>OX376372.1:118291805-118335517 GCA_947369275.1 Nemotelus nigrinus | reverse complement strand
GCGTTTACGTGCGTATATTTTGCTCTGGTTCACGAGTAGTTTAGTAGCCAAATGTTGGCTATTAGGCGGTGCATTTCATAGGTCGATTTTAGAGATGAAGCGTATACACTAGAACAGGTATATGGAACAGGTTCGTATCGAATATTTTCGTTCTTCAAAAAGTTTTTAGGCCAAAAGTAGTTGAAATCGGACAAAATCGGCCAATTTGGGGTTAAGGTGGTTTGGGACATAACGGGCCAAGACCTATTGCTACGATACAAAAATTTCGGTTTTGTAGGGGAGTAAGGGGTTTTTTGGCCATAGTTTGGCAAATACTGCCTTTAGGACGCTTTCGATGATTGGAAGTGGTCGGGGAGTACAAGAGTGATATTTCAAGGGCAAAAAAATTTTTTGATAGGGGAAATTGGGCAAAAACGTTCATTTCTCCAAAATATTTTTTTTTACTAGCATGAATTTGGGGACCTTTTTGAATTGTTTCGGCGAAATTTCCATACAAGTCTGGGAAAAAGCGGCCTGGTTTTGAAAATACGGCAATATGAAATCTGCCGAAAAACCGTCCGGAAAAACTGAAAGTACCACTAAAAGTGCTAAGTAGGAAAAGGTTGAGATCCCTTTTAGGGCAAAAGTAGCTGAAATCGGGCAAAATCGGCCAATTTGAGGTTAAGGTGGTTTGGGACAAAACGGGCCAAGACCTATTGCTGCGATAGAAAAATTTCGGTTTTGTAGGGGAGTAAGGGTTTTTTTCGCCATAGTATGGCAAAAACTGCCTTTACGATGCTTTCGATGATTGGAAGTGGTCGGGGAGTACAATAGTGATATTTTAAGGGCAAAAAAATTTTTGAGAGAGGAAAATGGGCAAAAACGTTCATTTTTTAAGCGTGTACACTAGAACAGGTATATGGAAGAGGTTCGTATCGAATATTTTCGTTCTTCAAAAAGTTTTTAGGGCAAAAGTAGTTGAAATCGGACAAAATCGGCCAATTTGGGGTTAAGGTGGTTTGGGACATAACGGGCCAAGACCTATTGCTGCGATATAAAAATTTCGGTTTTGTAGGGGAGTAAGGGGTTTTTTGGCCACAGTTTGGCAAAAGCTGCCTTTAGGACGTTTTCGATGATTGGAAGTGGTCGGGGAGTACAATAGTGATATTTCAAGGGCAAAAAAAATTTTTGATAGGGGAAATGGGGCAAAAACCTTCATTTTCCAAAATATTTTTTTTTTTTTTTGACTAGCATGAATTTGGGGACCTTTTTGAGTTGTTTCGGGCGAAATTTCCATACAAGTTTGGGAAAAAGCGGACTAGTTTCGAAGATACGGCAAAATGAAATCTGACGGAAAACCGTCCGAAAAAATTTTGGTAGCAAAATAACGGTAAAATTACAACAAAAACAGAGGCAAATGGAATACGTAGAGCTTAAATTAAAGCTTGATGCTGTTACCAGGTGGAACTCTACGTAATCTATGCTTGTGCGCATTCAGAAAGTAAAAGAGCCATTATTAGCCACCTTAGGTGTCCTGAACTAAAATCTACCAACTCCTTTTTCTGATGAATGGAATATTATGAAAACAGCCCCTGATATATTGAGCATCTTCAATGAGGCTACTCTAGAAATAAGCAGTGTGAAAACGGAATCGATTTCTAAAATATATATTATTACATCAACGATTATAAGCTACATTTCAGAACTCTGTCTGAACGAAAATAAAACTGCTGATGTACGCAGTTTTTTAAATGTGATCCAAAGAGAAATTTCAAACAGATTTAAATTATATAAAGAAAATATGTTTTGCCTAGAGAGCGTTCTTTTAGATCCACGATTTAAAAGACTAGCATTTCAAAATGAATCCACATACAAACTTGCTTGTATACATCTAGTTTCGGTACCCACAGCACAAGGAACGCAAAATTCGCTATGGCGAAAATTTGATGACAAAGTCAACAGTGTAAGAACCCAGCAAAGCTATGTAGCTGCAGGCATTAACGAAATGGATAAGTATTTACCACATGTAAATATACCCAGAACTGCTGACCCTCTCAATTGGTGGAAGGAAAAGAATGATTTACATCCCAGAATCTGGAGATAGTGAATCAACGATTGAGTAGAGTGGCCACTTATATGGAAAGATTTTCAGATATGATTTTATGGTTTATTTTTAAATTTATATTATATGCTATATTATATTTTGAAAGTAATGTTATATTATATTAGATTTAAGCTTATTATTATTAATAAAACAACAAAAAATAGCAATTTACTTTATACTTTTGCAACCATAAAAAAGTTGCTTGAAGTGGCTCTTTTGAGTGGCTCTTAAAGAGCGACTCTTTAAAGTGAGTGAGTTTTACGGAGCTGGCTCACTTCAAAGAGCCATTTTGCCCATCACTAATATATATATATATGTATATATATATATATATATATATATATATATATATATATATATATATATATATATATATATATATATATATATATACAGGGTGTTTGGTACTAAATGAACACTATTTTAAGGAGGCGTTCTTTGACATATTTTGAGTAAAAAATCATTCTACAGGATGGTCCGGATTTCAAAACCTACGGAGTTACAGGGTGTTCAAAAAAACTTGTTCGGACCGGTACCCTGACTCACTTGAATCGTTATATCTTGAAAACTAATTATCACAACTCAAAGCTTTATACCGCGTTTATTAGACAATTAAATCACCTTTTGTTAAATGTATTGCATTTGATTGCAGTTGTACCGAGTTTTGAGATATTTTCTTCGAAACACAAAATTTTTTAATTTTAACCCCGAAAATTCTGTGTTCCACGTCGTTTTCCTTAGAAAACCTCATTATAATGTGCCACTTTCATTTAAATATTTTGATAAGTCATATTACTGGCTACAGAACTTGCATACATTTTAATGACTTAGATTCTACCATTTCACAAGTATTAAGTGAAAATGAATATTGCTGAAAAACTAATTATGCCATAAAGTGGCCCTCGTTGTCTATCTACACTTTTTTCTTGAACTGAAAGTATTTAATAATGGTTTTTATGCTTTAGTTCAAAATTTTTAATCTACAGTAAGTGTTCAAAATTGCCACCTTCGTTTTGAATACATGCTAAAGCTCGTTTGGCAAGCGTTCTTTTCATATTCATGTCTCTCAGCTGTTGCCTCACTTCTGTTGCAGCATCATCGATCCTGCTATTTAGTTCTTCTAAAGTGGATACTTCCATTGCGTACACAAGGTCCTTCATCCGTCCCCATACAAAAAAATCCATTACAGTCAGATGAGGAGACCTCACAGGCCAGTGTACTGGTCCATTTCTACCGATCCAGCGATTGGGATAGTTGGAATTCAACCATTCTATGGCTGTTCGGCCGTAATGAGCTGGAGCACCATCGTGTTGGTAAAACATAGAAACCAATCGTTGCAGAGGAATATCTTCCAATAGGTCCTGCAGATCATGTGTTAAAAATGCAAGTAGCTGGTACTATTTAGGATAGGCGGGAGCCTAAAAGGCCCAATCAAATTGTTGCCAATCACTCCTGCCCATAAATTTACGCTGAATCTATGCTGAAATGATGACGTTCTTGCAGTGTTTGGATTGTTCTCAGCCCACGTGTGTAAATTGTGGAAGTTTGTGATACCGTCCCTCGTAAATAAAGACTCGTAAATAAAGAATGCTGTTGACAAAATTTTCGTCGTCTAATTGTCTCTCAAGGAGCCAATTGCAGAATTCCATCCTTTTGGGCAAATCGATGGGTAGGAGCTCCTGAACTGGTGTGTGATGGTAAGGATGTAGAGAGGCAGCTTTCAAAATACTCCAAACTTTCCAGCTAGACACGTTAAACCGTACCGCTTAGCGTCGAATACTGGTTGATGGGTCAGATTCCACTGCATGCAATATTTCTTCTTCGGTCCGTACAGCGGTTGCAGTTTGAGGATTTGCGTTTACTCGGCTCGTTCTGACGTTACCCGTTTCCCGAATCCTTGCGTAAAGTTGTTGAAACACTCTCCTTCCAGGAATCCGTCGATGGGGGTATCTCTAATGATACAAAGATTGCGCCGCTGCTGAATTTCCCCGGCACTCCCCATATACGTACAAAATATCTTCATATTCTTCGTTAGTGTAGCGAGGCATTTTCCATGTATTTTCGTAAATTTTATTTAAATCTTGTTGTTCGAGTAATGCACTGAAACTTACAAGAATTTGAAAGTGGTTCTGTTTTTATGCGTTTTCAATTTTTTAAGTATCCCACTAATAAAGGCGAAGAACTGGACATGCTTTTACCTGTCACATCTAGGTAGGTGCATCAATTATGTTGAAACTAATTAAAGTATAGTTAAGTTTATTGATACTTTAAATAGCAATAAATGGGTACTAAATTACTTTAGTACGACTAACATATTACACTTTGTTTTTTCAAGGAGGACCGTTTTATGACATATTTAGTTTTTAAGCGATATTTATTTTCGCTCAATACTTGCGAAATGGTAGAATCTAAGTCATTTAAATGTATGCAACTTTTGTAGCCAGTAATATGGCTTATCAAAATATTTAAATGAAAGTGGCACATTATAATGAGGTTTTCTAAGGAAAACGAACTGGAACACAGCATTTTCGGGGTTAAAATTAAAAAATTTTGTGTTTCGAAGAAAATATATCAAAACTCGGTACAACTGCAATCAAGTGCAATACATTAAATGAAAGGTGATTTAATTGTCTAATAAACGCGGTATAAAACTTTGAGTTGTGATAATTAGTTTTCAAGATATAACGATTCAAGTGAGTCAGGGTACCGGTCCGAACAAGCTTTTTTGAACACCCTGTAACTCCGTAGGTTTTGAAATCCGGACCATCCTGTAGAACGATTTTTTACTCAAAATATATCAAGGAACGCCTTCTTAAAATAGTGTTCATTTAGTACCAAACACCCTGTGTATATATATATATATATATATATATATATATATATATATATAGATATATATATATATATATATATATATATAAATAAATTTATATAAATATGTGTATATAAATAAGTATATACATATATATATATATATATATATATATATATATATATATATATATATATATATATATATATATATATATATACATATATATATATATATATATATATATATATATATATATATATATATATATATATATATATATATATATATATATATATTTATATATATATATATATATATATATATATTATATTTATATTTATATGCGTTATATTATGTATGAATGTTTTTTTTTAACAATTTATATGCTTTGTTTGCAACAGGATGTATTACGCATATTCGGGAATATACGGGACGCATATTCTTATTGGCCCCCCGGCGGAACATAAAGATGATTACATCAATAGAAAGAGCCAAACCAGCATATATTTGCAAGGAATTTGCAACGAAGACCGGAAATTTATAGACATTTTCGTTGGATATCCGGGCTCTGTTCACGACAGCAGAGTTTTTCGTAACTCCTATATATACACCAAATTACAAATTGCAGTAAAGGGTAAGATTGATTTCAAATATAATCATTTGTATAATAATTTGCCCTAATTTCAGACTACTATATATTGGGTGACTCGGCATACCCCTTAAGTTTGGAGGTAATAACACCATTTCGGGATAATGGACACCTGACACCGCCTCAAAAACTTTATAATAAAAAATTAAGTTCATGTAGAGTTGTCATTGAACACACGTTTGGAATTCTCAAACAGAGGTTCAGACAACTCTACTGTTGCAAGCTAAAGGGCATGCGAAACATTTGCCATTTTGTTAGAGCGTGTTGTGTTCTACACAATTTGGCAAATGAGAGTGATTTGAATTTCGAAGAAATCACAATTGACGATCATGTGTATAATTTAGAGGAAATTCCAGCTTTAGCATCAGCTAAAGCAGTTAGGAAAAATATTTCGAACGATTTGTTTCGGATTTGTAATATTTAATAAATTAGTATAATTAAGTAATTTTTAAACAAATTTTAGTAATAAGTTTTTTTTTCAAAACACGCTGTTAAGTTTGTTCAATAGTTTTTTTAATATATTGTTTGTTTAATTAGTATTTTGTTGTTTTAATTATATTTGTTCTGCTCTCGTTTTTTTCCACAATAATTAATCAGATTCTGATTATGGTCTGCATGTTATTTTCGAATAAACTGCAGGATTTTTGTAATATTTACAGGTTCAGCGTGGTTGTGCACTTTTGTTGAAACTATGTAGTTGAGTCGGTAGTGTTATAAACTGACTATAATATTTAATAAATTTAGATGAACACCGAGTTATTAATATATAATATTAAAAAAAATATAATATTAATTTGGGCAGGCCATGGACACGTTTCTGAACGTCGTAAAGGAATGTTTAAAGTTATCCAATAATTTTTCGTTCACTTTGCCGCCACTACCAAATTTCAGATTGGTAGTTAGCCTTCTACCCAGAATATAATGTAACTCACTTAAGTAAATGTAAATTGAAAACGATAAAGTTATTAGAATGTAGGTCAAGTTAGTCTTGAAAAAAACTTTCCACGAGAACATGGCTGCCTATTCCATCCTGTGGTGGTATTTATAATTTTAATTTTCTTCTGGGCTATTTATTATATTTCTGGCCTTTTTTGGCTGCGGAGTCGAACCTATTTTCAATATATCTGGCAGTCAATCTGTATCCCTTGTTGTTTACATGCACATTTGTATTTTGTTCCTTAAATGCGGGCTCTTTCCAAAAATGCCAGCAAAGTAATTTACTGGTATGCACATCTTTCCACACCAGCTCGAAACTGCTTGTGTTCAATGATTCAATGAATCAAAATTTATTATACTTTTCGCTTACATTCAGAAAAAAATGCTTTTTAAAAATAACATTTCAGTATAATATCCTTCAGCTGTATGCAGATTTTCAAGTAACTACACTTTTCTCAATAAAACATTCGACTCTATTATACATATATATGTATCTTAATGGAAGGATAACAATATAATATTTTGAAGACCTCACCATAATCCATGCAATGAAGTTGTTTATGGCAATAGCCAACCTATTATGAAAGTATGCAAAGGATAATACATTAAGTATTTCTAGCTTCACTTTAAAGGTACTTTGGAAGAATCTAATGCGAATCGAAAGAGATTCTCAAAGTAGCCTGTATGGAGGTATGCGGAAATGTTTCTGTTAATAAACCATATGGCAGATTACGCGAAACTCACTCACACAAACTTAAGCCGGTATGCTAGCAGCTTTAGAACGTATATGTATACGGATACGTGTAGGTAGTGGGGAACTAGCCCTGTGTACTGCGACACCATTTTGGAAGCAGGTCACGTTTGGGTGCGATAATTGTGTGTTCGAAAGAAAGGTGAACGTTGTGTGCTAATTGATATTAGTGAAAGTAGTGGGGAACTAGCCGTGTGTACTGCGACACCATTTTGGAAGCAGGCTACGCTTGGGTACGATATTTGTATGAAAAAGATATTCATAGTGAAATATTTAATTTTGTAATTCATGTTGAACGTTTTTTTTTCCCAAAAGACTTGTGTATTAATTGATATTTGTAAATTTCACTTGTGATTCCTTGCAGTTTTTTGCCCAGAAGAATCACAAGTGAACATAGTGTCGCGTAAAAACCAAATAAATTCGTATTTTATCGTGTTTTACTTTTAGGCAAAATGGAAAACGAGTTCAACAATGAAGACAGGAGAGAAATCGGAGATGGTACAGCATTAATATAACAAGAAGGTAGGTTTGTAATCAACAATTAATTTTTGATCTCGTAATGGTATAAATTTTCATTTAAATTATTTTTATAGAGGACGCAACTACAGGCAATGTGGTGTTTGAAATGACGCCCGACGATAGTTTTTTCGAATCGTTCGTTGAGTTGGAAAACGAAGGTATCCAATGCTGAAAAAGTATATTTTATTCTAAAATATTGTTGTGATCTACCGTTAAACACCTTCCGTGAGTTCGATATTCTTCACATTCGTGAAATAAAACAGTTTCTTTTAAAACACTAATTACACTTTTATTATAAACACTATTAATTATTTACACTTTATATTCCGTATACTTTACTGATCGCACTATTATGAATTCTTTATCAAGTTAATTATCGCACTATAATTACTCTCACTTTATCGCTTTTAATTAATCGCGCCCGGATACACTAGAACCGCTGTATCGTTTTTCACCGAACAGCCTTTCGCTGTCTTCGCCATCTACTGAATGATCGCTAGTACTTTTCGTGGTGGTATTTATAGTGGTGCCAAATGTGTCTCGGGTTCTCGAATGTTCCGCTTTTGCTTTCTAGAGGGCTCTATGATTCATGGGAATTTCCGTTGCCATGCGAGATCTGACTCATGGGTTTGAGGCTCTGGAATGTTCCCTTTTTACGTTTTAGACGATTATTCTACGTTTTATCCATAGATTGTTATTGGGTATTGGCTATTTATAGATTGTTTACGGTTTTTGGCTATTTATATATTGTTTACGGTTTTTGGCTATTTATAGATTGTTTCTATTCCAAGAACACATGATGAGACAGACACTTTAACGGTTATCGCTCTTCCGGCCGCCAACACGTCGAAACATGTTTGTTCGTGCATGCAACAATATTTTATTCTGTATATTTTATTTCTAATCTAATTATTTCCATTACAGACCCTACAGATGCGGCAGAATATACGGGCGACAGAAGCATGTACTCGATAGTGCCGTGAAGTTGCTTTTGTCCTTGGTTGCAGAGCTTCGGGAGAAAGTGGGAACGAGTCCCCAGCTCAAAAATAAATAGAAAATGTGGCAACAAGTGAAAGAAAAGATGAACGAAAAAGGTTATGGCGTCACGGAGAAACAAATACAGAATGAGTTCCATTCCCTTGAGAGGGCATATAAGAAAACGAAAAGCCATAACGCCAGCACAGGGCGGAATAAGCAGTCATGCCACTATGAGAGGTAACTTTTCAGACTAATTTCACCTGAAAATTTTATTATTTTAAATTCTATTTTCTTTAAAGAGCTGGATGATATTCGTCCTTGGGACGAAACTGGATGAATTTCGCGCGGCAAGCGAATCTGTTCCGGAGCCGCGTCGAGAAGGGAGTCCAGAACCTGGGCCATCAAATTGACAAGCTTGTAAGTTTTTGTTTATGTTAACATAAGGAATGAAATTGATAATTTATTTTTATACCAGCAACTCCAGCACCGACTGCAGTGAGGAGTGGTGAACGCCGCACGCGACCCGAAAAAAAGAAGCTTATCGATATCATGGAAGATATGCGAAAAGAGCAGGCGCAACTTAATAACAAAGTTTAAGAGTTGTTGGAGAAATACACTGAGGAAAGAAATAGGATTTTAAAAGAAAAAAATCTAATATTGAAGGAAAAAAATATTTTACTTAAGGAATTAATAGATATATCTTAATATATAATTTTAATAACAATCAAAATAATAACTAAGAATGGATTAATGTATAATAATATAAAATAGTGAATAATAAAATAAAAATTCTAAATTCTGTTCGATATTATTGAATAAAAAATTATTTGAAATTATAATAAAATTGACGATTATTACCTTAAATGAGTCTTATCTTTGTAGTATGTATTTTGTAGTATGCAAAATAAAAAAAACAATTGTGAGAAACATTGGTGTCATGATCACAGCCCACACACCAGATGAAGCCATCATATGCATTGGAAACACCTTGTAAACATAACCTTTTCCATCTACAAGATTATCATATTTTGTTCGTGGGCAATTATGAGTTCCATTAATAGGTATAACAGGCTCTATTAATGGAGTCCATATCAAAATTGATCCGCCTGCGAAACAAAATCTATAATTCATCAATATTATTATGGCTGCAAAATTAAACAACAGCATATTCCCCCCAACAATACATTTCATTTTCAGTTGCAATGACTAACAAGTTCAAAGGCCAATCAGTTTTGTCCTTATTAAAACCTAGCCTCCACCAAAGTCCATCATATACAATTAAGTGCACACCATGCACTAAATATTCACCATTGGATATTTTGTAATAGCAATAAAAAAGTTGTGCGAGAAATATATTCCGTTTTCATTGGAATATTGCGCAGAAAAGATTTTTCTTCGCGCGCTCATTTGAATATATATACATTTCAAAGCCACGCGTCAAGCCAATGGAGGTAGTAGACAATGGAGTGGCCCTTCACATTTGAAATGTATTGGAGGGGACGTAACCAAGAGCTAAGGGGTATGCGATATTTTGTCTGCCTCTTGCACATCTATCTCATTTGGAATCATACGTCATATGATCACCACGTGGAAAATATCTTGTCAAGTTGATTGATGGGACGCTTGGCGAAAGTTGCAGGGGTAGATGCAAAGCAGTTGTATCACATGGGCGACTCTACTATTTTATCTCTATGGTCAAGCCCATCGTAGTCGATTTGGCGAGCTGCAGCACAATGCCTCAGCTCAGTTCGGCTGTAATTTTGTACAACTTGCTGAAAGAGGGGAAGCGATGACGTCAACAAGATTTTGCTTGCAGCAAAAGTACGGAAACGACTTGATGCGAATCTATTTTAATATATTATAAAAGATTCAAGTACGGGAACGGACCTAATACCAGACGCTCTTTCGCCAGGTACAATCAACGTATATGCCTTGTCGACGCCTTTAGTCCTAGAGAAATGGTACACGGATATGTTAGAAAATATTCAAGCAGCTATCAATGCCTTTTAGAAGTACGGGCCGTCAGGCTACGTAATCGTTGTCGCTGTGACGTAATGGGTTCAGGAAATTTTGACATTTCCACAAGGCATTGCCGATATACACAGAGTTTTCACTTGCGGTTTTTAGCTAAAATATGAATAAAACGTTAGGCTTTTGTGCGTGGATGCGTTTTAATAATAATATTTAGTCATAACTTGCATTTTTTATCAATCAATTGTATCGCGACAGCAAATCGTCACGAAACATCACATAACCCAACAACAACTGATAAAAATTTCGCAGCGAATTTTTCACATTATACCGCATGCACCGCATTAATTTTTGTTTAAGCTGTTCAGTAGCACTGTTTTGCATATAGCAGTTTGTTTTCATTTCACTCATTTTAACACAGCCCGTACAATGAACATTTTCCCGCGGACGTCCCATAAGACTACATGTGTTTTTCACGACATTTTTCCCGATGCTCTGACGTCATCAGTCTGCAATATGGCCCGTACTTCTAGAAGGCATTGCCGCTATAAAAGTTGGAAAGTGGAAGAGGGGACGCTGTGGAAGCGGATGACAGACAGGAAGGAGGGCTCGGGGGCTGAAGAAGATTGGAACTAGCTTCTTACCCTGTGCTTCTGTCACAGCGTAAGAAAGTAGTTCCTAATCAGCGTGCCAACTCCTTTCATTATCCCGAAAACTCACTTTGACCTAGAAATTGCGCCTCCATTTACGCAATGCATTATCGGTCAAAGCAACCTGAGAGTGTGTTGATATTTTTTGCGAGAGTGGGCTGTATGGGAGCAACGAAAAATCTAGCCTGAGTATAAAGTTGTCGAATCTTTTCTTGCATCTCATTCAGTTTCATGCAATTTCTCCCGACTTTCCAATCAGATCAACTACACAATCTCAAGTTAGATCATTGCATTTATTAGATCACTGGATGGTCTGTTTACACATACGGATTTGGCTTGCTAGTAAAGCATAGTACTGAGTTCGATTTCACGTGAAATTTTCATACAAAATTTCACTGGAAATCTGTTTCGGCGAAAATTTAGCTTGAAAATAAGCAAGTTTGGTACTGTGTTCTTAGCATGAAAAGTTGCTTTGAAGTTGCTTTCGCTTTGAAAACATAGATGGCACTGAAACATGTTGTCAATCATTTCACGCCAATTTAGTTTGTGCAGTTCATTCTTTCGAGCGAAAAAGTGACATTTAGTGTTTCAATTTGAAAATTGAGCAGTGCAAATGACTTTCCAATGAGAAAATCGATCGAAAAGTGAAATTCTTGACATTTTATCCGTCAAGAATGAGCAGTGTCTCTGCTTTTCTCCGTTGTCAAAATTTTCGCTGGAAAGAATGACCAGATAATGGAAACATGTCAAAATTTCACGTGAACTCGAACTCAGTACCAGCCTTAAAGAACTAAAGGTCCAACCAAAGATGAGTTTGCGTCCGTACATGCGCGTATGCGCCGAGGTAAACCACGCAAAGCGTATGTTGCACCCAAACATAACTTTCCGAACAGCCAGAAAAGTGGCATGCTCCTTAAGCAATCTTTTGCTGAATTTTTGCTATGAGCTCTCCGTGCGTTAAGTGGTGATGCGATACGACTCCACAAACGTTCGCTTATGCGCTGTATGAGCACTTATGTTAACTCCTGTTTGTGTATAACAAAAAGTGCCTATTTTTCTCTAAAACCGGTCGGTTTTGACAGACGATTACGCTCGCAGACTCATCATTGGTTTGGGCTTAGCTTTTTACGGTTTGGTTTTGGTTTCTTCAATGCCTTCTAGAAGTACGGGCCGTCAGGCTACGTAATCGTTCTAGCCGTGACGTAATGAGTTTAGGAAATTTGACATTTCCACGAGGCAGTGCCGATGTACACGGAGATTTCACTTGCGGTTTTTTGGTTAAAATATGAATAAAACGTTAGTTTTTTGTGCGTGGACGCGTTATAATAATAATATTTAGTCATAACGTACACTTTGTACCAATTAATTGTATCGCGACAGTAAATCGACACGAACCATCACATAACCTAACACCAACCGATAAACATTTCGTAGCGAATTTTCCACATTATACCGCACGCACCGCATTAATTTGTGTTTTGGCTGTTTACTAGCACTGTTCCGCATATACCACTTTAGTTTTGATTTCACTCACTTTAACACAACCCGTACAATTAACATTTTCCCGCGGACGTCCCATAAGACTACGTGTGTTTTTCGCGACATTTGTGCCGATGCTCTGACGTCATCATTCTGCATTACGGCCCGTACATCTAGAAGGCATTGGTTTCTTTATAGGTCTGTTCCCGTACCACGATTAATTGCGGAACAGACCTAAGGTCTGTTCCCGTACTTTCAGTAACTGAATTTTACTGAATTTTCCTGAATCATATGGTGGGGAATTTCATGAAAAGTACGGGATCGCTCTCATTGTATTTCCTGAAAATTTACAACCGAAAGTGTCAGTTTTCGGTTTTTGGGAGAACAATAGTGATTACAAAGTCATCCTAAGCGGTAATAAATTATCGCCACAAAAATATTAGACCTTCATAGCAACATTATGCCAAAAATATGTTGCTTGCCGCGCACATTTGAAAATATTTACTACGTTTGACACTTTTCAGTATTTTTCAGTAGCTCAGACCCTACTGAAATTACTGAAAGAGGGGAAATTTTCAGTTTTCAGTAAAACAGAGTACGGGAACAGCTTCATTGCAATTAATCGCGATTAATCGCAATTAATCGTGGTACGGGAACAGACCTCTTATATCTCTGCTCAGAACCCGCTGAAATTTACTGAAAGAGGAGAGATTTTCAGTCTTCAGTAAAACGACGTACGGGAATGGCTTCATTGCAGTTCTTTGCAATGAATCGCAAGTGATTGTAGTCCGGGAACATAACTATCAGGTATATTCCCGTACTTTCAGTCACTGAATTTTCCTAAATTTTCTTGAATCATGTGGTGGGGGAAATTCATGAAAGTACGAGAACGCTCTCAGTGCATTCCCTGAAAATTGACTACCAAAAGTGTCAGTTTTCGGTTTTTGGAAGAACAATAGTGATTATAAAGTCATTCTTAGCGCGGATAAATTATGGCCACAAAAATATTCAACCTTCATGGCAACATTACGCAAAAAAATATGTTGCTTGCGGCGCACATTTCAAAATGTTTGCTCGCACCGCACCGTTTGACACTTTTCAGTATTTTTCAGTAGCTCAGACCCTACTGTTCAAGTGCAAGAACGCTTTCATTGCAATTCCTGAAAATTGACAACCAAAAGTGTCAGTTTTCGATTTTTGGCAGATTAATTGTAATTAAAAAGTCATCCTAAGCGGTAATAAATTATCGCCCCAAAAATATTTGACCTCCATAGCAACATTACGCAAAAAATATGTTGCTTGCCGCGCTCATTTGAAAATACTTACTTGCGCCACACCGTTTGACACATTTCAGTATTTTTCAGTAGCTCAGACCCTACTGAAATTTCATCGTATTTACTGAAAGAGGGGAAATATTCAGTTTTCAGTAAAACGGAGTACGGGAACGGTTTCATTGCAATCAATCGCAATTAATAGGTCTGTTCCCGTACTTTCAGTAACTGAATTTTACTGAATTTTCCTGAATCATGTGTTGGGGAATTTCATGAAAAGTACGGGAACGGTCTCATTGTATTTCCTGAAAATTGACAACCGAAAGTGTCAGTTTTCGGTTTATGGGAGAACAATAGTGATTATAAAGTCATCCTAAGTGGTAATAAATTATCGCCACAAAAATATTCGACCTTCATAGCAACATTACGCAAAAAATATGTTGCTTGCCGCGCGCATTTGAAAATATTTACTCCGTCTGACACTTTTCAGTAGCTCGGACCCTACTGAAATTTACTGAAAGAGGGGAAGTTTTCAGTTTTCAGTAAAACGGAGTACGGGAACAGCTTCATTGCAATTAATCGCGATTAATTGCAATTAATCGTAGTACGGGAACAGACCTAATCGTAGTACGGGGACAGACTTCTAATTTCTTCATTGATGTTCCACTCCTCATCACTGTTGCCAGATTGGGCGATATCTCACCAATGGGGCTATCTTTCCGTTGCATTGGGTGACGAAATTAAATTCTGGGCTACCAGCGGCTTTTTGGGCTCCACTGACCTGCATAGGTTTCAGCTGCTTAACATATAATGAGGTGAATTCGCAATTGATTTCGTCAACCTTGAACGCAAATCACTTGACTTCATGTTTTAAATATTCTCTTCATATTTCAAATCTTTACCTCGTGTATTAAATTTCGGTTGAACATAAACTTCATTTGCAGTCAATTACTTTACCGTCTACGTAAGGTGGCCCGCAATAAGATTCAAATTTAAATCTGCGCATGTGAAACTCATAAATTTGAGCAAATGGTTAGAATACAAGTAAAATCTGCTGGATGACAAATATTCAAAGAAATGTGCGAGCTTGTTTTTTTATTACTACATCTTCCTGCATCTGATACAATAGTTATATGTTTAGTATGATCAATAAAAGAAAGGCTATAATGTGAAAATTTGTATAAAAATAAACAAAAATTAAATGCCCATGTGAAAAAGGATACAAATATTTTTTTGGTATCTAAGAAGAAAAACTTTTGGCATAATTTTGGCGTCGACCTATTTTGTGGCAGTGTTTTGGGCTATATTTAAAGCCAAATTTGGCTCCATTAATGCCTTATTGAAGTACAAGCCGACATGCTACGTTATCATTGTAGCTTTGACGTCATTTTTCGCTGGTATTTTGACACTTCCATCAGGCAGTGCCGACATACACGGATATTTCACGTGCGGATTTTTAGCTATAATATAAATAAAACGTTGGTTTTTTGTGCGTGATCGCGTTAAAATAATAATATTTAGTCATAACTTGCATTTTGTATCAATTAATTGTATCGAAAGTAAATCGACACGAAACATCACATAACCTAACACCAACTGATAAACATTTCGTAGCGAGTTTTCCAAATATACCACACGCTCCACATTAATTTTAGCTGTTTACTTGCACTGTTGCGCAGATCACACTTTATTTTCACTTACTCACTTTAACACAACCTGTACAATTAACGTTTTCCCCGCGGACGTCCCATAAAACTGCGTGTGTTTTTCGCGACACTTTGACCGCTTTGTGTGACGTCATTATTTTGCACTACGGCCCGTATTTCTAGAAGTCATTGGTTCAATGCCTTCTGGAAGTACGGGCCGTCAGGCTACGTAATCGTTGTCGCTGTAACGTCATGGTGAAAGGCAATTTTGACATTTCCAGGAGGCAGTGCCGACACACACAGAGATTTCACTTAATTTTTGTTTTAGCTATTCACTAGCACTGTTTCACAGACATAACTTTATTTTCACATCAGTCACTTTAACACACAGATATAAGAAAGAATGGATTAGAAATCAAACGAGAGAAATGTGCCAATTTTCAACTTTCTGTTTACTGGTGTGAGAATGAGGTACGGGTATGTGCCCTACGCAGTTCATACGGCAAAGCCAATGTAAAAAAACCACGAGAGATCACCATTTTGAACATCGTTTGACATTTCTTTTCCCCCGCCGCTATTTTTGCAGCTTGGGACGCGGCACTTCATTATCGCACTGTATTAAAAAATTTTACCGCTTATTTGTTCGCGAAACCGACACAAATTATTGCGCACAAACGTAGATGCACGCTTCCTTCGAATACGCCAAAAAAATTTTAAATTTTATTCGACAAATTTTGAGTGAAAGTCAATGTTTTCAGTCCCCGACACAAACCAAACTGACGTTGACGTTTCTTTCCGTGTTGCCCGTTGCACGCTCTTACACCAATCTGATGTTCCCAGCATTAAGGCTTTTCGGTTGTGAGTGCGGTAGAAAGGGGTGCACTTTAAGTAATTTTTGTGGGAGAGCAATGTTGTGCGTGTATTAAAAGAGGAACACTCATGAGTGGGTACACGGATAGCCATTTCGAATCCATATTCTTTCATATCTATGCTTTAACACAACCTGCACAATTAACATTTTCCCGCGGACGTATCATAAGACTGCGTGTGTTTTTCGCGACATTAAGTCTTATTATTGTGACGTCATCATTCTGTATGACGATTGTCTGGAGACGTTATAAGTCCCCGTGCGTTCTGGTTCCGAAACAACTATTTAGTCCTGCATGATAATATTATTGGGGCTTCGGTACGAACTTCATTTATATTGTATTGTTTTCACTCCTAAAAATTTAGGGATGTGCTCTTCCATATTCATCTGCTAAATAGCTTAAGGCTAGTTAATTCCAATAAAATTTGTCCACTCAGTATGCATGCAATATACATATAGTTTTGTCGATTTTCAAATTATTTTGAACCTTAACATGCAACTCAAAAGGTCTGTTCGCGTACCTTAATCTATTCAAATATATGCAAATACATTCTCAGTAAGTTGATTTTGTACTCTTGTTGCAAACGAAATGGCGCCACAAAAATGAGCCTCCTGCAAAAATATGTTGCTCCTCCAATACGCGACCATACCTATAGTAACAATTATATTATTCTATTCCTTAGAATCTCAAAAATAACATACAAAATGCATATGTGCTCGATTCATAAATTTTAGGTATTCAAAAATTGCATTCACTTCGACGATGGTGAAGCTTGCCGCATTGCAGTCGCATACATTAACGTGAAGTCGGCTTCGAATTTTTCAATCCTCAATCACTCAATCCGCCTCTTTTAACGCCCAAGTCGATACAATCCTGTAAAATTTCGTGATCGGACTGACTTAACTCAAATCAATCCACTGCGCGTATACAACACGGCTTGACTAATCCTAAGCCGGTTTGAAACCACATTAGAAACGAGGCTATTGATTGGCTCCATGAACGAAAATTTTCTGGCAGCACTGCCAGAGCATATAGTCTAATATGCCATTCACACTACACTCTAAATCAGGCGATTTAGAGATCAGCTGATCGCTTTAGAGCTAAATTAACTTAAATCTACCTGATTACCCATACATTTTTTTCGGCTTCTGACAGAGTTAATCAAGTAGATTTAGTTAATCAAGTACAAATCAGGTACTATTGTGAATTTTGTCCCTGGCGAATTTTTCTCAGAGCGCGGCGAATTCCATCCGTGAGAGCGAGAGTAGATTTGAATGAAATGTCATTCGAATTTCGTCCTAAAATAGCAAAAATTGAATAAAAAAGGAAAATGTGAGTTGTACAAAGTGAAAAGAAAATGTTCTTGCATGTTCCTGCACCATTTTCAACAACTTTCACGCAAAAAAGATTGTACACTTAAATTCGAATGACATTTCTCTCTCTAAATCTCCTCATTCTTAATCACTTCGGGTAGTGTGAACCAATGCCTTCTAGATGTACGGGCCGTAATGCAGAATGATGACGTCAGAGCATCGGGACAAATGTCGCGAAAAACACACGTAGTCTTATGGGACGTCCGCGGGAAAATGTTAATTATACGGGTTGTGTTAAAGTTAGTGAAATCAAAACTAAAGTGGTTTATGCAGAACAGTGCTAGTAAACAGCTAAAACACAAATTAATGCGGTGTGTGCGGTATAAAGTGAAAAATTCGCTACGAAATGTTTATCGGTTGGTGTTAGGTTATGTGATGGTTAGTGTCGATTTACTGTCGCGATACAATTAATTGGTACAAAGTGTACGTTATGATTAAATATTAGTATTATAACGCGTCCACGCACAAAAAACTAACGTTTATTCATATTTTAACCAAAAAACCGCAAGTGAAATCTCCGTGTACATCGGCACTGCCTCGTGGAAATGTCAAATTTCCTAAACTCATGACGTCACGGCGAGAACGATTACGTAGCCTGACGGCCCGTACTTCTAGAAGGCATTGTGTGAACGCTTACCTGATTAACTTTGACAGCTTCTAAATCTACTTGATTTAGAGTGTAGTGTGAACGGCTTATTACCTGATTAACTTTGACAGCTTCTAAATCTACTTGATTTAGAGTGTAGCACTGAGATAGTATATAATGGAGTCGACATTGACTGTATCACTTTCCACCAATAGCCCCCACGACCGACGGCAAATCGACATTCCAAAGGCGTATGCAATTTCAATTTTTCATTTTTTGGCGTATGCAATTTCAATTTTTCATGTGGCATATGAAAATGCAAAGTACTATACTACTCGCAATCTATGTGTGTAAAATTTCTAGTGAAATATTATTATTATTATTACGATAAAATGCAAAAATACTTTATGTTTGAACTGCTCAACGTACCTTAATGTTTGACTTTGAATATATAATTCAGTTTACGCACAAAAATTAAACTATGAATTTCAAATTATGGCTTTAGTGAAATTAATTCATTTGTAATAATAACAATGAATATAACTTACTGGGAAGAACAAAACCATATGCTGTTCGATAATGATATAAGCTTCTACTTTTAATAAAGTTAAAAAGTGTTCTGTCTTTGGTGAATGAGTTGATTAACTTTGAATATGATGTATTATAATGTGTTTGTAACATGAACTCATTGAAAAATATGAAAAAAATTAAGCATTAATTTATTTAAAAATATGAAATTTTCTATAAAGTCTAATATATATGGAAATCTACAATTTGGTTTTCTTTGAGATTTTGCTATTTTTTTGTTATATCCTTAATTTTGAAGTATATACCATCTTCAATTATTGTGTCCACAATTCAAGTTCTATAATTCATTTTCTCTTGATAAGATAAGAATCTATCAATCATATATTGAAATAAAGCTGTCGATCACAGCCGGTAAAAGATATTATACGTGGAATTTAGTATAAAACGCGAAAACATAATTAGGCATTTTAAGAGGAGTTTTAAAATTAACTTGGAAATGGACAAGAGCCTCCCTCTTTCTTTTTCAACCGGGCTTGGGACACGGTTTTGGCGAAATTACGGCTTTCGTTCAACTTCGTAGCAGAAAATAAATAAATTCATAATAAATGTAATCTTGAAATATCTTAATATAACTTGAATATCTTGAAATATCTTGAAAATCTTGAAAAATATTGAAATAGGTCCATAAATATCTTCTTAAATTACGGCTTTCGTCCAACTTCGTAGCAGAAAATAAATAAATTCATAATAAATGTAATCTTGAAATATCTTAAAATAACTTGAAAATCTTAAAATATCTTGAAAATCTCGAAAAATCTTGAAATAGGTCCATAAATATCTTCTTATATTATAGTAAAAGTTAGTCTACATTCCCTTAAAATGTATCATCTTATTATAATACTGCCGCATAGAAATTTTTTCGCTAATATTCTTGGCCATGAAATTATACCTAGTTTTTAAGTATTTTTCAATAACTAATTTAACGATCAGACTATAGTGTTGTCCGCTGGACATGTGCTCAGAATGATCCTCAAACAAATTTTTTCCAACACAGTGTTTCTGGACGGAGATAATTATCGATTGATATGCCTTCGAAGACAAAATATTGTTGTGGCCACGGTACTGGTATATTCGAATATTTTTCTCCGTTTCTTGACATATTGCTACAACACTTTCAGATGGAACTTTCAAAAATCCTCTAGTTTTATATTTTATAGGTGATTTTATATTAAGAGCACCCTGAATGGCTGAAATGCAACAATCACAATGAAGAATTTCACAAAGCTTAAATACAACAAATCCTGCTATGTATTCGACGACATACTTTGTGTATTGCGAAATTCTTCCTGGGTCCGTTGCATAGCTATGCTCATGAAGAAATTTATCATCGATCTGTAGTGTATTTTCTTCGATAGATTTTGTCATGGCTTTACGTGCAGAAGTTTCATTTATCTTTTGCACCGTGCTTTCTTTACTCAAATTCAAAATGGAAATCTGCTCTAGTGGTATTGTATTTCCAATCTCCCCTTCTCTTAATTGGCATCTTACCATCAACTTTTTCAAGCAGTTTCTGATTTGTCTAGCGGTGGGGTTGTTATTGTTTCCAAAACCAGATCGTATTGAGCCAAAGAGAAGTTCAATGTGGTCCTGGTTGATTTTGTAAAGCGGCAAAAATTTAAGAATTTTCGTGGCTATAAAACGATCATACAGCAATTTCAGATTCCGTAGCGAAGCGATTAGGCCCAAGAAACCTACACTTCGTCTTGAATTTACTAAAGGTTTTCCCGATAGTAGCTTCAACTGTTTTATGTAACAAATGGCCTCTTGAGAAAATTTAAATATGGCGTGAGCGTTATCTTCAGAAAGCGCTTTTTTAAGGGGCTCAAAATTTGAAAGATTCCTGCTATTCATAACATCAAATGAATCATTAAAAATACGGATGAATTTGCATGTTGCTTCACTTTCCGAAAACGCATTCAGGGCCTTTCCGAATTCGTGTCTCCGACTTGGTCTTGATCTCCGTATAACAGATTATGACGTCAGCGTTTTAGCTGACCTATTATAACAGTTATAGGAGATCAAGGATCAAGATAGACTGTCCGGATTCTCTGTCTTGTCACAGGTCTTGCCTTCTTTTGACATTTCGGAAAAATGGTGACTAGTGGTGTAAATATGATAACTGGTCCGCGTGAAAATATAAATTGTGCGGGCTGCGTGTGTTATATTCGAGTAAAATGAACGTGAGACTCGCGAAACATTTTGAGTCAATCGCGACAGTAAAAGTTAGTGCGGTTCGCGTTGTAAATATTGAATAAATTGTGAAAACCGATGAAATTGTTGATTCGATGTCAACTGCGGCTTTGAGCTACGAGTGGTCCTGAAAGCAATTGCTGCCTGTGAGAGTTTCCCCCAAGTGAAGTTACAACACGACATAGATTTCTGGTAGGAATTATACTTTCATAGTGTATTTTCAGTGTCAAAACTTCTAATTTCTTACAGAGAATTGTATTTATGGTTAGCTGAAGTAATGTTTGGAAATGTTCTACACGAACATAATGGTTAATCGTAGCTGTTTCTTATTGACAAATTCAAGGTAAATCGTTTTAAACTGGGTTTTAGATTAATGCTACGGAATTTGATTGATTTGAAATTTCTTGCAGAATTTAGTCGAAGTAACTCAAACACCGGAATCTCAGAAGGATCTGCTTCACATTGTTAACTTTTACCAAATTAACTCGTCTCTTGATAGTATATTAACAGGCAACTTTGAAAAAAGTGTCGATAAATTACAGTTTAATAAGTTAAATTTAAAAAAAAAAACAACATTAGGGGTAAATAATGTAAACGTTAGTTTATTATCAGTGTACCATAAGCTGTATTAAATATTATTAGCTAGTTTTTGAGGAACAGGAAGACGCCTTACTAGATAATCTTAGTTTAATTTTAAAGTATGAAAACTACTAAATATATTTAAATTTTAAAATAAAGTGCCTTAGATATAGATGAACAATTTATAATGTAAATATGTATATGAAAGTTTATTTTGAAATATACAATTGCAAATTTGAATAAATTTGTAAAACAAAATATTTGCAATATTTTTATTTCCAAAAGTACCATATCAAGGTATTATTGTGAAAATCAATTATGGAGGGGTGCCTCAATTTCATTGATAAAACGCTCTCCACCCATAGCAATAACTCAACACAAGGTCTGTTCTCATACTTTCAGTCACTGAATTATACTGAATTTTCCTGAATCAGGTGGTGGGGAATTTTATGAAAAGTACGGGAACGCTCTCATTGTATTTCCTGAAAATTCATAACCGAAAGTGCCAGTTATCGATTTTTGCGAGAACAATAGTGATTATAAAGTCATCCTAAGCGGTGATATTTTATCGCCACAAAATTATTCGACCTTCATAGCAACTTTACGCAAAAAATATGTTGCTTCCCGCACACATTTGAAAATATTTACTCGCACCACACCGTTTGACACTTTTCAGTAGCTCAGTTCCTACTGAAATTTCATCGTACTTACTGAAAGAGGGGAAATTTGCAGTTTTCAGTAAAACGGGGTACGGGAACGGCTTAATTGCAATTAATCGCGATTAATCGCAATTAATCGTAGTACAGACCTGAGAGCATAAAGACATTCGGAGGGGCCGAAGGCATGGCAACTTTTCCTCATCACCTGCGACCCCGATGATAGATTGAAATTTTCGGGGCGTAGGTAATTCCTAATTTATCAAATTGAACGGGGCATATTTTGTGTGAATAGTTTCAAATATTATAATTTAGAATATTTTAAGTGAATTATTAATATTTATTTACTTATTTGATATATTTTAGCTTTCATATTATTACCGCACGCTACAGTAGGCTAATGAAAACAGAACACAAATATATGCAATGCATAGATATTTATTCAAACTTATAACAAGAATTATTTAACAAGGAAGTGGCTTAAAAAATTAGAACCGTTTATACTAGCTTACCTCTTGGCAATGCTTGGTACTGGTGTAAGTGACGGGAAAACATTGAATAATATAAAATATCAAGTTCGTTATTAGAAAATCTAGGAAGTTTGTACTGAATACTGTGTGTAAAGCAACTACAATGAACAAAATGATTCAAATGAAAAACAATTTCAGATTCCGAAGAAGGCAAATTTTATTTAAGATTTATAATTAGAATTTATAATTTATAATTTTTTATAATTTATAGTTTTATTCATACTCTTTTAAACTTACTGTGCATATTGATTTCTAATGAAAAGAGCAAACAAACATATTAAAATCTTACACTAATGCAAATTATATACAGGTGAATAAATCTACCTTAAACTACAGATAAATATTAATGTTATAACTAAGCTACATGCCTTTAAAATGAATTAATTTAGTAAATTTCTGTCGCAATGAAATTTTTTCACATCTCTTTTTAGCTAAGAAATGGAAGCGTGTCTTCACGTACTTTTCTATTATTAACTTTAGCAGTAGGGTGTAATGATTTGTAGTTAGCATGTGTTCCGAATGCTCAGCAAACAAGTTTTTCCCAATAAAATATGTCTGGACAGAAGAAACAATTACATGATGTGCTCTTGGAGATAGTATGTTACAATTTCCGCGGTGCTGAAACCTTCGAATCTGTTTTTCTGCTTCTTTGCAAATTTCGAAGACGCTTTTTGATGGTATTTTTAAACAACCTCGAGTTTTAAACTTTATGAGTGACATTTCACTCAAATCACCTTGCAGAGCTGATATGCAGCCGTCACAGTCAAGTAATTCACACAATTTGAATACCACGAATCCTGATATGTATTCAATCACACGATCCACGTATTCGGAAAGTCCTGCCGGGTCTGCAGCATAGCCATGCTCTTCAAGGAATTTACTATCTAATGCAGTTGTATCGACTGGAGTAGTTTCGGTCATAGTCTGCCGTTCGGTTGATCTGTTTATTTCTAGCAATGTGTTTGAAGGCTCGCAATGTAATATGGAAATTTGCTCCAATGGGATCGTGTTGCCAGTTCCACCATCTCTAATTTCACATCTAACCAATATTTTTTTTAATCGTGCCTTAAACTGAATAGCTGTTGGATTGTTATTATAGCCAAGACCTGTTCTAATTGAACCAAAAAGGAGTTCAATATGGTCTTGGTTTAATTTGTACATTGGCAAAAATTTCAGTATTTTCGGTTGCACAAATCTATCATAAAGAATCTGTATATTGCGTAATGCCGTAATCATACCAAGAAAGCCAACACTTCGCCTTGAATTAATTAGTGCTATTCCGGAAGGCATTTTCAGCTGTTGAATATAAATAATGGTTTCGTGTGAAAATTGTAGTATTAGAGATAAATTTCTTTCACAGAGTGCTTGTTTCAAGGGCTCAAACACTGAAAGTTTCCTACTATTCAGCACATCAAAAGTGTCATTGAAAATTCGCACAAATTTCGCAGTAGCTCTGCTTTCAGCAAATTGTTGAAGCTGAAGTGACTCCCGACAAAAATCAATAGCATCTGCTACAGATCTGCTTAAAGTTTGTACAGCTAAGCGAACTTTCATTTTTTGACTGTGAAAGTAAACATGGACTTTCCTCAATTTGTTGCCCAGATGCAATTCTTCCTTTTCTTGAAGCTCAAGCAGTAATTGAATGTATTCCCATTTTACTTTATTACCTTCACTGTCAATAAAAACTTGCAAATCAGCCAGGCTATTTCTAACGAGCTTCAGCATGTGACATGGGTCTGGATGAAGTACATATTTATCATTGCTGTCTTCAAAATGTATATACCCTTTTGAGCAAATATCACGCATATCTGAGCCCAATAGCTTTGACATGGTCAGGTTGTTTGCGGCTCCATCAAATGTTACTCCTATTACCTCAGCGCCAGTGTCAATCAGATGAGTAACGCACAATGAAACTATGTTGGCTTTTTGTTCAGAAGTGATACTAGTAATAGGAAAATAAGCAAGTGGGATTTTCTACGATTTATTTATGCATACTGCCATAAATACTAGCACTTGCGTGGCCACAACATTGCTAGTCTCATCTCCACCAAAATCGACAAATCCGTGAGATTTTTTCCCATCCCATTCGATGTGCTGTCTAACATGCATTTCATCAAAGACTACATTGACAACAATTTTCTGCCCATTGCTTTCATTTGCAGACTTAACAGCTTTTTGAATCGCTATAAAAGACTCCTTTATGAATCCTGGAGAGCAGTCAATTTTTTCATACCACTTTCTTAATGTTCTGGCATGTGGTAGACAATTCTGGAAAGCTGAGCGAACAAACTCATACGCTCTTGGAGAAAGGAAGTTCAAAGTCAGCGCAAATGCTTTAATGCTGGGATTGTAAGCCTTTGTCACTTTTTTGCCTGCAGTGTTTTGCATTTGCTTCTCAAAAAGTTGAAGACTGACTGTGCTCACACTACTTAATTGCTCTCGACCTTCTTCGCCAATCAAGCTGTTAGCCTTGAGTTTATCTAATAAATCAACTATAGAAGCTGTCTTCTTTTGCATGCGCTGTTTTTCACGTAAATTACGGATAATCCTATTTTTTTTTTTCAGCATATCTTCCAACTTTTTTATTTTTTCCTGCAGCTTGATCAAATGCACTGCGGTAATATGATTCACTTGACCTGTGTTCGTTGTCTAAATTAAATTATATTGATGAGTATTAAAATTATCAACAGTGTATCATGAACGCAACATCAGCATTAAGCACCTAATGAGATCGCAATTCGCCAAATGAAGAAGTAGTGTGTACCTATATATCAAACATTTTACGTATCGTGGCCTGCTGAGGGTGAGCTGGATTGATTTGAGTGATTTTCTTCCCTGTATACATTGGGTACGGCTCAGCGCACATTTTTATAATAAGGTCAATTCACATTGCAAAAGTGGAGCAAGAAAGTGTTAGTAGCAAATTCGAAAATTCCATGAGATTTTGCTATTAGCTAATTTAAAATTCTAGCTGTGTTATAAGTCCTTTTAACAGTAGCTGATCGCAGTAAACTGCATTATGTCGTTGTTTGGTCTAATATATTGATTTTTTATGTATTTACTATATGTATGAGAAACAGAGTGTAATATTGCATAGACTATGACGAATCTTCATTGTCCACTTATTATGCGGCAAACACAAAAAATCAACCAAACACTGAATTCGATCTAAAATACTACATACTACATAAATATTTTTCTACATAAGATACTCTAACAACTCGATTGTGAAATGTCAGTATAAATGTAAAGTTTCATTAGTTTTATAATTGTTGGATATGGTTTAATTTTTAAGGCTGATAACTAATTTGCCTCAAATATCGAACCATATCAACATTTGAAATTATTGGCATTTTTTTGACAGCTCATGTATCTACATAATTCAAGGTATGTGCATTGAATTATTCGGTAAACAATGAGAAACTTTTGATTTATAAATGGCAGCTTATATTCCAAAATATAGGTATAAGCACGACATATGACTTACCATTGCAAAAGGCTCATCAATTTTTGACAAATTTCCGGATAAGTTCGACGGTCTAACATAACTTGGTGATTTCTGAAAAAACATTATTAACATGTGTTCGGTTTTTGAGGAATTGCATTTACTTGGTCAGCCACGTTGGTAGTCATGATATAATCTTGTCCATCGGTCATCTCCTCTTGTCCATCGTTTATGTCATGTGGAATATTGTTGCCAAAAAGTATCTATAGAATCAATTTAATTAAAGAGAATAAGTTTTTAAAAAAATTTTTTTTCTTACTGCATCACTCGAAGATTCTATTCCACTACATATGGATTGTCCCCAGTTTGCTTGTGACGGCAGCTGTGAGATAACCAAGAAACTATTAAACTTATTTCCTTATCAATCATCTTCTAGTATATTAAAAAAAAAAACACCGTGTAATTGACAAATATTTTATTGTAGTTTGATCTATGGTTCCAACAACTATTTTCCATGGTGAAAAGGAACGGAAATTTTTTTTTCCTTTCAGTATTCTTGTTTTATACCATTTTTGAGTCAAATTCATAGATTTATGGCACAAATTCATAATAGTTTTGAGTCTAATTAAAAATAAAATCAAATCAAATTCATAAATTTTCGATACTTAATAAAATTATGAATTTCATTCAGAAAAATTATGAGTTTGACTCAAAAAAATTATTAATTTGACGAAATAAAACTATGAATATGACTCGATAAATTATGAATAGAAAAGAAATCGAAAATTTAGGAATTTGATTATATTTCATTAATATTAGTTAGACTCAAAAATATTATGAATTTGGGTCATAAATCTATGAATTTGACTCTAAAATAGTATAAATGCCTTATGGCATATTTAAATTTAACAAAAATTAGGTTTTACTTTACGGGAAATATTAACTTTTGTTGCATTCGAATATAATTAACAGAAAACAAAATTTCACACCTTCGGCATTAATTCATTTGCCATCATATGTGATGAACTTGGAGGAGTTCCAGTAAAAACCGAGCCAAGGTGATTACTTTCATTGACCTGCAATTAAACAACATAATTTTATTCAAATTTAATACATATAATGCATTTACTTACAATTTTGGAATTTTCTATTGGAATTGCTTCAGCATTCAGCAGCCTTCTTCCCTGAATTTGTATAAAATCATGTTGATGGAAATGATTTGAACAAACTCGGGAAGTTTTTTTAATGATTAGGTCAGGAAATCCAAGATAAGTAGTCCAAATTAATCTGACTTGCTCATTTTCTGGAAATCTGGAGAAAACTATATATCACAAAGCGTGCAATACAAATAAATTTTTATATCATTTTGTTTCCGCTCGGAGCTTACCCCGAAATTATTTATGCGCTCTACTGCTTTGTGTTTTTTTGACAGCAATTAAAATGGCTATCAGAAAATTCGCGTGAATATGTAAACAATATTTGAAAAGGTTCAAATACACACATTCGTTCATAAAAAGTTTGCGAAATACACAAAATCTTGCAAAACACATCGTCTGTTTATTACTTACTTGTGAAAAGAAATTCCAAATGGCCGGCATTGCGAACGATTGGCACAATTAGGGACAACACACTTCATTTGAAACTTTAACGCGATTTCTCAGTTTTCACACTTTTAATTAGCAAAACTCACGATTTCCACTTCTAAACTAACGTTTTTGTGAACCGCACTAGTCAACTCGACACGAAATTAATCTGAATTTAAAAAAAACCACGATTTTAATTGCGTACCGACTCAAATTGTTTACATTGGTTTTATTGTCACATTGACAATAAGGATATAAAGAGGGGAAGTGACATTGAAGATACATGAAAAGTGGTCGGATTCTCTTCAATGCATTTTAAATGGACATCGCCTCTCCGAATGTCTTTATGCTCTCAGGTACAGACCTACAGGCGAGATCAGACTATCCTCAACTGTTATACAGGGGTGAAATGTCAAGCCGTAGATAAACTATTCGGACAGGCTAAGCTTGATGTGACGTCACATTCTGTTATAACAAGCTGAAGACCAAGGTGAAGACGACAATTCGGAAAGGCCGTCAGTTGCAAAACTTCACGACAAAAATCCAGTGCGTCTGCTACAGACTTGCTTAAGGTTTGAACTGCAAGACGTACTTTCATTTTTTGGTTGCAAAAGTACAAATGCGCTTTTCGCAATTTATTTCCTAAATATAATCCCTCCTTTTCCTGTAGTTCCAAAAGAGATTGAAAATATTCCCATTTTATTTGTTCCCCGTATTGCACTTAAAAATATTAATTAAATTACAGAAAAGTGAAGTGAAGCTATATAGTAATGAAAAATGAATCCTGCCATCGTAAATGTAAATATTCGCAGTATAAACAAATAAATTTTTTTTCGTAATCGTGGAACGTAGAAAAAGTTAATTAAACCAAATTTGGCATTTTTAAATTACATTTAAACCTATGCATGAGTATTAACCCAAAAAAACACTAAAACCAAAATAATGATCTACTGACCAATTCAGAAAAACCATTTTGAATTGAACCTTAGCTTTCGAAAGAACCTTCGCATGCCGAAATATATTAAATTACAACTCACTGTGGTCACGAATTCCTTGGCACTCATATTTGTGCTGCCACCCTCACTCGCCATATTTTCAAAATGTTTCTAAAAATAAAAATATGTAAGCAATTTTTAAAGTTATATGAAGCAAGCTTACATTTTTTACGAAAAAACTGCCTCAATCCATTTCTTCAGCTCTACAGATTACCTATTATAAATACAATTATGGATTATGAAACTATGACTGCAATGAAATTAATGCATTTTATAATAATAATTATGTGCATGACTTACAGGGGAAGGATCAACGCTGATGCTGTTCGTTACTGATGTAAGCTCAAGGCTTGCACTATCATTCTGTGAAAATTTAAAATATGGTGCTATTTGTGAACAAGATAATATATTTTGAATCTCACAATTTATAATATTGAACGTATATATACATATATATATATATATATATATATATATATATATATATATATATGCATGTATATATACATTTAAATATATATATATATATATATATATATATATATATATATATATATATATATATATATATATATATATATATATGTGTATATATATATGTAGACATATATATATATATATATATATATATATATATATATATATATATATATATATATATATATATATATATATATATATATATATATATATATATATATATATATATATATAAACCTTAGCGTGTCCATCCAATTATCCACATTTTCCACACACGAGTTTACTATCATAGGATTATTCTGAAAGTGGAATATATTGTGTTTCAACTCTATGCAAACGTTCAAATTACCTACAAATGAATTAATTGAATGCTCTTTATTAACTACCGGAATCGCAAGGGCAGTAAGCATAGATATGAAAGAATATGGATACGAAATGGCTATCCGTGTACCCATACGTGAATGTGCCTTTTTTAATACACGCACAACATTGCTCTCTCACAAAAATTCCGCTCAGTGCGCCCCTTTCTACCGCACTCAGCACCAAAAAGCCCTAATTCTCCCCCTTTTTTACGAAAAATGCTACCAGAGTACGAACGCAAGCACCGCATGTTAAAAAGAAAAGCCAATTTCCACGCGGTGAACAAAGTCTTGTCAAAATTCACACGTGTTTTTTCTGATTGTATGGTAAGATCGGATACAAGGCGTTTGTTTTATATATTTTGTATGTACACACAAAAAGCATTTAATGCATGTTAATATTGCGTTTATATGTTGTTACAAGTATTTATGTACACATAAACCTCACAGCAGTTTGATTATTCCAATTTTAACCAAATTTTTGTGCAATCGTTTGCAGTTATCTGAGAACAACCATTGCATAAGCGAGTTTAAGCATTAGGAAATTATTGATTTATGATAGAAATACTCTTGCATTAAGCATTCATGTACATGCACATACATTAAATGAAAGCACGGTGCAAGAAGTTCATACAATCGTTTAATGTTTTCCGATGCTGCCGTGCTCCCCTATCGCCGGTTTGGCTTGTCTCACACATTCGTATCTCATTCTCACACCAATAGACAGTAGGTCGAAAATTGGATCATTTCTCAGCTGCGATTTCTAATCCATTCTCTCTTATATCTGTGGCAGTAAGTCTTGTTGCCCGGCCGGCTTTGATTAAATGTTGCTCAGCGAAATGTTTCGAACAAATACGAGTAAGCTTTGTTACTTCCCCCTTAAATATGCAACTTCCGGCATATTTATAGCAGTTCCATATAATTTTTTCCAATTCGTTTTCAGGAAATCTAAAAAAAATTAACCCATATTACTATTCCATAAACTGCCCCCAAGCTAACAATGAACGCTACTACTTTGACTTTTCAAAACACTAAATGTCATGATGGCAAACAAAATGTAAACAATTCTTTTATGCCTTTTTAAATCACATATTTTTTTAATGAAGCACCAATTACATTGAAATATTTCTTGCAAATAGCGATAGTAGACTGTTGTAAAAGCTTTATTTTGACCACTTACTTGTGAAATGAAAGTCCAAGTTGTCGATTCTTCATCCTATTCGCACAGGTCGGCACTATGCACTTCATTTTGCACACTAAATTGTCACAAAAAAAACTATACACTTTCGTTTGAGCTTAGTAATTCATACGCGATTCAGCTATTTGTTTTGTATAAATTAAGTTTACCACTTCACAAAAGGCAAATTACTTTTGGACTTGCCCGGAACTCGCGACGCGTTTGATTGTCAGCTTGACACTGTAGTAGTCCTGCAGGGGAAATTGTGGAAATTGACATTATAATAGAACAATTTTGATACCTTCCCCTCCAGTGTGTTTCGTATGGGCATGTCAACTCCATTTATATACTATCTCTGTGGAGTGTAGTGTGAACGGCTTATAATAAATAGCATGCAAAGCGCGTGATTTGCGATATTAATTACGAGATTACGATACTTTTTATGGTAGTGTTGGTAAACTGCAAAAAATAGCCAGCAATATACACTTTCGTCAAGCAGCATGTAAAAGAAAAAGCCATACATAGAACAGCAAATTGATCGTGAAAAATAGATAGCAATATCCAATTCTGTCAAATAGCATATAAGCGAAATAGACAGATTATTACTATAAAATGAAAAGTCGAACTCGTTTCCTTTATTTCTACCAATTTATTTTTCAAAATCCGTATACCAGTATTTCGGCTATCACTTATAGCCTTCTTCAGCGATGTTTCTTCGACTTCGACTTCGACGCTGAAGAAGGCTATAAGTGATAGCCGAAATACTGGTATACGAATTTTGAAAAATAAATTGGTAGAAATAAAGGAAACGAGTTCGACTTTTCATTTTATTGTATAATTTCTACCTAAACGCTCGCCAAACAATTTTTTTTTTTTTTTGTTTGATTATATTTGTTCAGATTATTACTAGTTTATCGGGAGAAGTGGACAGCACTATAAATTTCATCAAGTTTAACGTGTGAGACAAAGACAAAATATTTCGTCAATAAGCACTGAACGAAATCAATAGAAACGTCAAATTTTCTTTAAAACTCAATCAGAGCGCTTCGGTTTTTAGTTTTTTTTCGAGATTGTGATGCTCTTTCGGACAGAAACTAATCAGATAGAGTGTTGCATCGAAACATATAGTAAAAATGACTTCGAATGGATTTAATTTTAAAGTGGTGCTCCTTGGTGAAGGCTGTGTTTGAAAAGCATCGATTGTATTGCGTTATGTAGAAGATAAATTTAATCCAAAATATTTCACAACGCTACAGGTGAGTTCAAATTCGGTTCAGTAAATTGTCTTTTACTCAATGTGTGAATCGTATTTTCGTTGCATAGGTTGGAATTACCAAAATGCCGAGTTCCACTTGCATTCTGACTGGAAATCTGAGCAATCGATTCGCATGATTAGAGCTTATGCTGGCTGCGGTTTTGTGGTTTCTTGTTATGTTTAGAGCTTGTAAGGCTAGCTTGCATATCCTCTAGGCCGGTGACTCTTAGGTCAGTAATTCCTTATCACTTCAGGCATCTTTTGTAACAAAAAAGCTCACATTCAATTGACAACGTGTGCATTTGAATATTTGGAACACTGCAGATCAAGAAAGGTGGTGATCAAACCTTATCAACTTTGTATTCACTGGTTATCGGTACCATTGTTTTCTACATTACAGATTTAATGCGTTGGGTCCGATTTGGCTCAGATTGAGCGATATTAGTGTATGATATAACAGACGATTCATTTCAGAAAGTGAAAAATTGGGTGAAGGAATTTAAGAAGATGCTCGGATCGGATATTGTGATTGCTATTGTTGGAAATAAAACAGAATCGGAGAAATATAGGCATGTGCTTGCCGAGGAAGCTGAAAAGTATAAAATGATCAAAAAATTTAGTGTAGAAAATTAATTATGTTTGCATTAAAAACTAATAGCCCGTTCACACTAGACTCTAAATCAGGCGATTTCGATCAGCTGATCGCTTTAGAGCTAAATCAAGTTAATTCGACCTGATTACCCATACATTTTTTTCGGCGTCTGACAGAGTTAATCAAGTAGATTTAGAGTTAATCAAGTACAAATCAGGTACTATTGTGAATTTTGTCGCTGGTGAATTTTTCTCAGAGCGTGGTGGATTCCATCCGTGAGAGCGAGAGTAGATTTGAATGAAATGTCATTCGAATTTCGTCCTAAAATAGCAAAAATTGAACAAAAAAGGAAAATGTGAGTTGTACAAAGTGAAAAGAAAATGTTCTTGCATGTTCCTCCACCATTTTCAACAACTTTCGCGCAAAAAAAATTGTACACATAAATTCGAATGACATTTCTCTCTCTAAATCTCCTCATTCTAAATCACGTTGGGTAGTGTGAACGCTTACCTGATTAACTTTGAAAGCTTCTAAATCTACTTGATTTAGAGTGTAGTGTGAACGGCTTAAAAGCCTCCATGTAAGAGTAGCTTTCGTTGTAATCTTAAAATTACTTTGATATGAGATATTTTTAAATTTAATCCTAATTCATTATCAAATGACTAAATTTGTATCTAATCGGTTATTTGCACAGTACAAATATTACGTGAGGTGTACCAGATATATTTGGACTTTTATCTTTCAAGAGCCTTAAAGTAACAAATTTGGATACATTGTTGATATAGATTAATTTTGTTTATTTTGTATTATTGAAGAACCTCAAAAAATGATATTAAAATATAATTCATTGGTATTATTTCGAAGAAAATGTTTATATCAGTATTTATGTTTGGAAAATCTTTTACCTCCTCTTAACTAAACTTAAATGTTACTTATAATATTGAAAGCTATTCACAAAGTGTTGGAGCGAAGCATTTCGAAAAACCAGCAAAACTAAATCAAGGAATCGAAGAGCTATTTTTAGAGCTATCAACAGTGGTAACAAAGAAAATCTCGTAATCATCGAAAAAACCCAGTAAATTATTTCATTTTATAGATGATAACAAATCACGATATAAAGGAATCGCGGAGTAATCCACTAAACCGAAGTAATTCAATACGTCGTAGTAATGCGCTGATGGTGGATGATACCGAGGTGAATCCAGCCGAAGAAAACCCACTAACATCTAGATGCTGCGGTGCCGGTTAAGGGGAAACTTAAGCAAAATGAACATACTTAGCCTTATCAACTACTTGTGTATACAAAAATATGAGAGTTACGGTATCTAAAAGAAAATTTTCATAATCGAATACAGTAATATCAGTAATAAGTATACTCCTAGAAAAGTGAGTTAATTAATAAAAATATCAGTAAGGAAATATTTTTGAAATGATGATCGTGGTGGATCTCTAGTCCGAAGAGATCGTAGAGAACATATTTTTGGGCAGTGTTTTATTTATGAACACAACAAATTATTTGAGAGTATCAATGTAATGCGTAACTATTGTCAGTTAATGCAAGATAAAAAGCAAAAAAAAAAAAAATAGTGATTTGATATAAGATAAAAAATGTGTAAAGTATAAGATTTAAAATAAACGAATAAAGTGCAGTTTTGTCTAAGCTCAGCCTCTTTATTCATCCATGAAAAGGTTTATACTGCAATAATTTTATTGTGCTATCAAAATATCTTTCGGTTGATGCTCTAAAATACACCAGATATGATAAAGGTCTTTGTTTAGTTTCATTATAATTATTGTGCGTTTTTTGCATCTCGATCAACTGCAGGCTAGAGTAGGCAGTATTTAAAACAACAAACAACAATATGGTCTCAGATCAGATCTTATTTATTGCCATCTTTGTGTTTTATCGTCTATCTTCTGTACGCTTTTGAGTATTCTTCTATTTTTTGCAATTGCGACCAGCAGAGGATGAGCAAGTATCCAAAAATGAAGAACTCACAAAAACTGCATAAGAAAGCAAACATTGAAGATAAACAAACAAACAAATTTCCAAAACAAACACACATTATCACAGAAATACAAAAATTATAGCTACACGCCAGTCTTTAAAATTGTCTAACGGCTATGGGAAACACTTAACAAACTTTTTTGACAGCAATGAACGACAATGAGAAGAAAAAAGTATAATTCTAAAGATTAACTCTAATGTTTTTGATTTCGAATTCGTCGTCGACAATCAAACATATATATGTAAATGTATAAATACACATATATATCCGATTACGTGACACACTTCTTCAGCTCAGTAAACTAGCATTTACTGAGATGAAGAAAATTTCACCATTTCAACATACTCATGCATGAATGTTGAAAGAGGGCTCTGTTGAGAAAAAATATATAACTTTGCATGCACTTTTTATCCACCACCAACTGTAAAAATGCCATTCCTATCAACTATAGACAAAATGGGGTTAGTTTGAAATGCCGCTAATTTAGTAATAAATTGACCGAGTAGAGAATGAAGGATCTGTGGGAAGGTCCAAACCACACTCTCATCACAATTTTTTATTTCTTTAACAAAATAAGAGTACATTGGGAGTGACATAAATGGCTAATTAGTTGTGGCATGGTCATTAGTTTCTCAGTTGAATTCACCAACACCCATAGCAAGGTATTTTATATTGCATGCATTTGAATACCTTCATTTGTCACAAAACTTTCCCCTCAGGCAGTGCCAAACACTGGTATGAGAGAGGACAAGAATTAACAAATCAAACTATTCTTTATAAAACTGTTTCAATTGAATTTTCTGCAATTTCAATTCTTCAAAAACAAAAAAGAAATACTAGCATGTAATTAGTGAGAATTAATATACAAATATGATAAGATTTAAAGTTAGATAATAAAAATAAAAAATTATAAATTAAAATGATAAAAAAAGAATTTAAAGAAAAATATTTACATTAGCTTTTAAAATAGGTTTAGGACATACTGCTTCAGCTTCCTTTTAGTAACGAAGTACGATAGGTGGTTTTTTAAATTATCAGGCATATCATTATACAATGATATAGCTGAAAGAATCGGGTCATTAAGGGCTCTATTGGTTCTGACTGGAGGCAATCTATAAGAATTCGCAGATCTTGTTTCATAGCTATGCATTTCTCTGGTCATTGTCAAAGAAATAGAAGATTTATTCTTTCCGTGGACGATTTTCCATATTGTTATTAGTTTTTGAAATGCTAATAGTTGAAAAAAGGTCATTTTCCAGGTTATGAAAGGTAGCTGATTAGTGGGAGTCCGTGTACTCAGATTGTGAACTGCCTTAATTGCCTTATTCAGAGTTCTGCTCAGGATGGCCAGGTTTGTTGAAGAAGATTGGCTCCAGTTAAGCATAGCATAACTAATAGATGGAATTACAAAAACATGATAAATCATGTTTTTTAAAACAATGTTCAAGTAGCAACGTCTTCTTAAGAAACCTACAATGGGACAAATCTTGGCTCTGATTTTTCTAATTTGATCCGACCATGACAATTTGTCATCAATTATTACTCCTAAATATTTAGTTTTTTCTAGTCTAACAATGGGTTGGTTGTTAATCGAGATGCTTAAAGATATGTCTTCCTTATTTTTCTGTTTGAAAATCAAGTAATGCGTTTTATTAACATTTATTTTTAATTTATTAGTAACAAGCCAATTAAAATATCTACCTAAGTCATCATTGATCATCCGCTCTAGTTCGATAGGATCTCTATTTGAGTTTAATATAAGGGTGTCATCGGCATAAATAACATATTTAGAAACTAAATTAAGATTATTCAGACTCTGGACATAAAGCAAATAAAGAGTTGGTCCCAAAATGGATCCTTGAGGAATGCCTATATTTATCACTCTCCTATCACTAGTTTCACCTTTGAACTGAGTACTTATCGTCCTGTTGGACAAGTAATTTTTTGCGCGAAATTCACCATTTATTCTACTGCCTATTAGCGAAAAGAAGTCATTAAGCTGCGTTGCTGTGAGGAGGGACACGTTAGCCTTATTTTGATTTTGATTGGCCCCCGGGTTCAATTCACTCCCAAGGATATCCCATAATTTTTTGTTGTTTCCATGTGCTTTATCAACTCTTTTATTTAACGCAATTTCTTTGGCTTTATTTATTACATTGCTAGCCTTGTTTTTCAACCGCCTGTACTTTAGCAAATTTTCATTATTTGGACTCTTGCGATAGGTGTTGTAAGCAATTCTTTTTTGCTTCAATATATTGAGGACATCACTATTTATCCAATCATTACTTCTTGAGCGAATCTTTTTAAGAGTGGTTGAAAGAGTTTTTGCAGTACAAACTATTTCGATGAGTTCTTCAAGTTCAATTTGCCGCGATTCCAGCATCAAAATATTTAGCTTGTCACGGACTAAATTCGCAAATTTATTTTTATTTAGCACAGTTATTTGAAAAACTTTCATTGGAGATTTAGGAATGAGAACACCCGTAATAGTGATGTTTTGAACCCTGTGGTCCAAATCAGGCATGTCATAAAAAGCAATACCAAGCTCATACCTACGAAGGTTAACCGAACTGACAATATGATCAATAAGCGTCGCAGACTCATTTGTAACTCTAGTTGGTTGTTTCTCATTATGTAAAGTTGCATTGTTCATTTTTAGCGTTTCCAGGTAGTTTTTGGTTATGTTATCATTACATTTAAGTACATCAATATTATTGTCACCAATCATTATAATATTTTTATATTTATGGTAGATTTCATCAATGTACTCGAGGTAATCCAAGCTATCTTGAGAAGGAGCTCTGTAATGAGTGCCAAGTCTTAGAGGAGTGTTACAAACTATTAGTTCGACAACGATCATATTATATTGCTTTTTGTTCACTAGGGTTTTGAAATTGATACTGTTCCTTATGTAAATCACTGTTCCACCTCCAACTGTATCTCGACAATTGAACACTGCAGAGTACCCTGAGATGTTATAAAAAACTGCTTCATTTTCATAAAGCCAGGTTTCGCCTAAAATAATGATATCAGAATCATTCAATACTGTAGCTGTTACTTCCAATTCGTGAAATTTATTTCTAATACTTCTAACATTTGCATAGAATATTTTTAGAGATTGCAATGTCATATGAATTATGAGGAGTAGTTAGTTTTTCTAATCAAAAATTGTACAGCTTTTAAATATTCTGGACAGTTTTTACTATCCGCCCTATGATTAGCGTTATTCTGATTCTTAGCGACACAATTCACACATTTAAGTATTTCAAAGGTACAATCCTGGGTTTTATGATCACCAGCGCATTTAGCACAAACATCATTTGTCCTAGTACAATATTTTGATGGGTGACCGTATTTCTGGCATTTGAAACACCTTCTGACGTTCAGGTCTTCCTTACAAAAGTAACTGCCAAAGTCTACGTTAACATACCTGTTAACTAATTTGTGATACGTGTCCCCCGGGGCCTCAATGAACGCAATATACTTGCCGTTTTTGTAGCTTTTTTTATAGAATTTGACACGAATTTTTGGATCTGAACCCATGTCATAATTCAAAGATGAAATCTGATAATTCAGCTCTTCCTCCGAGTATTGCTTTTCTAAGCCAAACAAAACTAAAATTGGAAGTCGCTGTTTCGTGTTTTCAGCCGTATATTTTTGCCCAAGTTTCTTATTTAAGCTATCTATAAGAGTTTTATTGTTGGCCTCATTATTGGTTTTTATCAAAACACTCCCATTTTTTAGTGGCTTATTGAAAACAATGGGTGTTTTTATTTGCGCAGGACTTATTGCTTGCTTTATCTCACTTATGGTAAGCGAGCTATCCTGAGCAGCTTTGGGCCTTACTACTATACCCACATTATAATCTATTTTATTCTGCTCAAGGGGGGTGGACTGAACAACACTCGAATAAGATGGCCTATTCTGTGGAAGATTGCTGTTCAACTTTGAAAACTCTAATTCAAATTTTTTAAGGATATCCGTAGTGAGATCCTTAGTAGTTGGCTGGACCTTTGAAAAATTATCAACTTTATCCCTGATTTGAGAAGTAATATCCATTAGTTCTACAAGTGGAGACTCATATTTCTTGGATTTTGCGAATTTCGCTTTACATGAGTCGCAAAACCAGAAAATATTTCTCTTGGATTTGGTTTTATGCAGGAATTCATATTCGAACCCCCTACGGCCTACTAATAAAACACTACATACTTGTAAATATTACATGCGTTTAAATTTAAACTATTGCTAATAAAAAATTAATTTAATTTTACTTACTTATCCACCTCTGCCGGGATTTTAAACACAATAGTTTTATTAATTTTGTACGCTATGCAATCACCCGTCGTTCTTGAATTCAGGCGCCAAAACTGACCCGATGAAGTTTCGTCAAATTTCGAACATCGGGGGTGTGTTCAATGTGCATGCTATAGCTGCTTCAAAAGCATAGCATAGCATCACTTTAGCAAGTGTCAAAATTTGAAGTAGCTAGGTTGAGCAGCTATGGATATTGGTCAGCCAAGAGCTGCTACGAAGGTCTGCAAATTCAAAAATACTCTTTCAAATTTTTTTTTTATTTTAATATTTGTGTTTTCGTGGATTAGTTCAATACTTCCATTGCACTTTGGAAATTGTATAAAATTTAGGAGTTTTCAACATACAGCTGCAGAAACCATTAAAATTTTCCTAACATATTTAAAACAAATCACTTATTTCCGGCTTTTGACGCCATATATGTGAAAAAGAGCCAAAAATAATCGTCGAAAATTTGATAGCACATGAATCAAATGCTAAAAACTCAAGATGAGCTGCACTGTGTGAAAGACGACTCAACTCGAGTTGAGTTGGAGTGTTTAAAAGCCCGTATTTAATTTATGCTGTCATTATTTCCAAATTTATTCCTCATTTCCTGTGTCACAAAAGCGCGAAAACCTCTTTTCATTTCAATTTCCAATTGAAAATAACGTTTGAACTGAATGTCAGCTGTGTTCGCACGGCCATTTTGCCTTAGCTACTTTCTTGCTATCCTCCAGACTGCGAGCAACAAATAGCTGCTACCTTAGCAGCTATGCCGGAATCTTGGACAGCCCGACTGTCAAATAGCAAGCATCAGAAAGTAGCCATTTCGTGACACTGGACAGCCAGAGCTGCTAAAATAGCAGCTAATAGCTGCTATAGCATGCACATTGAACACACCCCGGGTAAACTTGACTACGATAACTTTATCATTCCCATCTGGCAAAGCATAAGTGTTTTGCTAAAAACACTCTTAACGATTCAAATTTAAATTTCCTTAAAACCTTATCTGAGCATTCAAATGGTTTGCAATAAGATGGTTAACGCATAATACTATTCTCGTTACCATTTGGAGGATATGAAGAGCATCTGAGTATTGTTTATGATATCCACTACAGACAATGTTGTTTGTTGCCGACGAATGTTGATGGGATAATATGCATGGATCACATGGATCAAGTACTTAAGGTTACGGCATGAGCGTGACCACGCCTACTTATGACGAAATAAGATGCAAACACGCCTAGAAATTATTCCGAAATAACTGGTTTTTAGGTGAATGAAGAGTACTGTTTTCGGTTGTGTCCAAATGTTTCTGTTAATGAGTTTATTCGATGTTGCAAGTCTAGGCAGACGGGCACTTAAATTGCTGATTTGAAATGGAGAAATTGAAAGTACTTGAAGTGTATGTTGCCTCTTTTATGCTCTAGTAAATTAAGTTAGAGTACAAATGGTGCAATATCGACGTTTAAATTCTTTAAATACACGACTTTTTACAAAGGAATTATTAGAATTTCGCATATTTTGATTGTGAGCTCATTCAAGGATAAACGACTAAAGTTAAAGTATCATTAAGAGATATTTAAATGAATTTTAATTTCGTCTTTAAACGATGTTTAGTTAGAATTACCATATAATAGAAAGCACTTAAATGATCATTTATGACAAATAATCATTTAGGCAGCGCTGTATGTCTACTATTTATACAATGAAAAGTAAAAACCAACACAATTCATACAGTCGACTATTTTCCCATAATTCACTGGTCTCCGGTACGTGACGAAATAAGATGCAGCGCCGAACAGCGAAAACCTATTGTCGTAATCTTATTTCCTTGATTCATGGATAATATGCACAACAGCAAATTCTCACTTCTTATTGGTTGATGTATCAGGGCCGAGAATATGCTTCTCTCACTTTCGCATATGGAAAAACGTGCTTATTTGGCGCGGGCTCTTTTCAGGCTCCAGCTGATCACCAATACTAAAATCTCGTGTCAGGGCCGAGAATATGCTTTTCTCACTTTTGCAAATGGAAAAACGTACTTATTTAGCGCAACCTCACGGCCTCGCAGATCATGCACCAGCTGATCCGTAAACCCTCCACGTGATACCCTTCTCTCCTATCGAAAAATATCGCGCTTTAAGGTAGAACTATAACGCAATTAAGTGAACTTAAGTGAGCGCTGAAACTGAACGAAAATTCACTCAATTGAAGTCGATCCGTTAATTTGCCCATAATAGAATTAAGTGAAGCTTCATGAAGCTGCCACCAGAGTGGCGAATATGAGTTTGAATTTGCAGGCATATGAGATGAACTGATGTGAGCGTTTACGCAATATTTTAAAATAAGATTTTGCTGCAATTGAAATATAGTTGTCTTCATAGCTTGCTAGCCCTGTTGCTTGAAATCGTAGAAAATTGTAGCTGAGCTGAACCTCGGCACTTTGCTGTAGATTATTAGATCTATAAAGATGGGCTTAGTGCAGGCTCTTAATTTGTACTTATATTCAAATAAGTGTACGAAAGAAATGTTTTTTGAGCAATATTGGTATGCAACCGGAATATATTTAATCAACAAGATCTTTACTGCTGAAGTTTAATATTCAATAGTGGACAGCTGAAGCATGGTGTGGTTATTCTTTGAATGAAAAAAGCTGTGAGACGTCATTTTAAGTAGTTTATGTACTTTTATTTTTAAAAGTAAGTAATTTAAAGATACAAGTAAATAAACTACTATATAATTTATTATTTCGTATGCCGTTCAACGCCTTTTCTCTTTGAAATTATGTTTCAAACTCATTATTTCTACCTCCTGTAAAAATAGCATTTATGTGATCGACGAAAAAATATTTTAGATACCGGTTATTCTGTTTACAATGTCGCGCAGAATCATATTCGAGACATCTAATTACTGCTTCCTATATTGTAAACTGTCAATGAACCGTTTAACAATGAAAGGTATGTTCGCGTACCACGATTAATTGCAATTAATTGCAATGAAGCCGTTTTTGCACTCCGTTTTACTGAAAACGGAAAATTTCCCCTTTTTCAGTAGGGTCTGAGCTACTTCAAAATACTGAAAACTGTCAAACGGTTTTTGGCCTAATGTTATAATATTATGAAGGACGAATATTTTTGTGACGATAATTTATCACCGCTTAGGATGACTTTATAATCATTATTGTTCTCCTGAAAACCGACAACTGACACTTTTATTTGTCAATTTTCAGGAAATGCAATGTGAGCGTTTTTGTACTTTTCATGAATGTCCCCCACCACATGATTCAGAAAAATTCAGTAAAATTCAGTGACTGAAAGTAAGCGAACAGACCTAAAATATTCAAATATTTCACATACCTATTATTGCGTCTACAATACCGCATACGAACGATCATTACTTCTACCTCCTGCAAAAATACCAAGCGATCCACGAAAACATATTCAAATATTTTACGCGCCTTCTATTGGTTGTAGTCGTTACGCAAACCTCTTGTCAAATTTACTTAATTGATGTACGGTCCCAGTCGTACGCCACTTAAGTGGCCCGAATTGAACGAAACTTAACGAAACGGCAGATAAGTACATTATGGGTATGCCGCTTGATTTCTATGCAACCGTACTGTCACTTAAGCTACTTAAAGTTCACTTAATTGCATTATAGTTCTACCTTTAGGCCAAGATTCAATCAATGCCTTCTAGAAGTACGGGCCGTCAGGCTACGTAATCGTTCTCGCTGTGACGTCATGGCTGTAGGGAATTTGGCATTTCCACGAGGCAGTGCCGACACACACCGAGATTTCACTTGCGGTTTTTTAGCTAAAATATGAATAAATCGTTAGTTTTTTGTGCGTGGATGCGTTGTAGTGTTAATATTTAGTTATAACTTACATTTTGTGTCAGTCAATTGTATCGAAAGTGAATCGACACAAAACACCACATAACCTAAGAACATCTGATAAACATTTCGTGGCGAATTTTTCTAATTATACCGCGCGCACCGCACTAATTTGTGTTTTAGCTGTTCACTAGCACTGTTCCCGGATCTCACTTTGTTTTCACTTTACTCACTTTAACACAACCCGTACAATTAACATTTTCCCCCGGACGCCCCATAAGACTATGTGTGTTTTTCGCGACATCTTGGCCTACTGCTCTGACGTCATCATTCTGCACTACGGCCCGTACTTCTAGGAGGCATTGATTCAATCAACGCGAATGCGAATGCGAACAGCTTGAGCACAGGCAAATTATATGCAAGACGCAGCAAATAGAACCATTCGCAACGAATGCGAATTCGCACGAACTTGCGAATGCGACTAGTTTGAGCAAAGAGCAAAATAGTCGCACGAATTGTCGGAATGGCCAATTGCACGAAAAGAAAATGTACATAATGTATGTCATAT
>OX376372.1:118236598-118291605 GCA_947369275.1 Nemotelus nigrinus | reverse complement strand
TCAGTAGTGTGGATCGAGACGAAGAGGCTGTTATTACTGAAGGAACGCTAGATCAACTAAATGAAGCCGCAGTCATTAGAGTGTGTGAAAGTGAAGATGCCGCCGCCGCTACTGTGTATAAACAAACCAAGTATGAAGATGGAGTCGCCGTCGAGGGAGTATTGATTGATGAATGTGAAAAAGCTGCTGCCGTAAGAAGCGAGGACCGACGTGAAGACGCTGCCGCTGTCATCGAAGGAGCACCCGATTGCCGAGTAGGAGCCGCTGCTATTGAAGTCGTTTCGGATCGCCGCAGAGATGTTTTAGCCGCTGATGATTTGTTAAATATTAGAAGAGAAGTTGTCGCCGAGAAGGAAAATGTATTAAGTCTGCAAAGAGCCGCTGCCATCATCGGGAAAAAAGAGGTTAGTGATCAAAGAGATAATTATGGAGTACTTCATGAGTCTGTCAGGTGTAACGAAAACAGGCAGAGCGAAGTATTAATCTTGGAAGATACCAAGAGAAGCTCAAGTTACAGTTGGAAATTTTGGAGTTGGAAGCAGCAGTAAAAAAGGCTGCCCAAGAAGCTACAGTTGATGTAGATGTCTCCCAACAGATGGAGCGAAGGGAAAGCGAAAGATTGAGAAGACCGCTGTGAGTAGAACAGCTGCCGATGCCAGCCGATGTAGTGGCCGCATTGATACGAGACGCTGAGGTTGATCAACCAGATGTTGAGTTTCGAGAGACTTCCACGCATGAAAGAAGGCAGATGACTTTCTTGGAGCTGCAGGCAGCTCTTCCCGAATATACGGGTGATAATGCTTACCAGCATATTGACCGATTCTTCGAAGAATTAGAAGAGGTACTAAAATTGGCTCGAATTTATGGTGAAGAAAGGTTAATCTTTTTATGGAGATCTCTCACCAGTACTGCCCGAGCATTCTTAAGAACAGTGCGGGCTCGGACGTATGAAGATTTAAAAGTGATGCTTATCCGTGAGTTTGCCGCGGCGACCAGTTTAGAGGAGGTTTATATGAGGCTGCGCAGAGCTAGATGGGACCCCGAATCAGAATCATTACACCGATTCATCTTGAATCTACACGGAATAGCGCAGCTGGGCAACATAACAGAAAATGATTTGGTGGACATCACTATTGATTTAATGAGAAGTAGTGGATAAGACCCGACGGTATTGATTGGCTCAGGAACGTTAGAGGAGCTGAAATATCGAGCCATCCGTTACCACCGGCAGGTGATCTATGAACCTGCAACAGAACGATATCGTGTACCAGCACCGAGAAATGCCAGACCAGAGGCAGTCAGAAACCGAAGTCCGAGAAGAAGTCGACCTAGTTTAAATACATCCCGAAGTATGCAGTCCAGCATGTCAGTTGCGGAAATTCGATGTTATAATTGCTGCCAGATGGGGCATTTCCAAAACCGATGCCCTCACCCAAAGAGACCGCCGGGGAGCTGTTTTAATTGCTGAGGGTTGAACCACGATCATTACGAATGTCCCAACCCCAGAAGGATTCCGCCAGCCGCTGTAAATTCCGCCCGAGGTAGAACATCTACACCGAATGCGTCCATGGCCGCAGCAGTAGTTGATGAAGCCGAAGAACGAATGAGCCGCCTCAACATAACGAATATGTCCAATCAGCTTGATTAGCTCGACTAGTGTGCTGCCTGAAATAGCTATACATCCGCAGATCCCGAGGTATCGAGGTTTAGGTGGGAATTTGATTAATCTATGTGGAAGTGTTGATGCGAAAATCGAGAATATACCTGTTAAGATATACGTTATAAGAGAACAAGAACCGCTGTTCCCGTTAATTTTAGGAAGAGATTACTGGAAATGTAATAACATACAGTTAGTCAAAATAAGATGTTATCATTAAGATAAACCCAGTTTGTTAAAAATAAGAGATACTATTGAGACCAAGAGATGTCTGTGTTTCCGTGCTCGGGATAGTGTTTTGAAGATATTAGAAAAGTTTGGTATAAAAAAAGGGGAAAGTGAACTAACGCTGCCACCTCAGTCTACCAATTTGAAGCCTGTGTTGATGATGAAGTTTTGGTATAAATGTGGATAAACAGGAAGAGACTCCAGATATAGATTTTAAACTCCCGCCTGACTGTTGTAAAAAGATTTCGGTAATAATGAATGGTCAAAAGACGAATATAAAACCTGAACCTCTTGATTTTGGGATGAATATTCATTTAACGTCCGATGTTCCTTTCCATTGTTCACCCAGACGGTTGTCGGTTACAGAAAAACAGAATGTTAGAGAAATCACAGATGAACTATTAGATGAGGGGATTATAAGACCGAGTAACTCTCCATATGCGTCCGCTGTTGTTCTGGTAAAGAAAAAGAATGGAACAGTGAGAATGTGCGTCGATTATCGTGGTCTGAATAAGTTGACAGTACGAGACAACTATCCGCTGCCATTAATAGAGGATTGTTTAGAATATTTGGAAGGAAAGCAAATATTCTCAGTACTAGACTTGATAAGTGGGTTCCACCAAGTACGAGTAGCCGAAGCATCTACTAAATACACCGCTTTTGTAACTCCAAGCGGACAATATGAATATGTGCGAATGCCGTTTGGGCTTAAAAACGCGCCAGCTGTATTTCAGCGATTCATAAATACTATTTTCCGTGATATAATTGAAAAAAGACAGATCGTAGTATATATGGACGATACTATGCTGCCGTCTGCCAGTTTTGAGGATCATTGTAACCTCCTCACAGATGTTTTAAGACGAATAAATCTCCGCGGTCTGAAATTAAACGTAACCAAATGTAAGATAGGATTTTCCGAGGTAGACTTTTTGGGATATCGAGTTACATAAGAGGGCATTGCTCCCAGCCAATCACATCTAACGGCAATACGAAATTTGCGAGTACCCAAAAGTGCTAAAGAGGTTCAATCAACACTGGGTCTGTTCTCGTATTTCCGAAGGTTTGTCCCGAATTTCTCCAAAATAGCTAAACCGCTGTAAGACTTGTTGCGGAAAGACGTTCGCTATGAATTTACAGAAGAGTGCAAATGTGCTTTTAATCAACTTCAAAAGTTGTTAACTGAGGCCCCAGTGTTGGCAATTTACAATCCCAAAAATGAAACTGAGCTTCATACTGACGCAAGTTGATTGGGATTCGGGGCAGTCTTATTACAGCGACAACAAGACAAACGATTCCACCCTATAGCTTACTATTCGAAGACCGCTTCTGCCGCTGAATCGCAGTACCATAGTTTTGAACTAGAAACATTGGCTATTGTTTATGCATTGAAGCGATTCCGAGTTTATTTAGAAGGGATCAGATTCACGATAATCACCGATTGTAATTTTTTAACGTTGACATTGAATCGTAAGCAAGTTAATCCCAGAATAGCTCGATGGGCCTTGGAACTCGAAAATTTTAATTACGCTATCCAACACAGGAAAGGAACAGGAATGCCTCATGTAGATGCATTAAGTAGGAATCTTATAATAGCCGCTGCTGCTGAAGAAGATGTTGACTATAGGTTCCAAATCGCCAAGTCTCAGGACGTACTGATTCAACAATTGAAAGATAAACTTCAAATTGATTTTATGGATAAATATGAGTTAGTAAATGGAGTGGTATTCCGAAAGAAAAATGATAGAGGTCGGTTGTTATATGTACCCGCTGCAATGGAGGAAAACATAATTAGAAGTGTTCATGAACGTATTGGACACCTCGGAGTAGAGAAAACTCATTCAAAACTCAGTGCCAGGTATCGGTTTCCCAACAAGAAAACCAAAATTGAAAAATTTGTTAAAAATTGCATACCTTGTATCATGTATTCTCCTCCTGTAAGTACTATAGAGAGAAACCTGTACAACATACCCAAGAAGCCACTGCCATTTGACACGCTTCATATTGATCATTTCGGACCGCTGCCTTCGTTGAAATCAAAGAGAAAACATATTTTGGTCATAATAGATGCCTTGACCAAGTATGTAAAATTATACTCGACGAATAGTACAAGCACTCGAGAAGTCATCGCCGCCCTCAGTAAATATTTTAACTACTATAGTAGGCCTAATCGAATAATTTCAGACCGAGGCACATGCTTTACTTCCTTGGACTTTGCTGAATTTATAAATAAAAATAACATAAAACATGTCCAAGTGGCTACCGCATCCCCACAAGCTACTGGGCAAGTGGAGAGAGTTAACCGGACTCTCAAAAATATGTTGGGAAAGTTGACCGAAGAAATAAATCATTCTGATTGGTTATCGAAGTTGGCCACTGTTGAATACGCCATCAATAATACTGCTCATGCGACTACTGGATATTCTCCTAGTCAACTATTATTTGGAATAGAGCAACGAGGTTGTGAAGTGTATGAACTGGGTGAATATTTAGGAGAAAAGTTTGACACTGAAAAAATTGAATTAGGTCAAATTAGAGAATCCGCATCTAGGAATATTCAGAGGTCTCAGGTATATAATATGGAATATTTCGATCAACATCATAGGTCGGCTAAGCAATTTAAATTGGGAGAATACGTTGTCCTGCGGAATGTCGATACTACCCCAGGACGCAACAAAAAGTTTATTCCTAAGTTCCGCGGACCATTTGTCATCCATAAAATTGTTGATCATGACAGATACGTGATCAGGGATGTGCCTGACTGTCCACAATCCCAACTTCCGTATGATGGCATAGTCGAGGCAGGTAGATTGAGGAGATGGCAAGCTAACCCCGTAACAGGTCAAGATTCTTCACACACTTCACAGGACACTTTAAAATCAGAAAATATTAACGACATTTCACCAACTGATTCAGACATTTTAGATACTACTGAAATGGAGTACTTGAACGAGGAATGGCTGGATGATGACGAATGGGATGCTGAATACCTCGATGATGATGGCGATAATACAGATGCTGCCCACATTGCACCTGAATCGATTGATTCTTCGATCGAGGTCGATCGATTGTCAGGTCGGCCAAGTTGTAAGATACAACCAAAACGGTCGACAGGAATAGCAAGTGAGGATCACCGCTGAAGCACACTGCGACGCAGCCAGGCGCAGCCAAGCTGTCAGTTGAGTTGACTATATGGGTTTTCCATAGCAGCGAGCACACCAAGTCGCAGCTATGCGCAGCCAGGCGCAGCTCAGGTCGAAATGGATTCAACTTTTGTCGCAGCGAAGAGTTGCAATCAGCTGTAATTGCTTGAGAAACGCGCGGGATTTGAAATGTATGCGAAAATGTAAATAGAGTTGATTTTATATTACTAAATTTTTGAGGAATTCGAAAACAATTTTTATTGGTAATAGCTTAGATAGTTAAAAGTAAAATAAAAGATAGTTAATAGCAAATTAGAAAGATAATTAATAGCAAATTGAATATAGTAATTTAAAATACTTTATTAGTCTAGTTGGTAGATTACTGACTTCTTGCTTGTGGGATCCCTGATTCGAATCCAAGTTCGGACGAAGGCCCGCGAACCAAGCTTTGAGTTCACCTAGCTCTAATTAGGTACGTGGTTAATATCAGGGGTAAAGTGAGTCGTCGAATTCCACACTCGTATTCACATTGATTGAAAAAATTGTAAAGAATTATTTCAAAATGCAGTCAATTAAAGATGCCGTGTTGGATAACGAGGTGACAATAAAGATGCTGATAGCCCAAGTGAAGGAGCGTCCGATTATTCATGAGAAGGCTACAGGCGGATACAGAGATGTCGCTAACATCAACTGAAAATTCTTCTACATCACTGACACTTAGTCACGTTGCAGTGTAACCAGGCGATTTCGTTGGCTGCGCTTGGTCACTGATGGCTGCGCCTCGCTGCGTCGAGTGTAATTCAGGCATCAACCGCCGGCAGAAATAACTAATGAGGATCAACCGCCAGGGGAAGATACATTATAGCCCGTTCACACTAGACTCTAAATCAGGTGATTTCGATCATCTGATCGCTTTAGAGCTAAATCAACTTAAATCTACCTGATAACCCATACATTTTTTTCGGTTTCCGACCGAGTTAATCAAGTAGATTTAGAGTTAATCAAGTACAAATCAGGTACTCTTGTGAATTTTTCCCGGCTGAATTGTTCTCAGAGCGCGCTGAATTCCATCCGTGAGAGGCACGGTAGATTTGAAGGAAATGTCATTCGAATTTCGGTCTAAAATAAAGAAAACTGACCAAAAACGGAAAATTTGAGTTGTACAAAATGAAAAGATAATGCTCTTGCAAGTTTCTGCACCATTTTCAACAACCTTCACGCAAAAAAAATTGTACATTTAAATTCGAATGACATTTCTCTCTCTAAATCTCCTCATTCTAAATCACGTCGGGTAGTGTGAACGCTTACCTGATTAACTTTGACAGCTTCTAAATCTACTTGATTTAGAGTGTAGTGTGAACGGCTTATTAAACGCACCCACCCGCAGAGGGAAAAGGATAGGATGGGCAACTCCATTAGCGATTTACTTTGGACAATGAGTCATCGGAGAGGAAGAAGATAGTGACGCATAGAGGTCAAGGCGAATAAATTAAGGCGTACTAAGATAGCGTGTGTATTAGAACGTTTGGTAAAACTGGACTTGATGCCCCACACAGCTGTTGCATGAATCTCGCCGATAGATGTCGGGCTAATATGTTTGTGTTTTTGTGGTTGTGCGTTTGCTTTTGGGGCTTCTTTTCTTTCTTTTTTTTTCTTTTTCTTAATTGTCTTATCTTCTTTTTTATTTTTTTGCATAATTTTGTCTGTTTTTCTTCATTTTTTCAACCTTTCTACCACCTTTTCGCCCTCTGGTGGCGGGATTTCCCGGGTGTGGGGCATCAAGTCCAGTTTACCCGAACGTTTTTGTGAAAAAAAAAGTATATTATAATTTATATATATTTATATATATATAAATATATATATAAATATATATATATATATATATATATATATATATATATATATATATATATATATATATATATATATATATATACATATATATATATATATATATATATATATATATATATATATATATATATATATATATATATATATATACATATATATATATATATATATATATATATATATATATATATATATATATATATATATATATATATATATATATATATATATATATATATATATATATATATATATAATATATGGGTGTGTTATCTGGCTATTCGGAGTTTTTTTTATCCGGCTGCTCTTTATGAATTGCTTTCGAAGCGCGTATTGGAATATTTTTTGAACAGTTAAAACATGTCCAAATAATACCCGCACATTAAATAATTGTTTTTATTATTATAATTCTTTACATTTTTAACTAGTGCTCTACCTATATCTAAATTGCCTCTCGAAATTTTCAAACAAATTTAATGTTCAAATCATATGCCCCTATGCATCTTTTTCTTACTTACGCCATTGACCTTCGACAGTCCTCGTGCCATCAACGCCTCCTAGAAGTACGGGCCGTAATGCAGAATGATGACGTCAGAGCAGTAGGCCAAAATGTCGCGAAAAACACACATAGTCTTATGGGACGTCCGCGGGAAAATGTTAATTGTACGGGTTGTGTTAAAGTGAGTAAAGTGAAAACAAAGTGAGATCCGGGGAACAGTGCTAGTGAACAGCTAAAACACATATTAATGCGGTGCGCGTGGTATAATTAGAAAAATTCGCCACGAAATGTTTATCAGATGTTCTTAGGTTATGTGGTGTTTTGTGTCGATTCACTTTCGATACAATTGATTGACACAAAATGCAAGTTATAACTAAATATTAACACTACAACGCGTCCACGCACAAAAAACTAACGTTTTAATCACATTTTAGCTTAAAAACAGCAAGTGAAATCTCCGTGTGTGTCGGCACTGCATCGTGGAAATGTCAACATGGCCTACTGCAATGACGCCACAGCGAGAACGATTACGTAGCCTGACGGCCTGTACATCTAGGAGGCATTGGTGCCATCTTCAAAAATTAAAATCCGGTTGCTGTCAAAATGTCGCGATCAAAGACGCTAACTCGCGGAGTCAATCGGGATATCGGCAATAATATCTACTTAGTGCGTTATTTAAAAGTGGAACTTCCTGGATTTTGTTAAGAACCTTACAGCAAGTGCTATAGTGGAAAGTTTCTTGTGAATTAACATTTCAAAAGTGGGATAGTGCTAGTTGTTTGAGCGATGACTCGCTGCTCAGTTGTCTTTGCCTGTTTTTTAATAACTTTAGTCTATGTCGCTTCTATTTCTAATACTCTGGAGCTTTTGCATACTTTTCCTAGTCACGTATAATAGTTCGTTTTGTAAAAAGCCTCTTTTTAATAGTTGTTTCTTATCGATTTGTATTGCGTGTCGGTAGTTTGTTTACGTTTACTTTACGTGGCTAGCAAAATTTGACAGCAACCGGATTTTTCGCTCCCATGTAGTGATAGAGTGAGAGGCAAGGGGGAAGGCACAAACTCGCGACACACACCTTCAGGCGTTTACAGTGTTTCTGCTACTCTTAATATCTTTATACTCTAAGATTCATACATTTTTCTCGGTGTCTGACTGTCGAAAGCTACCTGATTTAGAGTCAATCAACTACAAAAGTAAGTTGCTCACTGTAATCGGTCTGAAAAGCGACTTCCACCAGATACCACTGAAGAAATCTGACATAGAAAAGACTGCTTTTTCGGTAAACAACGGCATATACGAATTCAAAAATGCCCCATCGATATTTCAAAGAGCACTCGACGATATCTTACGCGAACACATCGGCGACTATGTATATAATCATGGCCGTCATATAGAAGGCCGGTCGCGACTTGCAGTCTGACAGGTGTTAATGTACCTTTTAAAATTGCCATGTCCTCCCGGGGTTAAGATTTAACGGCTATTGCTGGATGACAATTGCTTTGACAATTCGAACTGTCAAGCTGTCAATGGAGTTCGACTAAACCCTGGCCGTCATAACCAAATTGTTTTCGGATAAGTTGCACGAGGTTTATTCTACATCTTAATGTAGAAATCGAAATAATTCGCGACGCTCGTGTGTTACTAGATGGCAAACAGATCAGTGAGTTGATTAAGCTGTTTACTAAAGAACAGTATCTCGAAGCGGAGGATAAAATCGAAAAGGTTCTGGCAAAGAGCTTGAAGGAGTCGAAACCGCAAAATCGCAAAATACTGAGCAACTAATCGACGTAGCGCCTTGATCGAAGATAACCGCAAGCACATATTGAAATTCCAACAACGAGTAGTAATATGTCGATATGATGACCAAATATACATCAAGGCTTGGTGGACATTAATAAAAAAGTGATAATTGTTGATGGGATGGAGGTATTCTATTTCTGAACGAATTCGGTAAAACTTTCATATTATATTTTATTTTAGATTTACGATTGCTTAGACTTAATACGATGAATAGACGTGATATGGCCCCATCAGAGTATGCGCTCGAATCGTGGGCGATCATCATGGAAGGATTGGTCACCGAAGGAGGGTATGGTTGGTTTTGTTGTACGTTAAGCATAGTACTGAATTCGATTTCACGTGAAATTTTCGGGTAAACTGGACTTGATGCCCCACACCCGAGAAATCCCACCACCAGAGGGCGAAAAGGTGGTAGAAGGGCTGAAAAAGTGAAGAAAAACAGACAAAATTATACAACAAAATAAAAAAGAAGATAAAACAATTAAGAAAAAGAAACAAAAGAAAGAAAAGAAGCCCCAAAAGGAAACGCACAACCACAAAAACACAAACATATTAGCCCTACATCTATCGGCGAAATTCATGTAACAGCTGTGTGGGGCATCAAGTCCAGTTTTACCAAATTTTCATACAAAATTTCACGTGAAATTGGTTTCGGCGAAAATTTAGCTTGAAAATAAGCAAGTTTGGTACTGTGTTCTTAGCATGAAAAGTTGCTTTGAAGTTGCTTTCGCTTTGAAAACATAGATGGCACTGAAACATGTTGTCAATCATTTTACGCCAATTTAGTTTGTGCAGTTCATTCTTTCGAGCGAAAAAGTGACATTTGGTGTTTCAATTTGAAAATGGAGCAGTGCAAATGACTTTCCAATAAGAAAATCGATCGAAAATTGAAATTCTTGACATTTTATCCGTCAAGAAAGAGCAGTGTCTCTGCTTTTCTTCGTTGTCAAAATTTTCGCTCGAAAGAATGACCAGATAATGGAAACATGCCAAAATTTCACGTGAACTCGAACTCAGTACCAGCCTTTACTGGCAACCGAATCATCCGGACCAACGTTTTCGATCGAATGCAAATCGAACGCTTTATCTTATCGTAATTAGCGACCGATTTGTTCCTATTGGAGAGCATGGAATCGAAGAATGTAAGGAAAATAGCTTTTATTTTGGTAGCAGCAAACAAAGTGACATGGATATCTATCTTGGTTCGGCTACTCAAGTTCAACAGAATGACTTTGGTGTTAATGAATTTACTTGTGAACACAATTAATCGGCTTGTGATAGTTCAGGAAATGAAACAAGTACAGTGGAAAGGTTGTAAACTGATTAAGTTTGAATAGACAAAACTTTGTAATTTTTGTAAAAATGTAATTTAATATAAAAAAATCATTGGCGATGTATCAATATTTAATTTATTAACTATATCATTGTAAATACAAATAAGTTTCAATAAATCTATAATAAACAAACTGGAATAGACTTCTTCGAAAATTTTTACGTGAAACATGTTCGATTGAAACTGATATTCTTCAATGAATATGTTTTGTTATAAAGGAATAAAGGCTTTCAGTAAAATAAATATCATGAAATTCCTTCGATCGATTCTCTTTAGCAGCACAAAGAAAAACTTCACTGTGCGGACTGGTCGAGACAGCGCCATCTTGCACGTTAATTGCTTTTGCGACCGGCCTTCTATATGACGGCCATGATATAATGCGTCAGATGCTATGTTTATAAGTAATCAAGTATATTTTTCCGGTTGAATTGTTCTCAGAGCGTACTGAATTCCATCTGTGAGAGGCACAGTAGATTTGAATGAATTGCCATTCGAATTTCGTTCCAAAGTAGCAAAAATTGAACAAAAAAGGAAAATCTTAGTTGTGCAAAGAGAAAAGAAAATGTTTTTGCATGTTCCTGCATCATTTCCAACAATTTTTAAGCAAAAACAATGGCACACAAAAGTTTGAATATTTCTCTCTCTGAATCTCCTCATTCTAAATCAGTTCGGCTAGTGTGAACGCTTACCTGCTCAACTTGACAGCTCCTAAAACGGCCCACAGACAAGAGGTCTCGTCGACAACTAGATCTGCCATATGCGATATTTGCAACAAAATTCCCTGTCTGTGGGCTAGTCTCAGATCTAGTTTGTTCGCAAATATCGCAAGTCTCTAACCAAGTCGGCAACCAGATCTCCGTGTCTGTGGGCCGTTTAAGTCTACCTTATTTAGAAGTGTAGGGTGGATCAGAGCAATGCCTCCTAGAAGTACAGGCCGTAATGCAGAATGATGACGTCAGAGAATCGGGGAAAAATGTCGCGAAAAACGCACGTAGTCTTATGGGACGTCCGCGGGAAAATGTTAATTATTCGGGTTGTGTTAAAGGGAGTCAAATGAAAAAAAAGTGGTATATGCGGAACAGTGCTAGTAGACAGCTAAAGCATAGCACTGAGTTCGATTTGAGTTCGAGTTCACGTGAAATTTTGACATGTTTCCATTATCTGGTCATTCTTTCGAGCGAAAATTTTGACAACGGAGAAAAGCAGAGACACTGCTCATTCTTGACGGATAAAATGTCAAGAATTTCACTTTTCGATCGATTTTCTTATTGGAAAGTCATTTGCACTGCTCAATTTTCAAATTGAAACACTAAATGTCACTTTTTCGCTCGAAAGAATGAACTGCACAAACTAAATTGGCGTGAAATGATTGACAACATGTTTCAGTGCCATCTATGTTTTCAAAGCGAAAGCAACTTCAAAGCAACTTTTCATGCTAAGAACACAGTACCAAACTTGCTTATTTTCAAGCGAAATTTTCGCCGAAACAGATTTCGCGTGAAATGTTGTATGAAAATTTCGCGTGAAATCGAACTCAGTACTATGCTTAATGGGGAAATGTCAAAATTTAGTTTCACAGTTAAAGCATAGTACTGAGTTCGATTTCACGCGAAATTTGCATACAAAATTTCGCGCGAAATCTGTTTCGGCGAAAATTTCGCTTGAAAATAAGCAAGTTTGGTAATGTGTTCTTAAGCATAGTACTGAGTTCGATTTCACGTGAAATTTTCATACAAAATTTCACGTGAAATTGGTTTCGGCGAAAATTTAGCTTGAAAATAAGCAAGTTTGGTACTGTGTTCTTAGCATGAAAAGTTGCTTTGAAGTTGCTTTCGCTTTGAAAACATAGATGGCACTGAAACATGTTGTCAATCATTTCACGCCAATTTAGTTTGTGCAGTTCATTCTTTCGAGCGAAAAAGTGACATTTAGTGTTTCAATTTGAAAATTGAGCAGTGCAAATGACTTTCCAATAAGAAAATCGATCGAAAAGTGAAATTCTTGACATTTTATCCGTCAAGCATGAGCAGTGTCTCTGCTTTTCTCCGTTGTCAAAATTTTCGCTCGAAAGAATGACCAGATAATGGAAACATGTCAAAATTTCACGTGAACTCGAACTCAGTACCAGCCTTTAGCATGAAAAATTACTTCGATGTTGCTTTCGCTTTGAAAATATAGATGGCATTGACACATGTCTCCAATCATTTCACGCCTATTTAGAATGTGTAGTTCATTCTTTTCGGGCGTAAAAGTGACATTCGATGTCAAAAATCCCCTACAAATCGGAAAAATGCGAAATGTTTATCAGTTGGTGTTAGGTTATGTGATGTTTTATGTGATGTTTTTATAGAAAATCAATCTGATACTATCCGAAATGGATGGTTTCCATCAAAACGATGGAGTCATTGTTTTAGGAGCAACAAAGCGACGAGATGATTTAGACCAAGCCCTGTTAAGACCCGGTCGCTTCGACGTTCAGGTAAATCGCGAAAGTCGGTTTTCAGTGCAGTTTGTCAAGGATGTTTTGTTTTCTAGGTGGTTGTCCCGACACCAGTCTTTTCCGGGCGTAAGGAAATATTATATTTATATTTAGGAAAAGTATTACACGACGACATTGACATTGATATGTTGGCGAGGGGAACTACTGGCTTCACAGGAGCTGACTTGCAAAACATGGCCAATCAGGCCGCTCTTAGGTAATGTAATACATTTTTTTAAATACATAAATTTAATATACGTATATTTAAACATTAAATATATGTAAAGAACTGCAATCGATGGAACGGACAATGTCACAATGAAGCATTTAGAAGCAGCAAGAGATAAAGTACTGATTAGACCTGAAAGAAAGTCTCGTTTACCGGATGAAGAAGCAATGAAGGTGGACATGCTATCGTGTCATATTTTACGAAAGAGGCACATTCACTGCACAAAGTGACAATCATGCCAAGAGGCACGTCTCTCGGTCATACTGCATATATTCCTGAAAAGGAACGATATCATGTGACAAAGGCACAGCTTCTGGCTATGATGGATACAATGATGGGTGGACGTGCAGCAGAAGAACTTATTTTCGGAACTGTAAAAATTACATCGGGTATGTTGATTTATTTATCACGTAAAATAGTTATTACGTTTACCTTTGATTTGATCACCAGGTGCAAGCAGTGACATAAAACAAGCAACATCAATCGCTTCACATATGGTTAAAGACTGGGGCATGTCAAAACGTGCTGGCTTGCGGAATATAGAAGGAGCAAAAGGCCTGATGCCAAGCGAAAATTTAGGACCAAATACGATTGAAGTTGTCGATGTAGAAATTAAGAAAATTCTTAGTGATATTTACGAACGAGCCAAGGCGATTTTAAAAGCAAACTCAAAATAACACAAAACATTAGCAGAGCAATAATGTCCGGGGACAGTGATGCATATGCTTCAATCTAGTGATGCATATGCTTCATAGAAAATAAGTTTTAGCGATTAAAAATAATATTGTAAACAGATTGCAAAAGTTTCGAAATAACTAATGCATACATCTGGAAATAACTAATGCATACATCTGCTACAAAAAAAAATATTTTTTTATTAAATGAAGAATCTAAAAGGAATATTTACATTCATATATATTTTATAGATAATATATTGCTAATAAATAATTTCAAGCAAAGCTTCTGTTAAATTTTATATAGCATACTTATGTTTTTTAATAATAAAAATGGGGTCAGTTTCATTGCAGAGTCTATTCTTCATAGCAGTTGTAGACCGCTTAGTCAAGAAACAAGCTATTAAATATTCATCATCCCCCGAAAGAAAATAAGATAGGAAAAAAATTAAAAAAACTTACATACATAACTTCAGGCTAAAGCATTGCTTAAAATTAATTTTACATAACTCATTTGTTTCAACTTCAAATATCAATAATATATAAATATACATACATAAAACTATTATAAAAAAAAGCTGCGGAAATCGATTTCCTTTGTTGCCGCCAATTGATCTTCTTCGATGGAATTGAAACGATTCTAATTAAAGTAATAAATAATAATTATTTCATTAAAGCAAGAAAGCGGTATACTTTGCTCCCTTTAAAACAAATAATCGGCTTTACATATATTTCATCGAATAAAAGATTGACATATTTCTCGTGGGTTTCCAGCATTTTAAACTTATCTGTGAGATATTTTGTGGCAACGCCTGAATATAAATTTCCTGTCGCAAATGTTTTTAAATAATTATGATGGGGAATTACCAATAATTTCATTTCCCGCACATATTTATACGCGGAAGGGAAAGTGAAAAAAAATAGACTGAAAGATATGATATCATCTGAAGAGTACAGTTTTCGCGATGCAAAATTTAATTTAAGTTATCTGGAGAGGAAACAAAAAGTAATTTTATCTTCCTCGGATATTTACTCATATTGAGCTAAATCATCTATTTGTTCAACAATATCATTTACGCGGTCTGTAACATTTATTGTGTTCAAATCAATATTATTAACGAAATTTAAAATATTGTTAATTTTTGAATATAGGTCACATTTTAAACTGCTACCTAATACGTGTTTAATAGGTTGTAAACGAATTTCTTTGTCTTTTAATAATAATCGCACTTGAAAAACTTCATTAATTGAGAAAGATTTTTCAATGTGCGGTACTCTTTCTTTAAAATTTATTTTATAGAAGTAAATTGTACAATCCTCCACTGATGTATGCCAATCTTTTAAGGACAATTTATCTAAATTATAAACAATATTATTGATTGACAAAATGCTATCCTGTTGAAGCCATTTTATATGTGCTTCTTCATTAAGCAGCAAAGCTCGATTTATAGCCGGATCGTTTCGAAGAATTAAAAATGAGCAAAGATACGTTGGCAGCCCCGGGAAAAGTGTAGGGATAGCATCTTTACGTAATTGACATCTCCCTCTTAATACTGGCAAACCATCTTTTTGAAGCGTATCTTCACGGATGATTTGCCAGTCTTGGAAATGTACGTCGCATATCACTGTATGTTTCCCAACTTTAAGGTCTTTCCTAGGGCTTTTAGCTAGCCACCTCTTTGTGACGTTAGTATCCCTAGGAAAGCTAAAAATACTGTTGGTCTTATAAGTAGACCGACAGTTTGGAACGCAGCAGGAAGAAGGCATTTCTGAAATTATATATTGTTTTTTTGTGAAATCGGAAACAAAAGTTTACAAATAAGTTTGATTAAAAGTAATTTTATTTCAATGCCTCCCATGACAAAATGTTTGGAGAGATTAATGTCTTGAAAAACATATTTCCCTTGCAAAATAGTATCTTCTGTTAAATTTTCACATTAAATAAACTGAAACTAGGTTATATCAGCAAAACAATCATGTATTTCAGCCAAATAATAAAAAAAAAACAAATAATTTTCAAAACTGGATAGGAATTTTTCATAAATATTTTCATATATTATTTGGTTAGATTCTAAATCTACATTTTAACATACTTTTAAGCAGGATTTGTATGCAAGATTATTGCAAAATGGAGAATATTTTTTATCTATATTGAGTAAATACCAAATAAATATTGTCTATCTCCTTCGTTCCAGACTGACCATACATCAATCAGCGTGCACGATCCATGTGCATTATTTTTCTCTTAAATAATATTTCATTATTTAATCAGAACTATTCACATTTTAGTGCAAAAATTACGGCGTTTACACCTATTTCGTTACAAACAGCTCTCAATTTGAAACCAAAATCTCATAATCATCGTATCCAATGTCTCGGCCTTCGTATGCGATATAGCAAGAGCCATATGATGGGTGGATTTTCCATTATGTATGACACGTCCAACAAAAAGAGCTTCACCACTCTCAATTTGACCAGCTATAATAGCTTGCGGAGGTATACTTCCTCCAGACGCAGACATCCATTGATAACCAGTTCCGCATAAAACCTCATACACCCTCAAAGAATGTTCACTTCCGCCCCAAGCAATGCGAAGAACGCGTTCTGAAGGGACTACCTAAATAAATTTAGTATAAGTTATTGTTTTGATTACTGTATTACATTGTTTTCGAACTTTTCCAGGAGTTAAGGCACGCTGATGAATCCCTCGGCCAATATATAGTGGTTCACTATCTTCGCTGCATGGTGTGGCATCCGCAGGTTTTCTTCCCTTTGTCACTTGAATCCACCTTCCAGGACCATTGCACGGCGGCGACGGATACATTTGTTCTTGAGGAAATTCAGCTGACGGTCGAGCTATAAAAAATTTGTTATTTTCCCTCTTGAAGGATCGAAATATGCTGGCTAGGTAGCGACAATCATAGCACTATCTAGTTATCGAAGAAAATAAACTGTATACTTTCAATTATACATGAAACGGATGCACCCCATCCTGTGCATACACCAACACTCTTTATGACAATACGTGAACGCATTTCATATGAAATAAATGGTGCATTTTCGCATTCTCGGCCAATTGACAAAATCTGGAAAAAGTTGATTAATGGTTAGAAATTAGTGCTGGAATAAAAGTTAAAAATATGTACTTGATTTTGCCACCGAATCCAAAAGCCTCTATACTCTTCAGGACGCAATATTCCTGGTGTATCGATTTCAATAAGATTTTGTGCATTTCCGCTTAACGTTAATGCAGATTTTTTGTTGCGCCACCCTCCGATAATCAACTCCTTTTTTCGTTTTGTAAAAATACGATCACTTGCAAAACCTATGTGAGCATTGTTTGGAGCTCTTACTTTAAAACTGAATTCATTGATATTGACAGGATATGTCATATAAATTAGACAATCTGGAGTTTCCAATTCTGAAAGAAAAAATATTCGTAATTAAAATTAAGTTTCATTTTTAATGAACTGAATTCGTGAGAAAAATTTCTATCCGCAGTAGCACTACTGTACGTAAAGCTTGATAGATTTTCTTACATTACAATCCAATAATATTTTCGGATTGAATAGTAGCCCATAAATAACTGAATAGAAGGTCGGTTTGGCATTGAATTTTTGCAACATTATTAATACTAAAAATCTATGTTTAATTCTTTCGCGAACAAAATGAAAAGGAAGACATTGAAACGCTAAACTTTTTTCTCCTGCTTTATCGGTCGACTCAATCACTACTAACGATTTTTTTTTGAATTTATCCTTCCAGATGCGTGAATGGTGGGGTTTAAAGCGGGGGAGTGTGTTCAATATTCTTGCTATAGCTGCTATTTTAGCTGCTTTGGCTTTAGCCGACTCACGAACTCCATTGAAATCGTGTACATTAATCAGCTGATAGTCATATAGGAAACCACTATTGGCACTTTGATATTCATCTCCCGATTTGATGTATTCACTCACCCACTCAATTGCACTAATCTCGTGAACAACGACTGCTCCATTTTCGAATATTTCTGAAAAGCCATATTCTTGACGGGTGCCAACTGATGACAATTTAAACTGTCACTACTGCCACTGTCACACGTTCGTCTCCACTAGTCTACATTGTCAAATTTTTCGCTCGAAAGAATGACCAGAAAATGGAGACATGTCAAAATTTCACGTGAACTCGAACTCAGTACCAGCCTTAACTCAGTACCAGCCTTTAGCATGAAAAGTTGTTTTGAAGTTGCTTTCGCGTTGAAAACGTAGATGGCACTGAAACATGTCTCCAATCATATCACGCCAATTTAGTTTGTGCAGTTCATTCTTCCTAGCGAAAAAGTGACATTTGGTGTTTCAATTTGAAAATGGAGCAGTGCAAATGTCTTTCCAATAAGAAAATCGATTGAAAAGTGGAATTCTTGACATTTTATCCGTCAGAAATGAGCATTGTCTCTGCTTTTCTCCATTGCCAAAATTTTCGCTCGAAAGAATGACCAGATCAGCCCCTTTCTTTACGCGAAATGGCGTAAAGGCAGCTTTAACATGCTTTGTGCGCGAGAGGATTGCAGGGGCTAATCAATGCCTCCTAGAAGTACGGGCCGTCAGGCTACGTAATCGTTTTAGCTATGACGTCAATTTAGCCGTGAATTTTGACATTTCCACGAGGCAGTGCCGACAGACACGGAGATTTCACTTGCGGTTTTTAAGCTAAAATATGAATAAAACGTTAGTTTTTTGTGCGTGGACGCGTTGTAGAAATAAAATTTAGTCTTAACTTGCATTTTGTGTCAATCAATTGTATCGACAGTGAATCGACACAAAACGTCACATAACCTAACACCAGCCGATAAACATTTCGTAGCGAATTTTCCCAATAATACCGCACGCACCGCATTAATTTGTGTTTAAGCTGTTCACTAGCACTGTTCTGCGGACCTCACTTTGTTTTCACTTCACTCACTTCAACACAACCTGTACAATTTACGATTTCCCGCGGACGTCCCATAAGACTACGTGTGTTTTTCGCGACACTTTGACAGTATAGTGTGACGTCATTATTCTGCATTACGGCCCGTACTTCTAGGAGGCATTGGTACCAGCAATGCCTCCTAGAAGTACGGGCCGTCAGGCTACGTAATCGTTTTAGCTATGACGTCAATTTAGCCGTGAATTTTGACATTTCCACGAGGCAGTGCCGACAGACACGGAGATTTCACTTGCGGTTTTTAAGCTAAAATATGAATAAAACGTTAGTTTTTTGTGCGTGGACGCGTTGTAGAAATAAAATTTAGTCTTAACTTGCATTTTGTGTCAATCAATTGTATCGACAGTGAATCGACACAAAACGTCACATAACCTAACACCAGCCGATAAACATTTCGTAGCGAATTTTTCCAATAATACCGCACGCACCGCATTAATTTGTGTTTTAGCTGTTCACTAGCACTGTTCCGCGGACCTCACTTTGTTTTCACTTCACTCACTTCAACACAACCTGTACAATTTACGATTTCCCGCGGGCGTCCCATAAGACTACGTGTGTTTTTCGCGACACTTTGACAGTATAGTGTGACGTCATTATTCTGCATTACGGCCCGTACTTCTAGGAGGCATTGGTACCAGCCTATATGTCCAACTAGTGATGAATCTGCGCCCGTACGTTGACGTATGCGCCGAGGTAAACCACGCAAAGCATATGTTGCACCCAAACATAACTTACCGAACAGCCAGAAAAGTGGCATGCTCCTTAAGCAACCTTTTGCTCAATTTTTACTATGAGCTGTCCGTACGTAAAGCATAGTACTGAGTTCGATTTCACGCGAAATTTTCATACAAAATTTCGCGCGAAATCTGTTTCGGCGAAAATTTCGCTTGAAAATAAGCAAGTTTGGTACTGTGTTCTTAGCATGAAAAGTTGCTTTGAAGTTGCTTTCGCTTTGAAAACATAGATGGCACTGAAACATGTTGTCAATCATTTCACGCCAATTTAAGCATAGTACTGAGTTCGATTTCACGCGAAATTTTCATACAAAATTTCGCGCGAAATCTGTTTCGGCGAAAATTTCGCTTGAAAATAAGCAAGTTTGGTACTGTGTTCTTAGCATGAAAAGTTGCTTTGAAGTTGCTTTCGCTTTGAAAAGATAGATGGCACTGAAACATGTTGTCAATCATTTCACGCCAATTTAGTTTGTGCAGTTCATTCTTTCGAGCGAAAACGTGACATTTAGTGTTTCAATTTGAAAATTGAGCAGTGCAAATGACTTTGCAATAAGAAAATCGATCGAAAAGTGAAATTCTTGACATTTTATCTGTCAGGAATGAGCAGTGTCTCTGCTTTTCTCCGTTGTCAAAATTTTCGCTCGAAAGAATGACCAGATAATGGAAATATGTCAAAATTTCACGTGAACTCGAACTCAGTACCAGCCTTTAGTTTGTGCAGTTCATTCTTTCGAGCGAAAACGTGACATTTAGGGCCTTTCCGAATTCGTGTCTCCGACTTGGTCTTGATCTCCGTATAACAGATTATGACGTCAGCGTTTTAGCTGACCTATTATAACAGTTATAGGAGATCAAGATAGACTGTCCGGATTCTCTGTCTTGCCTTGTTATGACATTTAAGCAAAGATGGCGAATGAAAGACTGTGCTCTTGTACCTGGCAGCATGAAACTGATTGAGGGTGGAAGACTACCCCAATGTTAATTAGCTTTGAGACATATTGCACGCATAACGAAAAGAATGAATGCCAACGGCCAGCTACGAATCTGCTTCACAGCACATACGAATTAAATTACCGAAGCTCGTCGGCAATGGGAACGTTGTACGACAAATGCAATAATCGATTGCATTATCGTTCCTGCTTTACCACGCGAAGCGCTCGTCGAATGGCAAGTCTGGGCTCACATGCACAATAACCGTTTTGATTGTAAGTTTAGATTTTCTTGCATAATTGTAATTTGTAAACATATAAATCAAACATGGTATCATGACGTCTAAACAACGAGATGAGACTATCATGAACTGTTATACAGGGGAGAAATATCAAGCCGAAGATAAACTATTCGGACAAGCTAAACTTGATGTGACGTCACATTCTGTTATAACAAGCTCAAGACCAAGGTGAAGACGACAATTCGGACACGCCCTTAGTGTTTCAATTTGAAAATTGAGCAGTGCAAATGACTTTCCAATAAGAAAATCGATCGAAAAGTGAAATTCTTGACATTTTATCCGTCAGGAATGAGCAGTGTCTCTGCTTTTCTCCGTTGTCAAAATTTTCGCTCGAAAGAATGACCAGATAATGGAAATATGTCAAAATTTCACGTGAACTCGAACTCAGTACCAGCCTTAAAGTGGTAATGAGATACGACTTGACATACGTTCGCTTATGCGTTGTATGGGCACCTAAATTCACTCATGTTTGCGTACGTCAAAAAGTGCCTTTTTTGCTCTAAAACCGGTCGGTTTTGAGTGACGATTACGGCCGCAGACTCATCTTTGGTTAGGGCTTATATCGAACTCAGTATTATGCTCTATGCGATGACTATATTACCAGTCCGCTTCCTTCTACATCTTTGGTGAAAACGAACTAACAGACTTCGTGTTGAAAAAATGTCACCAGATGCAAGTGATCGTGTTAGGGTTTTATTTGAGCTTTCAAAAACCATCTTCCATTGGGCTTTTATTCCGCTCGTTGTTTATTTAGGTAAGGTTTTCAACTAATGTTTAACGCGTTGTTATTGAGTATCATTTTTAGGTTTTCGAAAAGGTGCTGAACCGGGTCTACCACAGCTCACATTGTTGAGCCTACTATGGCAGTAAAAGGGGGAAGTAGGAATCATGTAATCAGTTCAAATAAAGCAATTTAAACAATGGGTAATTTTTCACTTCGACCTTGTTACTTTCGTCTTGGTGTTAAAATCTTCCGTTGTTTTTGCTAACCAAATACAGCTTGAACCAAATATAAGTCTGTGAACATAAGTTAATGTTAAACCGACCGGTTTCTGAACAAAAAAGCCACTTTTCACATTTGCAAACACGAGTGAATAATAGTGCCCATACAGCGCATGAGCGAACATGTAAGTGTTATCACTTTACATACGGACAGCTCATAGCAACAGGCTGCTTAATGAGCATACCACTTTTCTACCTGTTCGGAAAGCTAGGTTTAGGCCAATGCCTTCTAGAAGTACGGGCCGTCATGCTACGTAATCGATTTAGCTATGACGTCAGTTATTCAGGGAGTTTTGAAATTTCCACGAGGCAGTGCTGATGTACACGGAGATTTCACTTGCGGTTTTTAAGCTAAAATATGATTAAAACGTTAGTTTTTTGGACGTGGACGCTTTGAAATAACAATATTTTGTACCAATTAATTTTATCGACAGTAAATCGACATGAAACATCTCATAACCTAACACCAACCGATAAACATTTCGCATCGAATTTTTCTAATTATACCGCACGCACCGCATCAATTTGTGTTTTAGCTGTTCACTAGCACTGTTCCGCGGATATCACTTTGTTTTCACTTCAATCAGTTTAACACAACCTGTACAATCAGCATTTTCCCCGCATACGTCCCATAAGACTACGAGTGTTTTTCGCGACATTGTTCCCGCAAACTCTGACGACATTATTTTGCATTACGGCCCGTACTTAGGGACACGATGAAAGTACTGATATTAGTACGGTATCGATACTTTCGCTTGATACCAAGGGCCTTTCCGAATTCGTGTCTCCGACTTGGTTTTGATCTCCGTATAACAGATTATGACGTCAGCGTTTTAGCTGACCTATTATAACAGTTAAAGGAGATCAAGATAGACTGTCCGGATTCTCTGTCTTGCCTTGTTATGACATTTAAGCAAAGATGGCGAATGAAAGACTGTGCTCTTGTACCTGGCAGCATGAAACTGATTGAGGGTGGAAGACTACCCCAATGTAAATTAGCTTTGAGACATATTGCACGCATAACGAAAAGAATGAATGCCAACGGTCAGCTACGAATCTGCTTCACAGCACATACGAATTAAATTACCGAGGCTCGTCGGCAATGGGAACGTTGTACGACAAATGCAATAATCGATTGCATTATCGTTCCTGCTTTACCACGCGAAGCGCTCGTCGAATGGCAAGTCTGGGCTCACATGCACAATAACCGTTTTGATTGTAAGTTTAGATTTTCTTGCATAATTGTAATTTGTAAATATATAAATCAAACATGGTATCATGACGTCTAAACAACGAGATGAGACTATCATGAACTGTTATACAGGGGAGAAATATCAAGCCGAAGATAAACTATTCGGACAAGCTAAACTTGATGTGACGTCACATTCTGTTATAACAAGCTCAAGACCAAGGTGAAGACGACAATTCGGAAAGGCCCCAAGTATAATTTTACTTGAATCGAAACTGTTCGATATTTTACTCATATCAATACGTTGATGGTGGTATCGTATCGACATATGACTGAACAAATTTCACATGGAAACCAACCCATCTTTCCAAACTGAGCTAGGAATTACGCGACAGCTATATAATATAAAACAAATGGACTATTTTAAGTTCAAGAAATCTTTCTATCATACAATATCCAAACAGTTTATATTGAAACAGTAATGTAAGGGGCATTTCACGTCAAGTGGGCAACGAAAAAAAGTTGAGGTTGTAAACCCCTCTAATTTTCCACTTATTCAACGAATGAACGACACAATAACACGTTTGCTCGAATTCACAATCCGTTGTTGAATGATCATCATCTCTTCTTCTTCTTTTTTGACATTTCATATGATCGCTTAGCATGCTATAGTGCCATCTATTGGCAACGAACGTTATTACATTTGGAATTAGTATTTACAATTATAGGTCTGTTTCCGTACTTGAATCTATTATAATATATTAAAATAGATTCGCAGGAAGTCGTTTCCGTACTTTTGCTGCAAGCAAAATCTTGTTGACGTCATCGCTTCCCCTCTTTCAGCAAGTTGAAGAAAATTACAGCCGAACTGAGCTGAGGCATTTTGCTGCACTTGTCAAATCGACTACGATGGGCTTGGCGCGAGGCTTTGAAATGTATATATATTCAAATGAGCGCGCGAAGAAAAATCTTTTCTGTGCAATATTCCAATGAAAACGGAATATATTTCTCGCACAACTTTTTTATTGCTATTACAAAATATCCAATGGTGGATATTTAGTGCATGGTGTGCACTTATTTGTATATGATGGACTTCGGTGGAGGCTAGGTTTTAATAAGGACAAAACTGATTTGTCCTTTGAACTTGTTAGTTATTGCAACTGAAAATGAAATGTATTGTTTGGGGGAATATGCTGTTGTTTTATTTTGCAGGCATAAGAATATTGATGAATTATAAATTTTGTTTCGCAGGTGGATCAATTTTGATATGGGCTCCATTAATAGAGCCTGTTATACCTATTAATGGAACTCATAATTGCCCACGAGCAAAATATGATAATCTTGTAGATGGAGAAGGATTTGTTTACAAGGTGTTTCCAATGCATATGATGGCTTCATCTGGTGTGTGGGCTGTGATCATGACACCAATGTTTCTCACAATTGTTTTTTTTTTATTTTGCATACTACAAAATACATACTACACAGATAAGACTGATTTAAGGTCCGCAAGAACGTTTTTCGAAATTCAAATCAACGCAGCTGTCACTTTTAGTGTCTTCTTCTTACTTGCAGCAAGTTGCAGCAGCGCGTTTCTATACTTTTCCCAAATGTTCCCCCACCACAAAAAGAATCAAGCTGCCAAATTCTGTTACTGCTGCAGTTTGCTGAAAGTACGGAAACAGACCTTACGATCCTACAGTTCGTCCAACCTGACAACTGGTCGACCACGACCAGCATCAAATTGAACACATGTTATGCTATTGACTACTTCTGAATTTTAATCCAAATTGAACCTAACAGTTTTCCATTTTCTCAACCTAGCTGCTTCCACTATTCCATTGTAAGGCCTCTGAGTTAATTGGCTATTGTCAACGTCTGTTATTCTGTATCTGTCGTGAGGCAAGACTTGTCTCACAACATACGGTCCGCGGTACTTAGGTACAAATTTCTTGTTCGTCCCTACAGTCACGTCTGTTTTGCAAAACTACAAAGTCCCCAACCAAATATCTCTTTACAGGCGTACTCTTCCGTTCGTGATACTCTTCATTATATCGCTGTGACTTATTAATAGCTTCCAGAGCTTTAGTTCGCATATCTCCTCCGGTTCCGCGGTTAAGTCTGCTATAAATTCAGTCAATTCATCAACTTCAGGGCTTCTTTGGCATATACCAAATAGCAACTCGCTGGGGCTATACCCTGTAGAACTATGGCGTGTATTATTTATACTGTATTCAGCCTTTGCTAACATCTGAGTCCAGTCAGCATGCTCTATCGGCTCGGTGGCTTTCCCTAAAATAGTTTTTATTACTCTATTCACCCTTTCCACTTGACCATTAGCCTGTGGAGAAGCAACAGCAGTCTTAATGTGGGTTACACCCTTTTTCTTCAGAAACTCTCCAAACTCCATTGACGTAAAACAAGTCCCCCGATCTGAGATAATACGACAGGGACGGCTATAGTACTCGAAATATCGGTTTAAACAAGCAAGAACCTCCTTGGTGCTTGTGCTCTTTACAGAATATAATTTGACCATCTTAGTAAAAGCATCAGTTACTACCAGAATGTGTTTCCTCTTTGATCTAATTGCGGGCAGTGGACCAAAATGATCAATATGAAGTGTATCAAAAGGTACAGGCTTCTTTTCAATACTAGACATATTTCTCTCAGAGGCTCTAACTGGTGCAGCATACATAATGCACTTCAAACAATTTCTTACAAATTTTTCTGTTTTCTTATGCATATTTGGAAACCAATAGTGACGCCTAGTCTGTTCATAAGTTTTTTCAACTCCCATATGTCCAATTTTCTCATGCACCATTCTTATAATATTCTCTTCCATTTCCTGAGGGACATATAGACCGAGATGACCGTGCTTAAATCGTCGGAACACTAATCCATTCTTCATTTCGAAATCAGCGACGGGACCCTTCTCCAAGGCATCTCGTACTCTTACTACTTCAGCATCTCTGCTTTGCGTAAGTTGGATCTGAAAACTAGCATCTTCTTCATTAACCGCGGCAATCATTCGACATCAAACATCAGGGTCATCGTAATCTTCTGCTTCCCCAACCGCAGCAACCACCTTATCCTCCCCTATGAATTCTCCCGTCGTATGTGGTTCATGGCATCTGCTTAAGGCATCTACGTGTCCCATAGACACGCCATGACGATGTTCCAATGTATAATCAAATGACTGCAACTCAAGTGCCCATCTCGCGATCTGCGGATTCATAAGCTTTCTTTCCAAAGTAAGATTGAATTACAATCGGTTACTATTTTGAATGAAATACCTCCCAAATATACACGGAATCTCCTCAAGGCATACACAATAGCCAATGTCTCTAACTCGAAGCTATGATACCGGCTCTCTACAGCGGTTGCTGTTTTCGAGAAGAACATAACAGGATGAAACTTTCCGTCAAATTGTCTCTGGAGTAGAATCGCCCCATATCGCAGTGAATTAGCATCACAATGCAATTCTGTTTCATTACGATGGTCATAAATGGCCAGCACTGGGCTTTCGGTCAATTTGTCTCTAAGTGTCATAAAAGCCTGGCAGCGGACATCTGTCATCTCAAAAGGAACACCTTCACGCGTCAATGCAGTTAGTGGTTTGGCAATCTCAGCATATGACTGAACGAACTTTCTAAAATAAGAAAACAATCCTAAACAAGTCCTCAGCTCTTTAATATTCTTGGGTAAAGGATACTTCGATATAGCCTGGATGTGTTCCCCACTAGGCTGTATGCCTTCCCTGGAAACCCGGTACCCCAAATAGTCTAATTCTGCAAAACCAAATTGACACTTGGACAGTTTTAATTCTAGACCTCTTTCACTTGCTCTTTTTAAAACTCCGGCCAAAATTTCTAAATGTGCATCAATTGACTCTGTGGCTATGATTAAGTCGTCCATATATACGATCATTTTGTCTTCTCGGATGAAATCCTTAAATATTTCTGATATGTAACGCTGAAACACGGATGGAGCGTTCTTTAGGCCAAAAGGCATTATCAAATATTCATATTGTCCCTGGGTACAACAAAGGATGTATATTTTATAGACTCCGGTGACATCTTAACATGGAAAAATCCGTTTCGCAAGTCAAGTGTACTTGTTCAGCAATGAATTGACGTTGTCACTTTGACAACGGAGACAGATGGGCAGATAGACAGACGATCGGGAAATTTAATGCTGTGTTTTAAATTGTAAAATTGGATAGTGGAAATTCAAAAACCAGTAATTGTTCAAAGCTGGAATATACCGAAATTTTCACTATCCAGTTATTTTTCAAAGAGTAAAAGTTAGAATAGAAATTTGAAGTAAAAGTTAGTAAATCGTCAACCTTTGAAACCATTCGCATTGTAAATCGTTTTTTCGAAATTAGAAAGTAGTTAAAATTTGAAATCGTGTCGTTTAAATCAAGTATTTAACCGAAAAGTAGAAAGTTTTAGAATTTGAGATTAGAAAGTGTGCTGGAAATATTAAAAATTGAATAAATTGGTGAATTGAACTTGCTCTGGTGTTTTTAATTTAACCGGGAATTTTCATAAGGTGAAATTTTAAGATTCGAAAGAAACATTTTGGTCCTTCGAACCGGATCGTGTCGCGAGTCAATATCGGTAAAAGTGGTTTGTGAGACAATTGGCAAGATTTTTCCTTATTTGAGCACTGAGTAAGTCCTTTCCTTTTTCCTTTTTATGTAACTATGCATACAGGTTAATACAAATTAAATTATTTGAACGCATAACTGTAACACATCGTTGTGCATTACTTGAAATTGATATTATACTATTCATATAATTGAAATTTGAATAAATTGAAAGATCATTTGAATTGCTCACACAAACAAGTGAAGTGAATAAATTTGGTACATAATTCAAACCAATATACTGGAATCTGGAAATATAGTGGCATTTAGCTAAATCAATTAGATTCGGAATTCAACCAATATATCAGATATACATTCGGTATTTGTGCATTTATATTGGGCATATAAATTTGCAATTTGCGGTGAATTCGAAAAGTGCAATAAAATTGTGAAAAGTATCGGCAGCTTTTGATTCGTACTCCGTGTTAACGGGAATTTGTAAGAACGTGCTGAATTCACGGTATTTCCCTTCCGCCATAACGGTTGAATCTCCGCCACGGTTAGTAACCTTTGTTCGTATACAACTGTACATTCTTTGTAATCCTTATTGTGCACTTTTCAATCACACTTAAATGGCTGACGTGCAGAATCTTATTGTACGACAAAAGATCGCATGTGATCAACTTGCAAGATGGCAAGTAAATTATCGTAAAGATTCCAAAGCACGGAAAACAACGGGTTATTACCAATCTTTGCTTAGCAAAATACAAGCTCTTTACGAGCGCTTCTTGGAGACCCATGAGCAGATTTTGGAACAAGTGAATGAGAAGATTGTGGAATTGCCGTATTTTACTGAAGACTTCGATAAATTTGAAAATCTTCATCTAAATTTCCAATCGGAATTGGAAGAATTATTGCAAGGGGCGCAGGGGGTTGAAGGCAAGCAGACCACGAAGACGCAAGTGCAAACAAAAACTGATGAATTAGATTTGAAACTTCCTCGGATAAACTTACCTAAATTTACGGGAAATTATGAAGATTGGGTGCCATTTAAGGATCTTTTTGTGTCAATTATCCATGGTCGGGCTTCGTTATCACAAGTGGAAAAGCTGCATTATTTAAAATGCAGTCTAGGTGGTGAAGCGGAAAATTTACTCCGACATTTTGCCAAAACTGGAGCAAATTATGAGTCCGCGTGGAACTTGTTAAATGAGCGATATGACAACCAAAGAGTGTTGTTAAATGCTCAATTGAAGAAATTGTTCAGCATTGGTAATGCATCCGAATCCGCTACTGCATTGAAAGGTCTTGTTGATCGTACTGTTGAATGTGTTCAATCAATTGAAAATTTAAAGTTAGGGGATTTATGGCAATACGTAGTGGTGTATCTGACAACCCAACGATTACCTCAAGAAACCTGTCAGCTGTGGGAGCAAAATCAAGCATTAACCACCAAATTGCCTTCGTTTGATGAGTTGAAAACCTTTTAAAATCAAAGATTTCGTGCTTTAGAAGCTTCCGGGATCGATCGATCTAAACAATTTCGAACTCAATCCCATACTCGCAATGTGCATTCAGTACAAACACATTCGTCACCTTTATGTGTTCATTGTCGAGGTCCTCACCGTTTAGTTCATTGTGCACAATTTAAACAACTGCCCCATCCTAACAAATTCGATATCGTTAAACGAAATGGGCTATGTCTGAATTGCCTGGATAGAGGACACTTATTGATAAATTGTCCTAGCAGATTCAAATGTTTGAAGTGTCAAAGGTCACATAATACACTTCTGCATCGAGATGATCCATCGGCCAACAGTGCAACCAATCTATTGTCATCAACATCACAAGCGGAACACTTGCATGTACATAGCATTAACACATTGAACCGACGAGAAGTTCTTCTAGCCACAGCTGTCGTTACTTTGCACTCTCCCATTGGTCTTGTCACATTAAGAGCGCTGCTGGATCAGGGATCACAGGTTTCTTTAATTACAGAATCTGCCGTGCAACAATTGGGTTTAACCAGAAAGTCAGCCAAAGTAAATGTGTCTGGAATCGGAACCTCTGATCCAACTAAAGTAAAGGGAATAGTACAAATCAGCATGCACACTCGAACAGGAGACGTATTGGATTTCGACGCATACATACTAGATAAATTGACCAATTCAATTCCTAACAAAGCAGTGTTGACATCGGATTGGGACCAAATAAAACACTTGCAGCTCGCCGATCCGTTCTTCGACCGTCCTTGCCGCATTGACGTTTTATTAGGAGCCGACGTTGTAGGCAATGTGATGCTAGGGGAAATGATGAAACTAGTCGCGGGACCAATAGCACAGAACACAACATTAGGCTGGGTGATATCTGGACAAATAGAAAATGCAGTCGTGTCGACGGTTCAAAGTTTCAAAGTAGAAACAAACGCTGATGTGGAAGTCAATGAGCAATTGAAGAAGTTCTGGGAATTAGAGGAAGTGCAACCAAACCGAATTCCAACTAAAGAGGAAGAATTTTGCGAATCATTCTTTGTGGAAACTACATCTCGGGACAAATCGGGTCGTTACTCTGTGAAATTGCCGTTCAAAAGCATCGAATGCCGAAATTCCTTGGGATCCTCAAGAGCCACAGCTTTGTCTAGTTTTTCATTGTTAGAAAAGCGTTTTCAAAAGGATGAAAACTTAAAAAAAGAATACACTAATTGCATTCAGGAATATTTGGATCTAGGCCACATGAAGCTAGTAAGCGATATTAATGAGCATATATTCAAAGGAGATCAACGTCGATGTGTTGCGCATTACTTACCACACCATGCAATCCAAAAGGAAAGCAGCACAACAAGATGTCGAGTCGTTTTCGATGCCTCGAGAAAAACAACCTCTGGTATATCATTGAACGAAACTTTGTTTGCTGGTCCAGCTATTCAAAACGACCTCATGACCGTGATGATGAAATGGAGATGGCACCGCTTTGCTTTTGTTGCTGATATAGCAAAAATGTATCGTCAGATAAACATGCACTCGAAAGATGCACAATTTCAACGAATTTTGTGGAGGTCCAATCCATCCGAAGAAATAAAAGATTACGCATTGACCACGGTAACATTTGGTACAAGTTGTGCACCGTTTTTGGCCATTAGAACTTTGAGAAAACTGGCAGAAGATGAACGTTTTAGATATCCCAATGCATACGACTCGGTGATGAATGTATTTTACGTAGACGATCTGTTATCAGGAGAAGAAGATTTGGAAAAAACAATCAGTAAGCGGAAAGAAATATTTGAACTTTTGCAATCTGGAGGCTTTCATCTTCGCAAATGGATTAGTAATGATATGCGAATTTTAGATGGTGTGCCTGTCGAAGATTTGGATGTGCAAATGTCTTTGGATTTGAATTTAGACCAAAGTTATAAATCGTTAGGAATTATGTGGCATCCACTAACTGACCAACTTAGTTATCGCGTTAAACTAAGTGAAGAAAGCAATGCATATTCAAAGCGGCAAGTATTGTCAGATATTGCCAGGCTCTACGATCCTTTAGGCTGGCTATCTCCCATTATGATAACCGCTAAAGTTTTGTTGCAGTCACTTTGGTTACATGATTTGACATGGGACGAGCCTTTAGAAGATGAATTACATAAAACCTGGATCGATTTTAGAACTAAATTACTAACTCTTGGAAATCTAAGAATACCTAGGTGGGTAAACTACACAAAGCAATCAAATTTGGAGTTACATGGATTTAGCGACGCCTCATCAAAGGCTTACGCAGCAGTAGTATATCTTGTTATTCGACGTGATGACGAAGTTCATGCGCATCTTCTAATATCCAAATCTAAGGTGGCTCCCTTACGAACGGTTTCAATACCACGACTGGAATTATGTGGAGCAGTACTGTTGGCAAAATTAATTGCGAAGGTAAAACTTGCATTGAATTTGATGAGTATCAGTACTTCGTTATGGACTGATTCCGAAATCGTGCTTGCATGGCTAAGAGATCATCCAACTCGATTTACAGTTTTCGTCGCCAATCGAACCACAGAAATTTTGAACCACGTTGGGAATACTCCTTGGTGTCATGTTCCATCCAATCAAAATCCCGCTGATTTAGCATCCCGCGGAATCCATGCTTCTGAAATCTTCGACAATAATTTGTGGTGGCATGGACCCAGCTGGTTGACTCAGGATTCTAGTAATTGGCCCCGCAGTACCAATTCCTGGAATACTAAACTGGAATGCAAAAATACTCTGTTAGTTCATGTTGTTAATGAATGTAACCCAGACCTCGACACTTTGTTAGATAAATTTTCAACTTTGTCTCGTTTGATACGAGTAACAGCCTATTGCTTCCGTTTCTTCGCTCACATATCGAAACAATCTAATTATAGCGGACATTTAACAACAATCGAATTACAGCAATCGTTTAATTTCTGGTTAAGATACACTCAATCAAAGGAATTTGGAAAAGAAATCTCGACATTACGAAATGGAAAGGTCATTGGAAATCACAGCCTTCTTCAGGAATTTGAACCCGTTTATAGATGGTACTGGAATATTGAGAATTGGCGGACGGTTAAACAACGCAACTTTGCCATACGACGCTAAGCATCAAATCATTTTACCTAAAAGAGGAAAATTAGTGGAGTTATTAATACATCAAACGCATCAAAACACTTTACATGGACAAACGCAGCTGATGTTGAATATGATTAGAAGACGGTATTGGATTTTAGACGCTCGTAATACTATTAAGCGGGAAATACGCAAATGTGTAAAATGTTTCCGGGCAAAGCCGCAAATATTAACCCAATTGATGGGAAGCTTACCAGCACCTAGAGTAAATATGTCCAGTCCATTCACGCATACGGGTGTCGATTATTGCGGTCCAATTGAGTATTGTGACCGACGAGGACGTGGATACAAAATACACAAGGGATACATCGCAATATTCATATGTCTAGCAGTCAAGGCTATTCACATCGAATTCGTCAGCGATTTGTCTACAGCAGCGTTTCTCGCAGCACTGCGTCGATTTATGGGACGTCGAGGACTTTGTAACCACATATACAGCGACTGCGGTACTAATTTCATCGGAGCTTGCGCGGAATTGCGACGCATCGTGAAAGGAAACACTCATTATGCTGCAGAAGTACTCGCCAATGAAAATATCATTTGGCATTTCAACCCTCCTGCTTCTCCACATTTTGGTGGACTGTGGGAGGCCGGAGTGAAGTCGATTAAACAGCACTTACGTCGAATTGTTGGAGGAGCAGCATTAACTTTTGAGGAAATGTCAACCGTGTTAGTAAAAATTGAAGCTTGCCTCAACTCCCGGCCTTTATACCCTTTATCAGATGACCCTACAGACATCGAAGTGCTCACTCCAGCTCATTTTCTAATCGGAAGAGCAATACTTACACCACCTGAACAAGATTTCACAGCCATAAAGGTGAATTATTTGGATAGATGGCAGTATGTTCAACGTTTGACACAGGACTTCTGGAACAGATGGAAAATTGAATATTTGAATCGCCTGCAATCACGTCCGAAATGGCTTAACAAAGAAATAAACCCGCGTGTTGGTGATATTTGTACATTAAAGGACGAAAGAGTGGTATCCTATAAATGGCCGTTAGCAAAAATAATTGAACTTCATCCTGGGAAAGATTCATTAGTGCGAGTGGTTTCCGTGTTCTCAAATGGCAAAATTTATAAACGACCTATATGAAAAATCGCGTTACTACCGATCACAACAAGAACTTGAACTTCATTATTGAATTAATAACGTATCAAATATACTTATGAAATTCGGACTGTAATATCAAGTATTAACGATAAACTAATGAATTGATGAATCGATTAACCCGTTCGAGATAAATGAAGAGACAACACTTGGAATAAAAAAAAAAAAAACAAAACAATTGACATCGAATTAATAATAATAATTGAATCAAATGAATTAACCTTAATTTAAAGTATGCATAGTTATCTCAATCTCTGTTCAACGTCATTATACCATACCAAACCCTTTTTCCTAATTTCCTTCCAATCTTTTGTTCGAGGTGGCGAGTCAGGGCGCCACGTTAATATAACCCTTGGTTGCTGGATGTTATTTGTCTGTTCGGAGTAAATGCCACAGGCAACACTAACATCTTTAACGTATGGTTTTCGACTCCAGTAATCCATAATTTTTCTGGACTATAACGCATATACTTAACGGACCAATGTATCAACAAGGAGTTTATGATCGGTAATTCAATATCGATGTAAAACATTATTAAGCATATATTTATAGGTGGTAATCCTGATCCTGTCGGACCAGCGGGGGGAGGATGTTCAACAATGAATTGACGTTGTCACTTTGACAACGGAGACAGATGGGCAGATAGACAGACAGCTGATCGGGAAATTTAATGCTGTGTTTTAAATTGTAAAATTGGATAGTGGAAATTCAAAAACCAGTAATTGTTCAAAGCTGGAATATACCGAAATTTTCACTATCCAGTTATTTTTCAAAAAGTAAAAGTTAGAATAGAAATTTGAAGTAAAAGTTAGTACATCGTCAACCTTTGAAACCATTCGCATTGTAAATCGTTTTTTCGAAATTAGAAAGTAGTTAAAATTTGAAATCGTGTCGTTTAAATCAAGTATTTAACCGAAAAGTAGAAAGTTTTAGAATTTGAGATTAGAAAGTGTGCTGGAAATATTAAAAATTGAATAAATTGGTGAATTGAACTTGCTCTGGTGTTTTTAATTTAACCGGGAATTTTCATAAGGTGAAATTTTAAGATTCGAAAGAAACAGTACTAAAATACCTCTTGTTCCCTAAAAACCCAACGCAATCCTCTAGCAGAGGCAAGGGATAGTTATCCCTAGCTGTTATTTTGTTTAAACTTCTATAATCTACGCACCTCCTAGTCTCTAAATTTTTTTAAACCAACACTACCGCAGAGGCATACGGTGAATCGCTCGGCCTAATTATTTTCTTCTTCAACATCTCATCCAAGAGTTTCTGTACCTCAGACCTTTCCCTATATGATAATCGTCTTGGAGCTGAATAAATGGGCGCTTCATTCAACAACCTGATCTTCATTTCGTAATCATACTGTTTCACTTCCCCTTCTGGCAGACATGTATAATTATCAAGAATGACACCTTTGAATCTTTTCTTCTCACGCAGCGGTAGGCAATCAAATATATTCAGATTAACCTCCTCTAAATCTAACCTATGGTTCCGTTTTCCTAAGTCACATAAAGACAGCTGATCCCTAATATTTGAATTAAGATCTCTCCTATTTATGTCATAATTTCGTCTGGATGATTCAGTATCCTGAGCAACACAAGCTAAAAGTCCCACAGTATCTTCACCTAAATCTTTTTCCTCTAAACTGTTTGATTTTTCTTCATTCCTTCCTGCCAATTGAATAGCTTCAACATCTTTGAATATTAAATTTTTCTTATTATGAACATCAGAAGCAATCAATGACGAATCAAATGTGGGCTTACTTGAACAACGAGGTGAGGTCAAAGACATACACTTATATTTTTGTTTTATAAGTACGTTTTTAATTTCGTTATTAATCTCACACAGCTTGATTTTGAAAAGCTTCAGAAAATCCCGGCCCAAAATGAGCGGAAAGCCTATGGCATATTCTGGCAACACAAATAATTGCACATAATAAATCTTATTTCTAAATTGAATTTGACATTTAATCACGTTTACTGCTTGTATTTTTGAATTCCCGACTCCTCTTAAGTTTGTTGCAAGCTTTCTATCCTCGACCTCGTATGGCATACTCGACCTCTCGACTCGACCTACTCGACCTCAACTCGACTAACGGGACTACCCGTATCAAACAAAGACATAAAATTATTAAATAGACCACAATTGAATTCAAATATAACACTTACATAATTTACGGCATCAACTGCTACAACATCTCCAGTCAGCGTGGCATCGTCATCTTCGTCAGCATATCCAGGACCCTAGTATTCATAATTGACACTAGCTGCCATGTTTGCTAGCAGTCGAAGTCTCTTCGGTGGGTTCTGGCAATTCCGGTGATTGTGTCCTACCTCCCAACATCGGAAACAGGACCTGATCGGCCTTTTTTCGTAGAGGCAATCATTTTGATAGTGGCCAAATTGACTACAATTAAAACAGCGAACCTGCCTCAGTGTCTCATCTTCATTGATTATCCCTCTGTTTGTATCTAATAGGGTACTTTAGCTCGTCTATAGCTCGTCTGGGTGGGGCAGCAGTTACAGCGGTGATCTCGGATCTTCTTATTTTCTGGCTTCTTTGCATATTGGTAACTATCCGCTTCCCGTGGATACTGACAGCTTCCTTTAACATATCAATGGATTTAGCGTTAGCCAGTAGTAGTGTGGCATCTTCCCTAGGCAGTTGCATTCCATCAAGAACTAAATTTATCAGGTCTGGCTCCGTCAGTGAACGATTGCGAGCTAATCCTGTCATAACCAAGATGTATCTGTGCATGGACTCCGCTTCTCGGTTCCATGTCCTCTCCTTCAGCTTTTCCAAAATGTCTACGGTTGTCATCGGTCTTCCGAATTCCTTGATGAGTTCCTCTTTTAACTCTTCATAATTGGTAGCGGCGCTGCTTGTCACAACAACTTGAGCTGCCTCTACTAGTCGGCTTTTTAATGCCATTAGTTTAAATGCTTCACTATAGCTTGTCGTTTGGAATATTCCCTCCAAATCAGTTATGAATTTGTGAACGCTGTACTCCCCGTTTCTAGATCCTCTGAATACAGGGACAATGTCTCTTATGTCTCTCAGAGTCATCACTGATTTCCCTTTCGTTGGTGATTTTTCTTCCTGACCCATTTCCAAATTCATAATACTGAGCCTCAATTTTAAAATTTCTTGCTTCTTTCTCAAGATTTCCAGCTCTTCGTTCAACTCACTCAAGGATTCTCCTCTCGCTACCATCTTCCTTTCTAACAATGGTGAGAGGACAGTGGATAATTGGGCAGCGGCTGTCAGCGATGCGGCAAACGATGAAGCATCATACAACGGGGCCTCGGACATCGAGACTGCGGACAGTGGAGCGGCGATTGGTGAGGCAGCAGACAGCGGAGTATCAAGTGTTTCACCAGCGGACAGCGGAGTAGTATATCTTAAGGCAGTGGGCATAGATGCAGCAAATGATGAGCCAGCGGACAGCGGAGCGGCGGGTAACCAAGTGGACAGCGGGGCAGCACTTAATGATTCAGCAGGCAGCGGAACAGCAGATAAGGAAACAGCGGGCATCGAAACGGCATCCCTTATGGCAGCGGATAATTGGACAGCGGATAATTGGGCAGCGGGTACTGACGACTCCTTAACCTGGTATGGTGGCGGAAATAAATTATACCAGGGATGAGATATATGACCTCTAGGTGGCAGCATAGTATTTCTAGGCGGCATTGTCATATCACTGAGCGGAAGCGTAGTATCACCCAGCGGCGGCATCATGTTGCTAGGCAACAGCATAGTGTAACCGCGCGACGGCGTCACTTCACAAGGCAACGGTGTCACACTGCTACACGGCGGCATCGCGATGCCGGGCGGCGGCGTCACTTTCCCAGGCAGAGGCATCATGCCATCGGGCGGCGGCATCGTGTTGCTAGGTAACAGCATAACATCACTACGCGACGGCGTCACTTCACCAGAAGACGGCATCAATTTACCAGACGACGGCGTCTTGTTGCTACGCGGCAGCACCGTGCTTCTGGGCGACGGCGTCGTTCTTTCCTCCTGCACACCCTTAACCGATTTTCGTGTTGGTGCTGCAGGGGTAGTCCGCGATACTTTAGCACCACGTTTTTCCGGAACTTTTGCTGGCACGCCTTTTGTGCTTGGTCTTGAACTCATTACGACCGGACCCCACACCTGAATTGTAAACCCCTCTAATTTTCCACTTATTCAACGAATGAACGACACAAAAACACGTCCGCTCGAATTCACAATCCTTTATTGAATGATCATCATCATCTCTTTTTCTTCTTTTTTGCCATTTCATATGATCGCTTAGCATGCTATAGTGCCATCTATTGGCAACGAACGTTATTACATTTGAAATGAGTATTTACAATTATGATCTTACAAGGTTCTGGATTTCGTTCATATTGTGCATAATTGTGCTTCTAGAAGATATGAATATGGATGCACAAGTTTTTGTTTCTATGAGGCTTAGCTGTCGAGTTATGGGCTTCTGAGAAATGGATGACATTGATGAAAGGCTTGTTTGGAAGCGATTTCTAGTATTAAAAAAAACCTAAAAAATATAAAAAATACTGATTGTTGTAGAAAATTAGCTGTTCTTTTTAATTTTGAAATTAGATTTAAAAACGGGAATTAAACATTTGTGTGAAACCGGAAGTAACAATTTCAACTCGTTTTTTGAATAATTTGGACCAGGTTAATTTTGTTTATTTTCGTAAGTATTCTTATATAATCATAAAATCTTTAGAATGGGATGGCCAGTAGTTTAAGAAGTAGGTGAATTTTAATACATGCAAGTCGCATGGGGCGTGATACCGAGAGCTTGCTTACAACTTCTAGTTGGCTCAAAAACAAAAATCGTTATCGAAATAGGATTAGTAGCGCCATATTTTTGTTGAAAAAGGTTTTATTTTCTTATAAAATCCTATTTACTATATATGATGCCCATTTAATATATATGGTGCCAAACCATTTCGAATTTTCCGTTACTTTTATTCGATTTCTATAGAATTTGTGTGTGACGATTACTTTCATTATCAATTTAAAGAGTCTTAATTGTGTGTATTATGTCTCCGTGTGGCTGTCGATTTGAAATTTCATCGGAAGGTTTAAGAACTCAGAAAAATTCCAAGAATATTAGCAGAAAAGTGGAGATATTCATCTTATATGTACGTATGTGGAAACACATCCAGTAATAAATAAAAGAACCTGTTTAAGAAACGAAAATGAAATAGTAAAATTTGTGAAATAAATTCACATTCCATAAGCAAGTAGTTTTTTTCCATTAAGTAAATTAGCATTATCAATTTTTAATATTTTATCTTCTTTATGTAAATGACATAAGTGATATATAATAGTTTTACTACAAATGTTTTGTTTTCACACTCACAAGCTGTCCTAATCAAGCTCCCGGTACCACTCTTCATACGACTTATGTGTATTGAAATTCACCTACCTCTTACACTACTGGCCATCCCTTTCTAAAACTTTTATTATGATAAAATAAGAATACTTTAACCTTTGTTTTACTATAAAAATAAACAAAATTAACCTGGTCCAAATTATTCAAAAAACGAGTTGAAATTGTTACTTCACACAAATTTTTAATTCCGGCTTTCAAAATTTCAAAATTAAAAAGAACAGTTAACTCTCTACACCAGTCAGTATTTTTGATGTTTTTTCAATTTTTTTTTTTAATCCTAGAATCCGCACCCGAAAAACCTTTCATCAATTTCATCCATTTTTCAAAAGCCCATGACTCGGCAACTAAATTGTGTATTCATGTTCTTATCTTCTGGAAGTACCATTATGCGCAATATGAACTAAATGCAGAGCCTCGACTTTTTTTGCGTTGTCCGCTCCACGTGAAATGCCTCGTTAAACAAATTAAATATTTAATAATGCATTATTTAAGTATTTTGTATATATGTATATTATATTGACGAAGGAGAAAAGTTGCTAATGTTGTAATATATTTAAATGATTAGGTATGAAAAGGCAAAGACTAGAAGCAATTCTATTCTCTGTATTATTTCATTTGTATACTGTCCATATATATAAAAAGGCAAAAAAATTATGAATGTTTTTTAATAGAAACCTTTTGCAGCGAAATAAATCAAATTCAGCAAATGTTCTTCGATTAATTTTCACATTTACATAGCTAATCATGAGACTCTCCATCACCCATTTTAAATGAAGTAGTGATATTCAGTGGAGCAAGTGAAGCATACGATTTGATTGAATATTTGATGAGTGCGGCGGCCATTGACTAATTTTGCAATATAAATAGGTGCATTTTTTTTTGGAAAGTTACAGAAATAGTGTGCTCCTAATTTCTAATTTTTTCAGCAAGCCTTTCATTGCCACCAGGTCAATGATCCCTTAAAAAGATATTGGACCCCATACTATAATACTCCCTTTTCTTGGGTGTGGCCCGTCTAGATTTCTACCCGGCTGGTGTTATTAAAGACTTTGAACCTCGCCGGCCTGGAAACTATTAGTGTTGTGTTACTCATACAAGATGCATGACAAATGTCCCATTCACATCTACCAAATGTCACATCACCTCAAGCTTCAAATTTGTACCACCTCATTTTTTTTGTCATATTGAGGTGAAGCGATTGACTTGAGGCTTATGCTATGCTTGAGGCGCATCGATTGTCATACTCAATGGAAAATGTATGTACGCGAGACTAGTTTGATTTGTACCACCTCATTTTTTGTCATATTGAGGTGCTTTGGTTAATTTCGAAGCGATTGACTTGAGACTTTTGAGGCGCATCGGTTGTCATACTCAATGGAAAATGTATGTACGCGAGACTAGTTTGATTTGTACCACCTCATTTTTTGTCATATTGAGATGCTTTGGTTAATTTCGAAGCGATTGACTTGAGACTTTTGAGGCGCATCGATTGTCATACTCAATGGAAAATGTATGTACGCGAGACTAGTTTGATTTGTACCACCTCATTTTTTGTCATATTGAGATGCTTTGGTTAATTTCGAAGCGATTGACTTGAGACTTTTGAGGCGCATCGATTGTCATACTCAATGGAAAATGTATGTACGCGAGACTAGTTTGATTTGTACCACCTCATTTTTTGTCATATTGAGATGCTTTGGTTAATTTCGAAGCGATTGACTTGAGACTTTTGAGGCGCATCGATTGTCATACTCAATGGAAAATGTATGTACGCGAGACTAGTTTGATTTGTACCACCTCATTTTTTGTCATATTGAGGTGCTTTGGTTAATTTCGAAGCGATTGACTTGAGACTTTTGAGGCGCAGCGATTGTAATACTCAATGGAAAATGTATGTACGCTAGACTAGTTTGAGTTTGATTTGTACCACCTCATTTTTTGTCATATTGATGTGCTTTGCTCAACTTTGAAGCGATTGACTTGTGACACTTGAGGCACAGGGATTGCTGTACAATTCGAAAATATATGCATGCGAATTTAGTTTTGAGTTTGATTTGCACGATCCTTAAACAAAAAATTTGGTGGTAATTAGCTACCATTTTTGGGAAATTGTTTAGTAGATTAGTAACAGTACTGCTCTCCTTAGCATAAACGGTTTACCTACATTTTTTTTCATTTTTGAGTTGACGCCGAACTGTGGAAGTATGCTAAAATCAATAATGAAAAATCCCCCATCTATAAAAAAAATGTAACCAGTACTTAGCATAAATGTTCTATCCTACCGTAGCGGTGGCGTAATGGTATGGGGCTGTATGGCTGCCAGCGGCGCTGGAAACTTATAGATAATTGAAGGAATGCAACATGACACTTCATTTGAAGTATGACATTGTACCACCTCAAATTTGAAAATGAGTAACTCATACAAATACATATCAATATGACTGACGACCCAATACTAGAAACTATCGCTAAATTCCAAACTGAGTCCCGCCCAATCAAATAGATCCTGCCAGACTAAGGATCACCGTTAGCATCTTTATTACCAAACTCTTGTGCCAATTAGGCTTTGTTCTATCATTGATATTCATATAAATATAAAATTTAGCTTTTCTCCATACTTTACGGACTACTTACCCAACATTCTTCTCTTACTATACATACACATATACAAGAAAATATTTTTTAAAAAAAGAATGTATTTAGAAACATATTTGCACATTGTTTGCGAAAAACACAATTACTGCACTAGATCCCTCACATTATATCATAATTTACAAAAAATCTCATAAACGAGAGCGCACGAGTCAAACTCAATTTTTTATAAAAACAGAAACAAAGCAGAAATGAAAAAACGAAACTAGAAAATTTAAACGAAACTAAAAGATTCTTTACACTAGTTATTTCTAAAAAGATCATTTGATCAACAAAAGATACTAAACAGCAAGTTCACTAATTCAACAATATAACCCACATTACAGTATAAAATGGCACTGGTTCGTCTCTTTGTATAAAATCTCAACTAAGTTGCTTTTATTACACATATTTGATCTTTTAAGCAAAACACTCTGAACCGAGTAAATCATAAACATTCTTACTTAATTATTAGTACCGACTTTCACATCCTAATGTATTCTCAATGCACGAATAAGAAGGTAATTAAATTAGTTTTAAAGTGATATATATGTAAAAAGGCACATTTTTGACGTGGGAACAATTCTCGTGAACAATACCTGGGGTGTGTTCAATGTGCATGCTATAGCTGCTCCAAAAGCATAGCATAGCATCACTTTAGCAACTGTCAAAATTTGAAAAAGCTAGGTGAAGCAGCTATGGATATTGGACAGCCAAGAGCTGCTACGAAGGTCAGGAAATTCAAAAATACTTTTGTTTCAATTTTTTAATTTTAATATTTGCATTTTCGTGGATCAGTTCAATACTTTCATTGCACTTTGGAAATTGTATGAAATTTAGGAGTTTTCAGCATACAGCTGCAGAAACCATTGAAGTTTTCCTAACATATTTAAAATGTATCACTTATTTCTGGCTTTTGACGCCATATATGTGAAAAAGAGCAATAAATAATCGTTGAAAATTTGATGATACAGGAATCAGTGCACCCGGCCTTTTATGCCTGAAGTACAGTCGACGCAGCAAGGCGCAGCCATCAGTGACCAAGCGCAGCCAACAAAATCGCCTGGTTACACTGCAACGCGATTAATTGAGAGTGAAGTAGAAGAATTGTCAGTTATTGTTTGAATTCGAAGTGTGTGGTGTGAATTTTTAGTGCAATTGCGAGCAGTTATGGAAGAGTTCGCTATAATAGTAATGATGTTAGGATTGGTATTGTGCTGCCATTATATAAATCCAATTATAAAGCGTGTGCTATACAAATTGAAGGTGCTATACAAAGACAGAATAGAATAAAATGGTCTTTATTTTGTTAGAATAAGTTTATTTATGGAATTAGTGTTTAATGTAGGCTTATTACTAATATAAAATAATTGAAATTACTTTTAATTAATTGATTATTACTAATATCTCCTTGAAGTGTATTAAACAGCGTATTCTGAAAAATAAATAAGAAAATGTTTGTTTATTTCTGTGCAATAATTGCTTTATACGAAATTTAGTCCTAACGAAACACATTTGGTACATAAGACAAATAACTCACCTTCTATTAGCGCTTCATCTAGCTCTGCCTGCTGCAGATCTGTCAGCATTTGTAAGATGTTCCGTCGACCCCTAAGCCTATTCTGTGGCTTCAGAGTGGACATAATCGCGAGTACTCCACGCATAAATTGCTCATCGCTGCTTTCAAAAGATCTGGCTTGTAGGAGAAAAAAACTGGTCTTTAACCATAATTAAATTAAAAGTAATCCAACGACAACCCTCGTATGGGTCTAAGAGATGAAGCTGGTGAGGAGCTTCTTTACAATTTTTTCAATCAATGTGAATACGAGTGTGGAATTCGACGACTCACTTTACCCCTGATTTTGAACCACGTACCTAATCAGAGCTAGGTAAACTCAAAGCTTGGTATGCGGGCCTTCGTCCGAACTTGGATTCGAATCAGGGATCCCACAAACAAGAAGTCAGTAATCTACCAACTAGACTACTCAAGTATTTTAAATTACTATAATCGATTTGTTATTAATTATCTTTCAAATTTGCTATTAACTATCTTTTTATTTTACTTTTAACTATCTAAACTATTACCAATAAAAATGGTTTTCGAATTCCTCAAAAAATTAATAACATAAAATCAACTCTATTTACATTTTCGCATACATTTCAAATCCCACAGCTGATTGCAACTCTTCGCTGCAACAAAAGTTGAATCCATTTCGACCTGAGCTGCGCCTGGCTGCGCATAGCTGTGACTTGGTGTGCTCGCTGCTATGGAAAACCCATATAGACAACTCAACTGACAGCTTGGCTGCGCCTGGCTGCGGTAGACGACGTCGCAGTGTGCTTCAGCGGTTACGCTTCATGCTCGCCTTCTAAAAACTCAAGATGAGCTGCGCAGTGTAAAAGCCAAATTAAAACTCGAGTTGAGTTTAAGTGTTTAAAAGCCCGTATTTATTTTATGAGAGCACTATTTTTAAATTTATTGTTCAACTCCTTTGTCACTAAAGCACAAAAAATTCATTTCATTTCGATTTCTAATCAAAAATGACGTTTGAACGATGTGTCAGCTGTGTACGAACGTCCATTTTGCCTTAGCTACTTTCTCGCTATTCTCCAGACTGCGAGCAGCAAGTAGATGCTACCATAGCAGCTATTCCGGAATCTTGGACAGCCCACTGTCAAATAGCAAGCATAAGAAAGTAGCTATTTCGTGACATTGGACAGTCAGAGCTGCTAAAATAGCTGCTAATAGCTGCTATAGCAAGAAGATTGAACACACTCCTGGTCTTCTATACACATCCTCATCACATCACTGTTTTTTATCATCGCTTATCTCCTCTTCAAAACTAACTTTTATCTATTTAGTTTAATTTAGTTTAATAGATTTATTATTTTAATGTTTCTAAACCGACTCAAAGAATGCTGTTGGCTTGCTCCTGTCTTCGGCGAGCAAACAAAACGAAATCTGATGGAATACTTGCAATTAGCTCCACACGCCTCCGTTTTCTTGCTAAATTGTTGTGCTTCGGCCTCTGACTTATTTCCTTTGCTGAATGATATCACTTTGAGCAGAATAATTGGGAAGGGATAATCAAGTGAAGCAAACGTACCCGCACATGTAGAAGTTTCTCACCAATAATTAACCTTCCAAATTAGATCTGAATGTGTGACATAAATGTTGTGTGCTTGATCCCGAGAGAATACTGTTTTTAATGTCAAAACACTCTTACCAACGAATTCTTCCAGTTCATAAGAAACGCAGCATAGTGGCTGTGAGTAAAAAATACAAGTTAATGAATACAAGCCTACCTCCTGATAAATGAAATCTTCGCTTTTCTTCCGGCAGCCAAAATACAGAATGGTATCGCCAACTTCTTGGCCTTCATTCTTGGAAAAGAGCCTTTCTTGAACAAAGCCACGGAACGGCACCAGACCAGTTCCCGGCCCTATCATTATAATTGGAATCTCTGGCTTCGTTGGAAGTCTAAACTAACTCTTGCAAATGAAAATAGGCATATTAAGTATAATATGATACTCATATCAGTACTGTCGCAATGAGTACGGTACTTATATCAATACTTGGTTGTGATACTACTTGAGAGCAGCGGTGGCTCTACGTTTGGCGCTAGTGGGGCTTAGCCCCACCAGCTTTTTTCATTCAAGAATCAAAAAATTATATTAAATACAACTATATATTTCATGCATATATTGATTTTAATATCCGCGAAAATGTAATATTTGGGTTTCTCTTATTCAAGATTTGCATTTTTACGTACGAATTCACAATCTGAAGAGCGCTGCTATTTTAACATAAGTTGCGAATACAAACTCGAATTGAAATAGGATTTAGATAGTATCAGTCGAATGTTAATGTGCTGATTAAATGGTCACACTGTGCTGTTTTCACCTAATTCTGTTTTAATCAGGGCTTGTATACACGGCTATGCAAACTCGGATAATTTCATAAGAGAGAACAAACGTAGGCGACGCAACATGCGTAGAATGCTCTTATCATTTTCACTTGCACATGAATGTGCGCTGGGGCTGAGTTCGATTAGCCCCAAAAAAGAGAGTAAACCAACGAACGAGTTGAAAGAGCGAAGAACGATTGTACATTATCCACTATGACTAAAAGAGAAATGAATGGGCTAAGTCCTATTCTATCAGCAATGGTAATGCCTTTTTGTCGATCATATACTGAACAAAGTGTGTGTAGACAATCCTTGGGTTAAAATCAGCTAATTAGTTTGGTCAATGGAAGATATTAAGAGTAAATGACTTTGGTTTTGCAGTGGTGCCGTCGTCACATATTGGTTCAAATATCAATATAATTGATAAATTTTGTACGCATATTACTTATGATTTGATATGCTGTTTATGGATGTGTGCATATTTTATGAAAGACTTTGATTGCACCGCTTATGATATTATTCTATATAGAACGTTTCATAATGAAAAAATCGATCTTTGAAAGTATTTCAGGAATTTTTTGTTGAGCCAATTAGTAAAAATGGTAACTCTTCTTTTTCGGAAGAATTTACTTCAGCTTGAGTTTTGGATGTAGAAATTGAACGTTACTATTTTCTAAATTATCAGTTGTTTTTAAGTGCAACATGTGGAAGTTTTTTAGTGTGTGTAATATAAAAAAGTGTAGTTTATTCGAACGGAACAACATTGATACTAGGTAAGTATAACTATTTAACTTCTTTTATCTTTTATATAGATCCGATTAAACTTAAAACAATGAATAGTGTCGAAAGTTTAATTTCTAAACCATTTTCTTTGCGTTCTCTTGAGGAAAAGATAGAAATTAAGCGCTTAGGTCCACATCGACCAGCAAATTTCAATCTGGAAACTTCAGATGGTAGACAAAAACGTAAATTTTCTACTGACTGGTTCAGTAAAAAAAACCTGGCTGGCAGCATCCGAGGTTGAACAATCCCTGTCTTCTATTTGGAGGTGAGGCAGCATGGACTAATAGTGGCTTACGTGATTTAAAGCATTTATCTGAAAGGATAAAAAAGCATGAGACAAGTTCAAGGCACCCATAAAACGCGTTAAGTTTTCAAACATTTGGATCAATTAGCATTATGTCTCAAATTGATTCTGGTCATGCTGCTTCAATAAACAAGCATAATGAAATTGTAAGACGGAATCGTCATGTTTTCAGTAGAATAATTGACATTCTTAAGTTTTGTGGAAGCCACAACTTCAGTTTACGTGGGCACGATGAGAGTGAATCAAGCTGCAACAGAGGTATTTTTCTTGATATGGTATCATACACCAGATCCATTGACTTAACTTTGGATGATTATCTCAAAAATAATAGAATCACTCAAAATACATCCAAAACCATACAAAATGAACTTCTAGAATGCATTTATATAACTTACCTTAATAATCTCAAGAAGGAAATTAAAGAAGCGAATTTTGTATCATTGCAAGCCGATGAAACCACTGATATTTCTTGTACTTCACAAATGGTGATTGTTCTGCGATTCGTAAAAATAAGTTGCCCGTTGAACGCTTTCCTTCGTTTTTCGATCTTCACGATCGCTCTGCGCAGGGAATGGTTGATAAAATACAAAACGCACTTTGAAGAATTTGATTTGAAGAGCAAACTTATCTCTCAAACATATGATGGAGCGGCTGTAATGAGCGGCGAAAATACTGGTGCTCAAACATTAAAGCTAGAGTTACAATCAATGCAACCAACATTTGTTGCACTTCAAAATGAGTTTGAACTCATGAGAACGTATGAGAGCAGTTACAATGATGCAACACAACTTTGCTTGGCAGCAGAGTTTGCTCATGTCTCAAACTTGGCATGGCAGCAACATTTTTGAAAATATCCAATTCCACCTGTTCCTATGAGAGTCTGGGAAATCGGAACTGTCATATGTAAATGACAATCAGAAATTGTATTTTTTGGTCTCATTTTTGCTTTGCATTATACTCCGCAGCTTTTAGAGGATAAAATATTCACTGATATATCTTTCCGAGGCTTTAAAGGATCCAAATTATCGAACAGCAACTTCTTTAATATAGCCAGTGACAGATGACAGTAAATGTTGTGTTGCATTGATTGTAACTCGTTCCACCAACAAAACTTGGCAGCAAATGTTGGTTGCATTGATTGTAACTCAAGCATAATGAAAAATATATTTCCTTACGCCCAATTCGTTCATTGCTATGCTCATCAGCTAAATTTAGTCTTGAAGCAAGCTTCTTCGTCTATCAAAGAAGTACGTATTTTTTTGCAAATATATCCGCATTTACTTCTTTCTTTTCGTGTTCTCCAAAGCGTAAAGATTTATTTGTAGAAGTTTGTCAAAAAAGTGGTCTTCCAAGATCGATGGAAATTCACTGGAATTTTCAGTCTCGGGTCGTACAATCTGTTTTTGAAAGCTGAGAACAACTAATTCATTGCTTTGAGTTGATTCAATGCGAATCTTGGGATCCTCCTACCATTAGAGAAGCAACTGGGCTATTAAATTATTTAAATGATGACTTCATTTTTTTTTTAGAACTTTTCAATAAAATATTCGGTCATGTAGACATTTTTTACAACATTTTACAGACTCGCAGTACAAATGGAACTCTGGCATTTCAAACTGTCGATATATTTTGTAAATCTATCAATGCGATAATATGCCGTTCACACTACACTTCTAAATCAGGTAGATTTAGAATCTGTCAAGTTAATCAGGTAAGCGTTCACACTACCCGACGTGATTTAGAAGAGAAATGTCATTCGAATTTATGTGTACAATTTTTTCTGCGTGAAAGTTGTTGAAAATGGTGCAGGAACATGCAAAAACATTTTCTTTTCACTTTGTACAACTCACATTTTCCTTTTTTGTTCAATTTTTGCTATTTTAGAACGAAATTCGAATGACATTTCATTCAAATCTACTGTGCCTCTCACGGATGGAATTCAGCTCGCTCTGAGAACAATTCTGCCGGGAAAAATTCACAATAGTACCTGATTTGTACTTGATTAACTCTAAATCTACTTAATTAACTCTGTCAGAAGACGAAAAAAAATGTATGGGTAATCAGGTAGATTTAAGTTGATTTAGCTCTAAAGCGATCAGCTGATCGAAATCGCCTGATTTAGAGTGTAGTGTGAACGGCATATTAGAAATGGTTTGAATCCAAGTCAATTTATTGCTAACGAATATATGGCGAAAAGAATGCGTACTTCAATGCATGATCTTCACATGATAGGAAAAGAAGTTTGCGATATTATTACCACACAGGTTAAAGCGCGTTTTGAGAACTTGATCATATTTATGCCTTCAATTTAATAAATCCATCTGAATTTCACAATTTTAATTTAAATTTCCCTGCTAGCCATCTTGACACGATAGTCAATAACATTCCATTTTTCGACGCAGGGACGTTAAAAAACGAATTAGAAGTTTTATACAATAATGAAATGTTCGGAAATATGTCATCCATTACAGAATTTTATAGTTTTTTTAAAGAAAATAATTTGTTTGCATCTTTTGAACAAACTAATAAATTAATTGAAATAGTTCTTACCACTCCAGTTTCTACAGCAGAGTCTGAAAGATGCTTGAATACCCTTAAGAATATTAAAACTTATAAATCTAGCACAATTGGTCAAAGTCGCCTCAATTCGCTGGCAATATTATCTATTTGTAAAGAAGTGGTTACAGATTTAGAAAATTTTAATGAGCTGGTGATAGATTTGTTTGCTCTACAGAAAAATAGGCGCGCGGAATATCTATACAAATAATAAGTAGAAGCCATTATTAGAAAGAGTTTTCCCGAAGAAGTTTTTAATTTAATTTATTTATATATGTATGTTATTTTAACTGTTGTTGAAAATGTTTTTGTTTTTATGTATATATTTATAAAAGAAAATAAATTTATTAGTGGAATAGGTCAAAAAGAGTTTTTATGCGACGCATTTTTCATACAAACGAAGTTGATTTTGATTTTGCTGTAAGTATTTTTTTTCTCGAATACTCGATGTTGACGTAAAAACTCTTTTTGGGAAACCGTACACTTTAAAATCGGTTAACGCTCTGATACTGTACCCCTTGGGTGTAGTGGAAACCCGTTCGTAAGGTTAGCCCCGCTTGTTGTGGTTGCCACGAGCTGCCACTTCTTGAGAGTAAAAGTATCGATACTTTCTTTCGATATCGTGTCCCTACCCGTACTTCTTTCGGCCAATGCCTTCTAGAAGTACGGGCCGTCAGGCTACGTAATCGTTCTCGCCGTGACGTAATGAGTTTAGGAAATTTGACATTTCCACGAGGCAGTGCCGATGTACACGGAGATTTCACTTGCGGGTTTTTGGCTAAAATATGAATAAAACTTTAGTTTTTTGTGCGTGGCCGCGTTATTATAATAATATTTAGTCATAACGTACACTTTGTACCAATTAATTGTGTCGCGACAGTAAATCGACACGAAGCATCACACAACCTAACACCAACCGATAAAAATTTCGTAGCGAATTTTCCACATTATACCGCATGCACCGCATTAATTTGTGTTTTAGCTGTTCACTAGCACTGTTCCGCATATACCACTTTAGTTTTCATTTCACTCACTTTAACACAACCCGTACAATTAACATTTTCCCGCAGACGTCCCTTAAGACTACGTGTGTTTTTCGCGACATTTGTCCCGATCTCAGAGTACTAATATAAGTAGAGGCGGCATGCCCCATAAGACTCTTAATGAATTGGGTGAAGCCTCACCAATACACCCTCTCATCTCTCGTACGTATACGTTTAGCTGTGACGTCATTCAAAATATCCCTTACTTTTCGAATCAATGTTCGAAAAAAAGCACAGGGTGACAATACGTCAAATGACATTAAAGAATATGTCCTAACAATATACATTTTTTCAACAAAACATTGTGGAGCACCCTGTTTAAGCATTACATGGTGCTGCCACAGCTAAAATCAATGGAGGAATTTTGTTACGATAATGTCCCAAATGAGCTTATAAATTTCCCAGACAAATCGATAGCATTCTGAAGTAAATAGGTCTGTTCCAGTACTACGATTAATTGCAATTAATTGCAATGAAGCCGTTTCTGTTACGTTAACTGAAAACTGAAAATTTCCCCTATTTCAATAAATTTCAGTAGAGTGTGAGATACTGAAAAATACTGAAAAGTGTCAAACGTTGTGACGCGAGTAAGTAGGTATGTTCCCGTATTTTCAGTTACTGAATTTTACTGAATTTTCCTGAATCATGTGGTGGGGCAATTCATGAAAAATACGGGAACGATCTCAATGCATTTCCGGAAAATTGACAGCCAAAAGTGTCAGTTTTCGGTTTTTGGAAGAACAGTGATTATAAAGTCATCCTAAGCGGTGATAAATTATCGCCACAAAAATATTCGTCGTTCATAGCAACATTAAGCAAAAAATATGTTACTTACCGCGCACATTTGAAAATATTTATTAGCACCACTCTGAGCTCGCGTTTGAAACTTTTCAGTATTTTTCGGTAGCTCAGACCCTGCTGAAATTTACTGAAAGAGGGGAAATTTTCAACTATCAGTAAAACGGCTTAAGGGAACGGTTTAATTCCTGGCCGTCATATAGAAGGTCGGTAGCAAAAGCAATCAACGTACCAAGATGGCGGGTTTAATGTACCTTTTTTCGACCAGTCGACGCATATTTTCCTACCAATTCAATCAATAAAAGTTTATTAGTACCTGTCAGATTGCAAGTCGCGACCGACCTTTTATATGACGGCCAGGCTTCACTGCAATTAATCGTGACTAATCGCAATTAATCCTAGTACGGGAACAGACCTAATATTTTCAAATGTGCGCCACAAGCAACATCGTTTTTGCGGAATGTTGGTATGAACGTCGAATATATTTGTCGCCACTTAGAATGACTTCATAATCCCTACTGTTCTCCCAAAATTCGAAAAGTTACACTTTTGGTTGCCAATTTTCAGGAAATGCTATGAGAGCGTTTTCGTACTTTTCATGAATTCCAACATGATGTAGTAAAATTCAAGAAAATTCAGTCACTGAAAGTACACGAACAGACCTAATATACACATATATACTCGTATATGTACAGAATGAAAATGAGTCTGACGTGAAATACCGCAAGCTCAATTTGCGAAAAATTTTACATTTTGTTTCATTCCGCAAAAAAAACTAACACCAGACTTTTACATGTATTTACTTAAATATAGATATATATAAAGATATATATATATACATCTCTATATATATATATATATATATGTATATATATATATATATATATATATATATATATATATATATATATATATATATATATATATATATATATATATATATATATATGTATATATATATATAATATATATATTTATGTATGTATATATATATATATGTATATATATATATATATATATATATATATATATATATATATATATATATATATATATATATATATATATATATATATATAATATATATATATAATATAAATATATATATATATATAAACATGTATATATACACACATGTATATATATTATATATACATACACACATACATATATATATATATATATATATATATATATATATATATATATATATATGTACGTGTATATGTATATATATATAAATATATATATATATAAATCTATCAAATTTGTTATCAGAAAATCCGAAATCGATACAATAATTTCCCAAAACATCCCTCAAGCTATTTTCAAATCTGGCAGTACTTTTTCGAACATATGTTGCCGATTTTACTTTGACATTTAAACATGGCCACTAGAATTTTGTCAACAAATCGTGCGGGCGGACGTTTGTTGTAAGTTTTGAAAGTGAAAATCGTGACACGAAAGTTTGTCGACGAAATATTTTGCACAAAATTGTTTCGAGTATCGTGTAGAATGAAATGTGTGGTGAAAAATTGTGTTTCAGCGAGGGAAAAGGGAGCTGAAAACGTTGGCTTCCACTGGTGAGTATTTATTTTGTAAGTTCAGTTGCCGCCGACGTTAAAGAACGGTGAAATTAGGAAGTGAAAGTGCGAAAAATTGAAATATTACTTTGTTTCGCGTTTTGTGTGTAAAGCAAAATACAACAAGCGTCATGATGCTCGCGAAATCGGTTCAACAATCGAATGCTACCGTTCGCCGTGGTGTTTTGAAGTGATAGATTTATTGTTAGTTTTCGTGAAAATAAGTCGGTAAATACATATAATTGTCTTTCATTGATAAGAAATGTGCGTGCCGATTTCGAATTTTGTTGCAAAGTGGTTAAGAAGTAACATTTTTATTTATAAACTCGTGTCTAATGTTGTCTTAAGTTCGTCAACTGATATTTCAATGGCTGTCGGTGCGTTTAAATTTGGCGATTTTCCGTTTAAAATGTAAAATGGTGCTTTTCGTTTTGTCTTCTACTGTTCCGCATCGAAAAATAGTAAATTTTTATTTAGTTTTCTTGTAAAAGTGCTGAAAATTTATTCGCGGCATGATATGAGAACATATCATGTTCGAAAATATTCAGAGGCGTCGCGAGCTAGAAATCTGATCGATTCGAAAACAGATTTAGCATTTGAAAACGGAGCGGGAATTGAAAATTAATAGTGTTTAGTTTTAGTGTTGATCAGTGTCAATGTGAAATTAATAATTTTTAACAATTGCAGGTTCCAAAAGAAAAAAGCAGAAAGACTGTATGAAGAAAACATGAAAAAGCTGAAAGAAAAGCAAATAAAAGTGCCGTTAAAGAGTTTAGTTAAAGGAAGAAGCAAGAACACTGTTGAATCAGTAGAAAATGAGAGAGTTGTTGGAGCATTTTCTATAAGCGATCGCTTTACAAAATGATTGCAGGTGCTTCTTATGGGTAAAAGTGGCTCTGGAAAGACGAGTATGCGGTCCATTATATTTGCCAACTATATAGCTCGCGATACCACTAGACTTGGAGCAACAAGTAAGATTATTTAACTATCCTTAGTATTAATTAAAAACAATGATTCATATTGCAGTTGATGTTGAACATTCGCATGTTCGTTTTCTGGGCAATTTGGTCCTCAATTTGTGGGACTGTGGCGGACAGGAATCGTTTATGGAACATTATTTCGCATCGCAAAAGGATAACATTTTCCAAAACTTTGAATTCTTGATATATGTTTTCGATGTTGAGAGTCGCGAGCTCGATGAAGATGTTCATTGAGAGTCGCGAGCTCGATGAAGATGTTCATTATTATCAATCGTGTTTAGAAGCGCTCTTAGTGGTAAGTACGAGCGTACTATTCAATTTGTGCAGTGTGGTCATAACGTCGGTTTACATTAAATCGACCACTGCCAAAAACTGGAAAAAATTATTTGTGTTTTTTTTACATTTTTCTTCCAACTTGAAGACAAATCTAATGTCGCGCCTTAAACTAATTACAAAATTCCAGCCAGGCCAAAATTTTCTGTCTTATTCACAAAATGGACTTGGTCCGCAGAAGAGCAACGAGATGTTATTTTCAAGGAACGAGAGGATGATTTAATTCGCTTGTCGATGCCTTTGAAATGTACCTGCTTCAGAACGAGTATCTGGCATGAAACTTTATACAGGTGAGGATTCGCTTGAGTAAAAAAACACTTTCAGTAGATGAATTTACGTTGGAAAATTTAAAATATTTTCTTTGCATGTAACTTTTGGTTTCCATTAAAATGGGACAATATATAACATCTGGTAACTTCTGAATGTAAAAAGAATCCAATATGATATGTTCCAGGGGCCTGGTCGAGAATTGTAACGATGCTCATACCAAATGTTTGCTGCTCTGGAGAACTCGCTCAATCATTTTGCAAACATTATTGATGCCGACGAAGTCCTACTCTTTGAACGTGCAACATTCCTAGGCATTTCGCATTGCCAACGTAAACAATACCGCGATTTCCCACCGATTGGAAAAAGTCTCGAACATAATAAAACAATTCAAGCTGTCCTGTTCGAAGCTTGGAGCGAAATTCCAATCAATGGAGGTTCGAAACAGTGCTTTCGCTGCCTTTATCGATACATTCACGAGTAACACGTACGTAATAGTCGTCATGTCGGACTCGAGTATGCCTTCGGAGGCAACACTGGTGAATAATCTTAATGCCCGGAAATATTTCGAGGAGTTGGGAAAATTCAAATAGTAATGCAGCATCGTGTCACCATCACTGATATTTAAGAAAATCGCCAAGAGTGCGAGAAAAACGTTTTTGTGATTATTTTTATACTTTCGAATAATTAATTTACTATCATGTTACATTACTTTGTATTGAGGCATGTAGCTGATCTATTGCATGCATGGTAGCATTGAATTAAGGCGTAGCGTCAAGTTTTACACAACTTAAATGAATCAACAGATGAAAAATGAATGATCCAATGTAAGATAATTGATCATAAACGTCCCGTATGTAATACTGAGTAAGGGCAAATTTTTTGTTTTGATGTAAAACAATTAATAATTCAGTTTATAACTTTATAAGAGTGAATGGAGTAAAATTTACAAGCCACTGGCAGCAAAAATTGAACCAACATATCCATGCAAATGGGCTTCCAGTCGAAAATGCAGGAATTGTTGTTTTCGTATAGTAGGCTTAAAGCTAGAATTCCAACATTGTGCC
>OX376372.1:118161416-118236398 GCA_947369275.1 Nemotelus nigrinus | reverse complement strand
TGTTTGTTTCTGTTTTGAGCATGTGAAACGTGGTAAGTGTTGTACTGTCTACGTGCCATAGCACGTAGAGATCTTCCGCCCGCGAACCCACGCCATGCTGAGCTAGTCGGCTGGGAAAAGGCACGCCGGGCAAAAGAAGGAATATCTCTAAATAAATACATGCTGCACTGACGACGGCTCGACAGAGTTTAGTCGGTCGCAACAAATAGCGCCCAAACTTGTTTCGGCTTCTTTGGGCAGATGTGGCTTTCGGCTGGGGTGGCAAATGTTTGATAGGAGCATCTTGTTGTCTCAGCAATTTTTTTTATTTTCTTTGGCTATTGTTACAACATTTGTATACCTGACATGTTCAATTTTCATCATCATCTTGTCGAGCGGTCGTCAATGCAGCATTGGCGCCCATCTCGTGCTATTGTCTTCATCTTATGTGTCTTACAGAGCTTGTCTCTTTAGTTGGTTACCAGACTCTTGTGGTTGTGCGGATTACCTCCACATAAATTAAATAAAACTGGGCAATATCTTTTTGTTAACAAGAATCAACTCTTGTAGAAAGATTAACCTGAGTTTGCCGCATCTGAAGGAAAAGTATCCCATTGAAATTAACACATGAGCTAGGCGCCTTGACCCTTGTCCACCTGTAAGGTGGTATTCAGTCCATAAAATTATTTTGAGCAGGATTCAAGACAGACGTTCATTGAGGCATTTCAAAGCAGCTACAAGAGATCTTTAACCTCCTGATTTCTCCAGTCCTATTCCATCATTCAGTGTCAAATTTGATACTTCTTCCCTTCCTGTCTTTAATTCCTATCACGAAGAAGATCCGTAAAAATCATTATTTATTTATGAATTGAATTGAAATTTATATTCATTAGATACGAAGTAGTTTTATTCTGTTTATACATCACGAGTGGTATTCAATTATGTCTTGCTTCACATACACTGTGTTATCAGCTTAGTAAACATGAGAAGAATCCTAAGGTTTCTGTATTGAGAATCTTATTCGTTTGTTAATAATACTTATCCTGAAGCAAAAATACGTTATTGTAGATTAATTCGGCTTCAATAGAAAAATTATACCATATTTGAACAATGCGTCGCTGAACAAATAGCTGGGATCCTAGCTACACGCCTTTCCCAGCATCAGTGAGAACACCTGAGCCTTGTCACCTTCGGCTGCCTCAAGCCACTCGAGCTTCTGAGTCAATGATAGTTAATGCCACATCCCCAGGACAATCGGAAACCCAAGTATCAGCCACTGAATCCTCGAGGAGACGGAAAAATTCCTGTATTCACCAGGAGCGAGTGCCTCATCCGAATAATTCAGCTAGCAACAAACCACCAAGAGTAACTTTAAGAGAGGCAGATGGATTCGGGTGAGTGGTCAACTGTAAGGCTGTCCATTTCGAAATGGAACTTAATATTCGATGGCTCAAATTCTGGGTTGACGGCCAGACAGCTAATGTTCCGGATGCTGTCCTTGGCAGAGGATTATCGCGTTTCTTATTCCACACTTGCTACGGACTTTCATTTACTCCTAAAAGGGCAAACTTGCCAACTGGTACTGGCAACCATGATGTACCCACCAGAATTATTTATATCTTGACGTCTTATAGTTAAATTAAATTTGGATATTAGAACTTCTTCCTGTGATTCCCCACTTGTAGTCTTATCAATCACCTCTCTTTCTTCTTCCGTAATAGGGTCTATTAAGTTCCCGTTATAATCCGTAAACTTACGTGCCTTCTTAATTTTGACTGGGTGAATATTTTCCTAGCTTCGATTTTCGATATGTATGCAATTGTTTGAGTCTTGCCGCCTTGTAATTTTTAATAAAGCCTGTGTTTCCAAGTATTCTTCTCGTTTTACATTGTTTTTCTTTAGAATTTTGGTTTTAGTGTCCATCAAATTTTTCCTGATATGTTCCAAATTTATTTTTGGGTTTTGCACTTCGCTGGGTGTACATTAAATGGATGAATGGTATCTTTGATTATAATTTCGTAATGCATGTTGTAATATTCTTTTCGGTGCGAATTTGCTCTTCCCAAAAGTAAGTATCCTAAATTTTTCAGCTATTGTGCTGTGTAATTTTTCTACATCAGCTTTGCCAGTGTGGCTGTGAGGCTTTGTAATGTGATGAATAGTGCCTTCGTTTTGGAAATATTCTTTGATTCGAATCGCATTAAACTCATTCCCTGAAGCTATTTTGTTTGGTTTTCCGAATTTTATAAAATGTTTTTCAATAGTTTCTAATTATTGTGACATGGTTTCTGTCAGGTAAATTGTATGCTGTGCCAAATTTTGAAAATGTATCGATACAAGTGAGGAAAATTCATTATAAAATACATGTCGATATGTATTATTTGATTCACATCTGTGGCTGTTTCTGTTAGCTGAAATTTCGGTTTGATCGGTCGTCGCTCGTATTTGACTTCCCTGAACATACGTCGCATTGATTTATGACAAGTTGTATTAGTTCTTGCAGTTTCTGATAGTAAATTTTGTTTTTAAGCATTTGGAAGGTTTCTTGTATGCCTGAGTGAAGACTCTCTCTGACATGGTACAGGCGATATCTGTTTTACTGCTGAAACACAATGTGTAGCCGTAGCCGTCGCCTGCAGTGAAGCCAGGAGCTGTTAAAAAGTTAAGAGTACAAAGATTGCATTGTAACCAGTTACAATGCGTAGCCGATGGCGCCGTGGCCGTAGCCGAAGTTGAACAACTTTCTACTTTTTGCCTGGCTACATGTTTGACAGCTTGCATGTGCAATGCTCGTTAAACTCTACTTCGTGCCTCTATAGCCGTTAGACACTTTTACCGATTGTGTTTTTTCTCTGTGTGTTGTGTATTTGTTGTCTGGGATGTTTTCTCTATGTTTGTTTATCTCCAGTGTTTTGTCTTATCGTGTATTTTTTGTAATTTCTTGTTAGTTATTCTAGAATTTTTAATACACTGCTCGATATCTGGTGGCAAGCAGGGGCCAAAAACTTCAAGAATAATCATCAAAAACATATATTAAACCAGATGAGAGGACAACACAATTATGATAAACAAGCAAACAAACAAAAAACATCCACACAAGCTCAAAAAAAACACAATCGGTAAAATTGTCTAACGGCTATGCTGCCCTCCTTAGTATAAACTTTCTGTCTGCATTCTAGCTACTTCGAAGATAATTCAATGATTAGTGTTTTTCTGTAGCATGCAGATATATCACTATTGATTGTAACATTTTTCCACATAAGACGTTTTAATATTTTGTATAATGATGTCATAAAGTATCCGGTGTTAACTCATAAAGTATCACGGTGTTAAATCCGGTGTTAACTCAAAATTGGAAAAAATGTCAGATACAAAGGTTGATGATAAGCACGGCAGTGTGGGGGACACGTAGTCGAGTTTACCCGCAATGATTCATACAAAAGTTTTTCATGCTTTGCAAAAGTTTCACTGATGTATTCCATTTTTCAACGATGGGAAAATTATCCTAAAACAATGCCTTCAGTTGATCTTAAAATTAACAGCAAGTAAACACTGATAACATAAAATCAATAAAAAAACTTGCTTTTATTAAAAATACCTTGCTAAATCCAATTCAGCGACAATTTCCAACTAATAAAGAATATGTAAGGAACTTCCACAAAGAAAAAAGTAGTAGTAGTAGTAGTATACCTCTATTGAGACTTTATAATACCGATTATTTTCAAGTTACAAATGTAGAGAGCTATGTTTGGCAGTGACACTAAAACGTCAAACCGATTGTAGATGTGATATTTGACCGTGGTCAATACATGTATGGTAGTGTAGTAACATGAAGTTGATGCCGCTTGCTCTTGTGGCTTATAAATTGAAAAGATTACAACTATTGCTTAAATCTACTTAAATTAACTTAAAAACTAGCTTAACCTAAGCTAATGGCTGAAAAAGCCTAGTTGTGGTTTAAACCTTTTATGGAAGATATTTGTTTTGGCTGGCCGCGGATTCTCTGGCACGAGCTCTATTGCATGCATAGTCCGGAAAGAATTTACGCTCAGCACACTGACACCACAAAGAGTGTTTCCTAGTGATAATATTATTATTTAGTGGCTCGTGGTGAAAGCTAGGATCAATCCAATATTATTAAGTTACATACTGTTTAGGCGAGATTTAAGGTTTTCTTACCATTACGGTTTACACTAATATTTTTATTTAATATTTTATTTAATATACTCTTATTCATATAGGATACAATATTTGTGAATTTGAGAAATATTCAGTTATCTATCCCCTGTAGGTGTTCGGACTAGTAGAAACATAAAATTCTGGCTTGAATGGAGGGCTGAGCGTTTATTGTTCAGGAGAGTAACCACTAAGAATATCAAAGGGAGAGAGATAGTAAGAGTTATCTCGATCTTGTGGAGCACTAAATAAGTTTCTAACTGATTCTAGGGGGTGTGAGTGTAGCTTCTCGATACGTTTCCGGCTCGATTGAAAAAAGATAGTGAAGGATTGGTGTAACGTTCGATTCTTTGTAGAGGATTTTAGATCGAAAGTGTTTTTTATTCGGGCGGCGATATTTTGGAAAGACACTTCCCGAAGAACACATCTTTCGAAAATTTGTAATTCTTCCGCCGCTGTTGGGGATATCGTTATCCAGGTTGGGAAGGCGTATGCTATTATGGGCCGGATTAAAGTTTTGTACATGAGAATCTTTATACTTTTCTGAACGGATTTAGAGGAAAGATGCGGAGCGAGCATTGAAGTGGCTGCTTTTGCCTTTTTCAGCGTTATTCTCGGCGTGCGGGTTTGCTTTCAATCGGTGGTGGAAGTTGACTCCAAGGTATTTCAGGTTCTCTTTCAGTGGAATAGGTTCACTTTCCACAAAAGAAAAAACAATTTTGACAGCTGCCGCTAGCCTACATCATTGTGTTCAGTCAATGCTGCAATGTCTGGCTACATCATTGACGGCAGCGTCGTTGTTGACAGCATCCGCAGCCAGGCCACGACTGCACATTAGCCCAGTGAAATCCGACATAAAAAAAAAACGAAACTTCGGAAAAATTAGGGGAAAGCTGAATTTTGGTGTGAACTTTGGTACTGGCGTGTTGAACAAAATGTCAAAAGTCCCCATGGATCCGAGTGCTGCGTCACTTTTTATACGGGGGTCAAAGGTCACCAAAAGTGACTTTTCCTAAATATCTCAGTAACGGTCACGTCTTCAGAAAAACAATGTATAGCGAATTTGTAGCTTAGGCAAATTTCAAACAAAAAAGATTTTAATGCTTTTTCTTGTAACCATAACCGTTTTTGAGATATATTGATCTAAATATTTGTTACTAACAGCACCCTCATTCTCATCGGCATGTTAAGTATTATCCGATTTTTATTACGACTTGGCATGTTTGTGAGTTTGTTTTTCTATGTTTAAGAGGCGCATGAAAAAAACATGTACACAAACTTATCTACCAGACTCCAGGGTAGGTGGAAAAGTGTGCACCTGAAATTACGTGACCTTGCCCTGATCTTTCATGGGATAAGACGGTATAGAAAAAAAAACTAAAAAACCGGGTATTTCGGGGTGGTTCGTTTGCGGGGGTGGGTAGGGTGTGGGAAGGGTGTGGATGTAGGGCTGGTCGTGTCATGTCAAGAATAGGCAATTAATAGGATAAAAAGTGATCCTACCTTGTTTAACAGTGGGCAAAGAGTAGGACACGAGCTCATTTCTGAAGATTTGGGATGGATGCTCAGGGATACCGTTTTATGGCAAAGGGGGAGGGGGGAACTTTTCGGAGCACACTTTTCCACCTACCCTGGAGTCTGGTAGATAAGTTTATTTATATGTTTTTTCTATGCGCCTCTTAAATATAGAAAAACAAACTCACAAACATGCCAAGTCGTAATCAAAATCGGATAATATTAACATGCCGTGAGAAAGAGGATGCTGTTAGTAACAAATGTTTAGATCAATATATCTCAAAAACGGTTATGGTTACAGGAACAAGCTCTCTAATCTTTTTTGTTGGAATTTGGCTAAGTTACAAATTCGTCATACATTGTTTTTCTGAAGACGTAACCGTTACTGAGATATTTAGGAAAGGTAACTTTTGGTGACCTTTGACCCCGTATAAAAAGTGACGCAGCACTCGGATCGATGGGGACTTTTGACATTTTGTTCAACACGCCAGTATCAAGGTTCATACCAAAATTCAGCTTTCCCCTAATTTTTCCGAAGCACCATGTTAGATTTCCCCGGACTACATTGTGTTTCAGCAGTTATTGCCACGACTTCTGTGTCAATATCTTGTGCTCTAAATGAACATCTTATAAATTTTATTTGCTTGTCGTTTGAAAACATTAGCCTAATATGTTCTCGCACTACATTGTATTGACTATCCGGTAGTTCTGTATATATTCCAGTAATGTCCAGTAATGTCCTTCTTGAGATGTCACGTAAGTTTCTAAAGTCGTATATATATATTATTCCTTTTCCATGCATGATCTCTATATCTTGTGTCTTATTATTTGTTAAGATTAACTGTGTTTTGTATTTGTTTACAATTTCAGCTTTAATCGGTATATGATCCAAAAGTTCCTCCGCCGCTGAATGCTTAGTTGCCATGGTAGAACTTGCTTCCTCTTCAACGTTGATTAAAATTCCTAAATCTGAATATGCTTGCGTCTCTTTTTCGAATACCGTTTTATCTTCTCCTGTTTGTTCGATCCTACTTAAAAAATCTAGTACACGATTCTCTTTTCTTTTGAGATACTCTATTTCATATTGATATTCGCCTAATTTGGTGAGCCAGCGCTGATGCCTAGGCGACAGGTCCTTGCTCCCATATTTTGCGTTAGGGTATTTGATTGGTTGGTGATCCGTGTACACTTCAAATTTATTTTCGTAGATGTAAGGCCGAAAATGATGAATTGACCACATAACGGCCAGAAACTCCTTGTCTATAGCTGAAAAGTTTTGTTCGTGTTTCCGTAATGTCCGTGATGCAAAACTAACTGGATGGCCCCCTTGTGACAACACAGCGCCTTTCGCATAATTTGAGGCGTCTGTGGTCAACTGCAATTGTTTGCCATAATCTGGAAATTTCATAATTGGTGGAGAAGTCAAGCTTTTCAAACGCTTCAATATAGTTTGGGTCCTTAGTATTCAATACAGCTCCTTTTTGGAGGTATTTAGTAATCGGTTGAATAACTTTGGCGTAATCTTTTATAAACTTAGGGTAATAACCAGTAAGCCCTAAAAACTTTTTATCTGTTTTTCAATTTTCGGGATCGGTAATGATTCTACCACTTTAATTTTCTCTGGATTAGGCTTTAATCCATCTCTTGTAAATACTTGTATCAGAACCCTCTCTCCTTCATCATGAAATTGCATTTGTTTATTTGCACTTTTAGTTTGTGACTCTCTAAAACTTTGAAGATATCTGTAATAGCCTTCACATGTTCCTTTAAGGAAGTGCTAAAAATCAAAATGTCGTCAAGGTAGACAACGCAAGTTTTGTTTATAAAATCCCGTAAAAGCTCATTCATGAGACGTTGGATCGTTGCCGGGGCGTTTTTGAGCCCAAACGGCATACGTTCAAACTCGTAAAGACCATTTGGCGTTACGGAGGCAGTTTTTTCCTATCTTCTTTTTTCACTAAGATCTGATGATAGCCTTTCGCTAGATCTAGGGTTATGAAGTATTGTGCATTTCCCAGTTCACCTAATATTGAATTTCTGTTAGGTAAGGGAAATTTGTCATCGATTGTGACTTCGTTTAGCTTACGATAGTCGATGACTAATCTGAATTTTCTTTCCCCGAATGATCAATTTTCTTTGGAATGATTATCAGCGGGCTTAAGTACTTCGAGTTACTCTGCCTTATTATTCCCTGTTTTTCCATCTCCTTAACTTGCCTACGCATTTCTTCTTCGTGCTAAGGAGGATACCTATATAACTTAGAGTTTATTTGCTGATCTGTGGTGGTTGGGATTTCGTGTTCTATACTGGGTGTACTTGTGAGATGATCTCCTTTTTTGAAGAATATAGCTTCAAATCGGTTAATTATTTTTACTACTTCCCGATATTCTTTGCTGTTTAAATAATTTAATTTAATTTGGTTCATGTAGTTATTTACGATTTGTTCTAACGTATATATTTGATTAATGATGTATGGAATATTCAAAAAATTTATGAATTGATCGTTAAGAGATATTGTTTGGTTTTCGAGATCAATCACATTGCTTAGTTTGTCCAACAAATCAACACCAATTATAAAATTATATTTCCTGTTTGCCAGGTTCCTAACTTTCCACTTTATTTTCACTTCAGCTGGAATTTTAAATTCTAATAGGGCAGGTGTATGTACTTTATAATTTACATAATCTTTTCCTGTTATTGTAGAGAAATATAGAGGTTTGATTTTGATTTTTTCAAACTCACTCAGATTTTCGTCAATGATGTTAAACGAGGATACAGTATCTATTTATGCTGAGTATTTACTGGAATTAATAGTGAACTTAATTAGTGGCAGGTCGCCCGAGGCTAGTTTAGAAAAAACGTTGCGTGTTCTGATTGCACTGGATTATCGTTCACATTATGTGATTCTACGTGATCAGCTTGTCTATTGTTCCCCTGGAACTGATCATTTTTGAAATATTTACCCGAATGCTTTTGCACATTATCAACTTCCATAGGCTCTGCACCCTGTTGCCTATATTGCCCGGAAGTTTCCCAATAATTTCTTTTATGCTGGTTAGAATTTTTATTTGAATATTTTGTTTGCTGACTAAAACGTGCGTTCCCTGAATCTTGATAGTGTTTGTTCTCGTTGTGTCTGTTATGTTCACCGTATCGGTCAGTCTGGTATCTGTAGTGTCTGTTATGTTCGTTGTGTTGGCTTTGTTCGTTTTGTCTAACAGGTCTGTATTGTTTTTCTGTTCGAATTCTTGACTATTCTGTCTATGATATTTATCTTTATAGTTTTGAGAGAAATTATTTTGTTTTGAAAGATTCTGAAAATTTTGCTTTCTATATTCTTTTCTTATGCAACTATTTTCAAACCTTCTACTACGTATTGTGCTTAAAACACTTTCTTAATCAATGATATCAAATACTTTATCTTAAAGTACACCTTGAGTCGTTTCCTTGGCTGTATTCACCAATAATGATTCAACATTGCTTAAATCTATGTGAGTATTATCGGAATAATAGATCCTAAGTTCATCAGATTTCCATTTTATTTTTTTCCAAGTCTACAGTTAATTCACTCATCGTATTGGCTTTCAGATTCCTGATTCGTCTGTAGATCTCTGCTGGCTCCGTATTGGGTTTACATCTCCGTTTCAGAACTGCTTTTATCTGCTCCCAATTGTCTGGTTCCTGCAGGCTTATCACCACATCTTTCGCTTCGCCTACGATTTTTTCGTAGAAGATAAGCCTTGTTCCCATTGGTTTTGTCTCGTCATCTTCGATGTTGTTGAGATAGAATTCGGTGCTGCTTATAAATGCGTTGATCGATGTTTCTCCGTTTCCCGTAAAGGTGTTTATATTGCGAATCTCCTTCATGATTCTGTCCCTAGGATCTGACCTTTGATTCCTCATGGTCAGTTGCTGGATTGCTGCTGCCAGTTGCCCAATTTGGTTGTTGGTAGTTTGGCTGGAGACCAACTGTTGAGCCACTTGTGTCAGTTGTGCGATTCGCTCGTTCTTTTCGTGCATTTTAGCTTCCATTTCGAGAATTTTCTGCTCCATAGGGTCTGTAATAGAATTTCTATTTAGGTTAGAAACTTTATCCCTTCTCCTTCTTCTTTGCTCCTTATTCTTTTCACTTTTTTCCGCCACTTTATTCTCCACTTTTGAGCTAGTTTTCACTTTTATTTAAGTTTGACTTTTGCTAACTTTCACTTTTTAGTTATTTATTAATTTCCTTTATTTGGGTCACTAACCGGCCTCTGCTAATGACTTGTAGGACTTTATTGACTCGTCCTCCCAAATTATTTGGAAAATCAATTAATTAATTAACTAGTTATATGTGGGTACCTTTGCGGCTTTCCCGTTTGCCGACTGCGCCAGTTTTGTAGCGGGCCGTGAGCGGGTCAAAAAAAATATTAACTACACCACTGAATGAACAATCAAACGCCGATTTTCACTTTTCAATTAAAATTTATTGCATGTACGGACGACCCAACTTATGCACATTCTAATCTGTGGGATTCAACTGGGGCGAGAAATTATGTTACTTCTGACTATATGTGTTTTGTCTGCTGAGTCAGTCTGCTGAGTTCACATTATTTAGGAATTTAGCATTGAAGATTCGCAGATCTTCCCATGCAGTGTCAGTTGTCCCAGACGCTGACTTAGATATTATGTTCGTGTTGGCATGTGGACTTGTTGCTTTTGCATTTTGTATGCAATGTGGAGGTGTCATATACATAACTTGCAACTGCCACCGGAATCGACAGTGTTTTATTTCAGGAAGATGATGATGGTGGGGAGCATCCCATCGCCTTTATGTCATCGAAGTTGAATGCTGCGCAGCGCAACTATACCGTTACCAAACTAGAATGCTTGGCGGCGGTGCAGAGTCTCAAAAGGTTTTGGGCATATGTCGAGGGACTGCCTTTCACCATTATCACAGACCATGCCAGTCTGAAATGGTTAATGGGCCAGAGAGATCTGTCGGGAAGGCTAGCAAGGTAGAGACTAAAATTACAAGAGTTTAATTTTAACATCGAGTATCGAGCAGGCACTCAAAATGCCATACCGCACGCCTTGTCACGAGCACTTGACTCCGGTGATGGGCCTAGTTATGCTGTTGTTTGTCTTCCTGAGCATCACCAATTGCTGAGGAACATTCCAACACAGGCCTTTTATCCTGATTACATAAATCCTGATTACATAAATTTCGTCTGTCAGGTCGAGCAACATCCGGATCAATTTGAAACCCTGTATGCAAAGGACGGAGTTGTGTATATTCATCCAGGATCACACGAAGGTCTCGACTTAGAAAGTCCCAGTGCAAATGGGTGCCTGAAGGAGGTAGACAAGCGTTACTGGCACGTAGTCAAGACAGCCCTTTGGGTTCACATTGCGGGATTCGTAAAATGCTAGAAGTCTTGCGACGATATTATTACTGGCCGAGGCTGCGTCAAGATGTTACCAGCTATGTCAACAATTGCTCTATTTGCAAGCAAGTTAAGGCTACAAATGCTACTATGAGACCACCTATGGGCGCTGCCAGGATTACTGATCGGCCAATGCAGCGCTTGTTTATTGACTTTATGGGCCCATATCCTCGTTCAAAGTTAGGTAATACCCAGTTGCTGGTGGTGCTCGATCATTATACCAAATCCATTCGGCTCAAGGCCCTACCCAAGGCAACAGTTGAATCGATGGTGGAATTTTCAACAGAATACTTATTTTTGACCTTTGACGTGCCTGAAACAGTCCATACTGACAATGGGGTCTTATTTGTATCTAAACTCTTCTCTGGGCTCTTGGCTCAATATGGGGTGAACCATTGTTACACCCCTCTATATTCACCCCAAGCTAATGCTTCCGAAAGAGCCAACCAGTCTATTCTCACCGCCATTCGAGCCTACATAGGGGCGACCATCGGAATTGGCACGCTAACCTGCCGGAGTCATGTGCCGCATTTCGTAATGTTGTACGTGAGTCCACAGGTTGTTCGCCCCATTTCCTGGTGTTCGGGTACCAACCTATCCACCATGGTTCTGAATACGCGCTTTTTAAGTCTTTACAGGCTTTCGAGGATGGAGAGGTTGTGACAGTACCAAATTGTGACCGGTTACGTCAGATTCATTGTCAGGTCAAGACCAAAATATCTGAGGCATACATCAAGGGTGCACAAAGATACAATTTAAGAAACCGTATAAAAGATTTTGGCATCGGTTAAGACGTATGGATACGTAATCATTCGCTTAGCTGTGCGGTTGACAAATTTGCTGCTAAACTCGCCCCAAAGCTCATTAAGGCAATGGTCAAGCGTAAAGTGGGGCAGGTCATCTACGAGTTGGTAGACGAAAAAGGAAAGGTGCTGGGAAATTACCACGCTTAATACATCAAAGTGTGATGACGGAAGATGTCCACAGTCGGATTCCAATGAGTTGTGCCCGGCATTTTGAGACCTCTCAGGGTCTGGGTTGTCCCCACGACTGTTGCGATGCCGCAAATATATCAAATTATAGTAAAAGACTAAAAGTAAATATAAATATACCATCTCTCAGCACGTCGTGTCAGGTGACAGTTGTCAGTTTGCAAACAACTGACAGCCAAAACGTTTCATTATCGCATATTCCACAATGTGTCTGAACGAGTACTCTATCAGCTGAGTGTTGCGATCCAAGATTGTACCAATGGAATGAGTAATGCCCTACAGCTATGAAAATTTCTGTTAAGGAAAAGTAACGGAAAACTCCGGTACGTGGAAATTTCGGTTTTTTGGGGGACTTGGGTACTAACTCAGGAAGGAGAAAGTTCGGGAATTCTTTGGCTGGTTTTTGAAGCGGTGAGAAAGAAAAGTTAACAGCTAAATTTTGGGTTAGACATTTATAAGAGTTTTCTTCGAACAGTGAAACAAAAGAATGGAGATTATTGTAAAAGAAAGTGGTGAATTAAAAGTTAGGGAATAATTTGAGAGTGTCTTTGAAACCAAAAAGAAAAAAAATCGTTGAAGTGATACCAAGGGCAAGCTGGTATATTCGTTTGGAGTTCAACGGCAGTGGCTGAGTGAAAAGTATTAAAATAAAGTTCTGAACTTTTGATATGACGAATTCATTGTGCGGAAGTCGAGAAGAAATAATTGCTGAAGGGCAGGCTAAGAAATAAATCGAACTTAAGAAATACGTGATGTAACTCAATATTGGAGAGGCATTGTGACTGGCAACGAAATAAAGAAATACATGGTGTGAATCAATAGACTCAAAATTGGAAAAGTATTGTGGCTGGTGATGAACTAAATAGCAGTTGGCGAAAACAAAAGCAATCTCAGATAAGTGTAAGAATATAAGAACCAAATAGTCAGAATCTTGAAAAAGAACGATAATCAGTTAAATTCCATGCGTATTTGGTCAAAAGTTGAAAATATTTGTTAACCAGATTACTTAAACAAAAAAGAAGAAATTTATCAATGAAAGTGCAATGATGGTTGCATTGCCTAAGCTAGAATGAATACCTTTATTGAAGATATGAATCGCAGCCGAGTAGATGTATTGATTATTTAAATATTTGATTTACATTCTTTATTGATTTAAATATGTTGATGTTTGAAGAATAGAATAAACATTTCTTTTTGGTGTGGGTGCATGTACTTTTTCAATATTTATATTAATATTTATACATATCATTACCTATTATTATTGCTATTTCACGTTGGCTCCTAAGTTTTATTGTATGATTGATGTGAAAGAAACCCCACCCAAATTATTCTATATTTGATTTAATTTGATTTTTTTGATTTGACTTTACCTATATGTTTGGATTTAGCTAATTGATTTGTTGAATTTTGAATGGATTGTTTTGTTTTTTATTTTTTTTTTATTTTCTCTTTGATTATTTTTGTTTGTTTGAGTTTCTTTTGTCGTAAATAATGCGTTTGGAATAAATAGTTCATTAATGATTTATATGGAACTTCTTCATTTCCTTCACTTTATGTTTGTTTCTGTTTTGAGAATGTGAAACGTGGTAAATGTTGTACTATCTGCGTGCCATAGCACGTAGAGATCTTCCGCCCGCGAACCCACGCCATGCTGAGCTAGTCGGCTGGGAAAAGGCACGCCGGGCAAAAGAAGGAATATCTCTAAATAAATACATGCTGCACTGACGACGGCTCGACAGAGTTTAGTCGGTCGCAACAAATAGCGCCCAAACTTGTTTCGGCTTTCTTTTTACTAATGTTCGAAGAACATTAGTATTAAAATCGATTCGGCCAAAAATTCATATTTCCATATATATATATATATATATATATATATATATATATATATATATATATATATATATATATATATATATATATATATATATATATATATATATATATATATATATATATATATCATCAAAAAATTTCAGTGAGATAATCTCGGGAACGCGCCATCCGATTGAGCTGAAACTTTCAGGATACATTGGTGTATATGCAGAATAGGCCCAGGTTTCACTAAATGTCAGTTATTGTTAACCTTTTGGCGCGGGCGGCCGTTTAAGTGAGAATTTTAATATACCTATTATTTCGTACACAAATAATTTTCGCAAAAATAAAGTTGACGAAATATATTTCGAACGTGTTTTACATGTGAATCGGATAATGTTTTGGAATTTTTTAACCCCATGTGTGCGCTGGGTGCCTAAAAAGAGAACGGGAAAATTTGAAAATTTTTAAATTGCGATAACTTTTGACGGAGCAATTCAATCATTACGAAATTTTCACAACATATTTGCATTATTTAGTTGTAGATTTGTGTTGCTTTTAATGAGCGTGCTGGCAACCCTCTAGCTAGAGCAGGCACTGAAATTGAAAACCTCCAAATCATCGTCTCTCTTGAAAAAATGCTGCTTCTTCAAAAAGGAGCCACTCATATGTAAGACTTGTGCTTTGTTTACGTAGACAAAAAATAAAATTTGATATGGTATAACGGGCACGCCTGGTAACCCTTGCCCAATTTACCTATATTTTTAGCATCCAAAACTTCTGTTCACGGAAACTCACGATCCGATGAGCAGAAATAATTGAAATTTGCAGAATGTATTGGTCTTAAATAGGACCAGGTCTGATAGAAGTGATTTTGAAATGGGGGCGATTCTGTGCCAGTGGTGCCATCTTGAAAAATCACTAAAAAAGATAAATGCTTTTAGCCCTATAAATTCTGATTGAATCGTTCGATTTTGACGAAATTCACACAGTAGCTGGACCTTACCTAAAACCGAAATGGTCGAAATTTGGTCGAAAAATTCGGTTGGAGCTGCCAGCTATGATAATTTTGGTGTCTTAAATTTGAAAAAATAAAAATTGGAAGTGAAAACATTCAAACCATCGAATATTCAAAAAAATGTCCGTTTCTTACAATAAAACCAATCTGTATACAAATCTTATGTTTTATCTACACCTTCAAAGTAAATTTGCCCTATGAAATGTGAATTAATTACCAGATTTTCATGAAATTGACACAGTAGCTGAACCTTACTCTAATCTCTGTTTGGTGGAAATTTGGTTGAAAAATTAGATTGGTGCTGCTAGCTATGGTAATTTTTGTGTCTTTGGTTTTGAAAATTCGCTCAGGAAAATAAAATGTTTTGCCCTATAACTTCCAGTGCAGTCATGAAATCAATACGATTAATGATGAAATACAATTAATGAAACCTATCATAAACATTATTCAGGACAAATTTGGTTGAAAAGCCATGATAGGGTTGCCAGCTATTGTTGGTTTTGTGTTTAATTGCAATATCTTTATTTAGCGATTTTATCGTAGAATTTTCAAATGGTAATGATATTGTAGTGACAATAAATAGCAAATATTAAGTTTTCGATTGTTTGGAAAAACTCGCTGCAGGTAACCCTAAATTTCTTTATACTCCTATAACTTCGAATGTTATATAACAACGTGAAGCAGATGTGATATATTCTTGGCTTTGATACTGGCAGAAGGTTGCCAGCGCAAGTCATTTGTGCTACTTTTGTATCAATAAATGCTTACAGTTAGTATTCATACCGGAAACATTTACAATGAAAATAAATAACCAATGTTTCAATTCCCAAAGTTCTGCAAATTTTTCGGATCGCAGCCCCAAACACCAACTTCAGTTACAGTGCTGCAGGCACTGAGCATTTTCTTCATTGATGTTATATGAGATGCTGCTTTCAAAGTTTTGTGAAATAAGCAACTGATAACGAATATAATTAACCCGTGTTTTGCTCTCATAAACGTTGAAATTCATGCCAGTGGTAAAATCTGAAACCTTCCACCATATGAGTTATAATGCATTCTTGAGACCAAAGTAAAACGTGGCATTTGAAACAGTTTGGCCGTAATAAGCAGCACATGTGGTGGAATATGCACTCAAAACCTGCACGAATCTTCTACTGTTCTTCGAACATTAGTGTTTCTAGCGGTTCAGGTGCGCTAGAGTTTTTTTATATATTTTTCTTTTGGCAGATGTGCTTTCGGCTGGGGTGGCAAATGTTTGATAGGAGCATCTTGTTGCCTCAGCAATTTTTTTTATTTTCTTTGGCTATTGTTACATATTTGTATACCTGACATGTTCAATTTTCATCATCATCTTGTCGAGCGGTCGTCAATGCAGCATTGGCGCCCATCTCGTGCTATTGTCTTCATCTTATGTGTCTTAGAGAGCTCGTCTCTTTAGTTGGTGACCAGACTCTTGTGGTTGTGGGATTACCTCCACATAAATTAAATAAAACTGGGCAATATCTTTTTGTTAACAGAATCAATCTTGTAGAAAGATTAACCTGAGTTTGCCGCATCTGAAGGAAAGTATCCATTGAAATGACCCATGAGCTAGCCTTGACCCTTGTCCACCTGTAAGGTGGTATTCAGTCCATAAAATTATTTTGAGCAGGATTCAAGACAGACGTTCATTGAGGCATTTCAAAGCAGCTACAAGAGATCTTTAACCTCCTGATTTCTCCAGTCCTATTTCATCATTCAGTGTCAAATTTTATACTTCTTCCCTTCCTGTCTTTAATTCCTATCACGAAAAAGATCCGTAAAAATCATTATTTATTTATGAATTGAATTGAAATTTATATTCATTAGATACGAAGTAGTTTTATTCTGTTTATACATCACGAGTGTATTCAATTATGTCTTGCTTCACATAATTGTGTTATCAGCTTAGTAAACATGAGAAGAATCCTAAGATTTCTGTATTGAGAATCTTATTCGTTTGTTGATAATACTTATCTGAAGCAAAAATACGTTATTGTAGATTAATTCGGCTTCAATAGAAAAATTATACCATATTTGAACAATGCGTCGCTGAACAAATAGCTGGGATCCTAGCTACACGCCTTTCCAGCATCAGTGAGAACACCTGAGCCTGTCACCTTCGGCTGCTCAAGCCACTCGAGCTTCTGAGTCAATGATAGTTAATGCCACATCCCCAGGACAATCGGAAACCCAAGTATCAGCCACTGAATCCTCGAGGAGACGGAAAAAATTCCTGTATTCACCAGGAGCGAGTGCCTCATCCGAATATTTCAGCTAGCAACAAACCACCAAGAGTAACTTTAAGAGAGCAGATGGATTCGGGTGAGTGGTCAACTGTAAGGCTGTCCATTTCGAAATGGAACTTAATATTCGATGGCTCAAATTCTGGGTTGACGGCCAGACAGCTAATGTTCCGGATGCTGTCCTTGGCAGAGGATTATCGCGTTTCTTATTCCACACTTGCTACGGACTTTCATTTACTCCTAAAAGGGCAAACTGCCAACTGGTACTGGCAACCATGATGTACCCACTAGATTATTTATATCTTGACGTCTTATAGTTAAATTAAATTTGGATATTAGAACTTCTTCCTGTGATTCCCCACTTGTAGTCTTATCAATCACCTCTCTTTCTTCTTCCGTAATAGGGTCTATTAAGTTCCCGTTATAATCCGTAAACTTACGTGCCTTCTTAATTTTGACTGGGTGAATATTTTCTAGCTTCGATTTTCGATATGTATGCAATTGTTTGAGTCTTGCCGCCTTGTAATTTTTAATAAAGCCTGTGTTTCCAAGTATTCTTCTCGTTTTACATTGTTTTTCTTTAGAATTTTGGTTTTAGTGTCCATCAAATTTTTCCTGATATGTTCCAAATTTATTTTTGGGTTTTGCACTTCGCTGGGTGTACATTAAATGGATGAATGGTATCTTTGATTATAATTTCGTAATGCATGTTGTAATATTCTTTTCGGTGCGAATTTGGTCTTCCCAAAAGTAAGTATCCTAAATTTTTCAGCTATTGTGCTGTGTAATTTTTCTACATCAGCTTTGCCGTTGTGGCTGTGAGGCTTTGTAATGTGATGAATAGTGCCTTCGTTTTGTAAATATTCTTTGATTCGAATCGCATTAAACTCATTCCCTGAAGCTATTTTGTTTGGTTTTCCGAATTTTATAAAATGTTTTTCAATAGTTTCTATTATTGTGACATGGTTTCTGTCAGGTAAATTGTATGCTGTGCCAAATTTTGAAAATGTATCGATACAAGTGAGGAAAATTCATTATAAAATACATGTCGATATGTATTATTTGATTCACATCTGTGGCTGTTTCTGTTAGCTGAAATTTCGGTTTGATCGGTCGTCGCTCGTATTTGACTTCCTGACATACGTCGCATTGATTTATGACAAGTTGTATTAGTTCTTGCAGTTTCTGATAGTAAATTTTGTTTTTAAGCATTTGGAAGGTTTCTTGTATGCCTGAGTGAAGACTCTCTCTGACATGGTACAGCGATATCTGTTTTACTGCTGAAACACAATGTGTAGCCGTAGCCGTCGCCTGCAGCGAAGCCAGGAGCTGTTAAAAAGTTAAGAGCACAGGATTGCATTGAACCAGTTACAATGCGTAGCCGATGGCGCCGTGGCCGTAGCCGAAGTTGACCAACTTTCTACTTTTTGCCTGGCTACATGTTTGACAGCTTGCATGTGCAATGCTCGTAAAACTCTACTACGTGCCTCTATAGCCGTTAGACACTTTTACCGATTGTGTTTTTTCTCTGTGGTTGTGTATTTGTTGTCTGGGATGTTTTCTCTATGTTTGTTTATCTCCAGTGTTTTGTCTTATCGTGTATTTTTTGTAATTTCTTGTTAGTTATTCTAGAATTTTTAATACCTGCTCGATATCTGGTGGCAGCAGGGGCAAAAACTTCAAGAATAATCATCAAAAACATATATAAACCAGATGAGAGGACAACACAATTATGATAAACAAGCAAACAAACAAAAAACATCCACACAAGCTCAAAAAAACACAATCGGTAAAATTGTTTAATGGCTATGCTGCCCTCCTTAGTATAAACTTTCTGTCTGCATTCTAGCTACTTCGAAGATATTCAATGATTAGTGTTTTTCTGTAGCATGCAGATATATCACTATTGATTCTAACATTTTTCCACATAAGACGTTTTAATATTTTGTATAATGATGTCATAAGGTATGTAGTTTTCAAATCCGGTGTTAACTCAAAATTGGAAAAAATGTCAGATACAAGGTTGATGATAAGCACGGCAGTGTGGGGGACACGTAGTCGAGTTTACCCGCAATGATTCATACAAAAGTTTTTCATGCTTTGCAAAAGTTTCACTGATGTATTCCATTTTTCAACGATGGGAAATTATCCTAAAACAATGCCTTCAGTTGATCTAAAAATTAACAGCAAGTAAACACTGATAACATAAAATCAATAAAAAAAACTTGCTCTTATTAAAAATACCTTGCTAAATCCAATTCAGCGACAATTTCCAACTAATAAAGAATATGTAAGGAACTTCCACAAAGAAAAAAGTAGTAGTAGTAGTAGTATACTTTATTGAGACTTTATAATACCGATTATTTTCAAGTTACAAATGTAGAGAGCTATGTTTGGCAGTGACACTAAAACGTCAAACCGATTGTAGATGTGATATTTGACCGTGGTCAATACATGTATGGTAGTGTAGTAACATGAAGTTGATGCCGCTTGCTCTTGTGGCTTATAAATTGAAAAGATTACAACTATTGCTTAAATCTACTTAAATTAACTTAAAAACTAGCTTAACCTAAGCTAATGGCTGAAAAAGCCTAGTTGTGGTTTAAACCTTTTATGGAAGATATTTGTTTTGGCTGGCCGCAGATTCTCTGGCACGAGCTCTATTGCATGCATAGTCGGAAAGAATTTACGCTCAGCACACTGACACCACAAAGAGTGTTTCCTAGTGATAATATTATTATTTAGTGGCTCGTGGTGAAAGCTAGGATCAATCCAATATTATTAAGTTACATACTGTTTAGGCGAGATTTAAGGTTTTCTTACCATTACGGTTTACACTAATATTTTTATTTAATATTTTATTTAATATACTCTTATTCATATAGGATACAATATTTGTGAATTTGAGAAATATTCAGTTATCTATCCCCTGTAGGTGTTCGGACTAGTAGAAACATAAAATTCTGGCTTGAATGGAGGGCTGAGCGTTTATTGTTCAGGAGAGTAACCACTAAGAATATCAAAGGGAGAGAGATAGTAAGAGTTATCTCGATCTTGTGGAGTACTAAATAAGTTTCTAACTGATTCTAGGGGGTGTGAGTGTAGCTTCTCGATACGTTTCCGGCTCGATTGAACAAGATAGTGAAGGATTGGTGTAACGTTCGATTTTTTGTAGAGGATTTTAGATCGAAAGTGTTTTTTATTCGGGCGGCGATATTTTGAAAGACACTTCCGAAGAACACATCTTTCGAAAATTTGTAATTCTTCCGCCGCTGTTGGGGATATCGTTATCCAGGTTGGGAAGGCGTATGCTATTATGGGCCGGATTAGAGTTTTGTACATGAGAATCTTTATACTTTTCTGAACGGATTTAGAGGAAAGAAGCGGAGCGAGCATTGAAGTGGCTGCTTTTGCCTTTTTCAGCGTTATTCTCACGTGTGGGTTTGCTTTCAATCGGTGGTGGAAGTTGACTCCAAGGTATTTCAGGTTCTCTTTCAGTGGAATAGGTTCACTTTCCACAAAGAAAAAACAATTTTGACAGCTGCCGCTAGCTACATCATTCTGTTCGGTCAATGCTGCAATGTCTGGCTACATCATTGACGGCAGCGTTGTTGACAGCATCCGCAGCAGGCCACGGCTGCACATTGTGTTTCGGCAGTTATTGCCACGACTTCTGTGTCAATATCTTGTGCTCTAAATGAACATCTTATAAATTTTATTTGCTTGTCGTTTGAAAACATTAGCCTAATATGTTCTTGCACTACATTGTATTGACTATCCGGTAGTTCTGTATATATTCCAGTAATGTCCTTCTTGATATATCTTCTTGAGATGTCACGTAAGTTTCTTAAGTCGTATATATATATATATATATATATATATATATATATATATATATATATATATATATATATATATATATATATATATATCTATATATATATATATATATATATATATTATTCCTTTTCCATGCATGATCTCTATATCTTGTGTCTTATTATTTGTTAAGATTAACTGTGTTTTGTATTTGTTTACAATTTCTGCCTTAATCGGTATATGATCCAAAAGTTCCTCCGCCGCTGAATGCTTAGTTGCCATGGTAGAACTTGCTTCCTCTCCAACGTTGAGTAAAATTCCTAAATCTGAATATGCTTGCGTCTCTTTTTCGAATACCGTTTTATCTTCTCCTGTTTGTTCGATCCTACTTAAAAAATCTGCTACACGATTCTCTTTTCCTTTGAGATACTCTATTTCATATTGATATTCGCCTAATTTGGTGAGCCAGCGCTGATGTCTAGGCGAAAGGTCCTTGCCCCCATATTTTGCGTTAGGGTATTTGATTGGTTGGTGATCCGTGTACACTTCAAATTTATTTTCATAGATGTAAGGCCGAAAATGATGAATTGACCACATAACGGCCAGAAACTCCTTGTCTATAGCTGAAAAGTTTTTGTTCGTGTTTCCGTAATGTCCGTGATGCAAAACTAACTGGATGGCCCCCTTGTGACAACACAGCGCCTTTCGCATAATTTGAGGCGTCTGTGGTCAACTGAAATTGTTTGCCATAATCTAGAAATTTCATAATTGGTGGAGAAGTCAAGCTTTTCAAACGCTTCAATATAGTTTGGGTCCTTAGTATTCAATACAGCTCCTTTTTGGAGGTATTTAGTAATCGGTTGAATAACTTTGGCGTAATCTTTTATAAACTTAGGGTAATAACCAGTAAGCCCTAAAAACTTTTTATTTGTTTTTCAATTTTCGGGATCGGTAATGATTCTACCACTTTAATTTTCTCTGGATTAGGCTTTAATCCATCTCTTGTAAATACTTGTATCAGAACCCTCTCTCCTTCATCATGAAATTGCATTTGTTTATTTGCACTTTTAGTTTGTGACTCTCTAAAACTTTGAAGATATCTATAATAGCCTTCACATGTTCCTTTAAGGAAGTGCGAAAAATCAAAATGTCGTCAAGGTAGACAACGCAAGTTTTGTTTATAAAATCCCGTAAAAGCTCATTCATGAGACGTTGGATCGTTGCCGGGGCGTTTTTGAGCCCAAACGGCATACGTTCAAACTCGTAAAGACCATTTGGCGTTACGGAGGCAGTTTTTTCCTATCTTCTTTTTTCACTAAGATCTGATGATAGCCTTTCGCTAGATCTAGGGTTATGAAGTATTGTGCATTTCCCAGTTCACCTAATATTGAATTTTTGTTAGGTAAGGGAAATTTGTCATCGATTGTGACTTCGTTTAGCTTACGATAGTCGATGACTAATCTGAATTTTCTTTCCCCGAATGATCAATTTTCTTTGGAATGATTATCAGCGGGCTTAAGTACTTCGAGTTACTCTGCCTTATTATTCCCTGTTTTTCCATCTCCTTAACTTGCCTACGCATTTCTTCTTCGTGCTAAGGAGGATACCTATATAACTTAGAGTTTATTTGCTGATCTGTGGTGGTTGGGATTTCGTGTTCTATACTGGGTGTACTTGTGAGATGATCTCCTTTTTTGAAGAATATAGCTTCAAATCGGTTAATTATTTTTACTACTTCCCGATATTCTTTGCTGTTTAAATAATTTAATTTAATTTGGTTCATGTAGTTATTTACGATTTGTTCTAACGTATATATTTGATTGATGATGTATGGAATATTCAAAAAACTTATGAATTGATCGTTAAGAGATATTGTTTGGTTTTCGAGATCAATCACATTGCTTAGTTTGTCCAACAAATCAACACCAATTATAAAATTATATTTCCTGTTTGCCAGGTTCCTAACTTTCCACTTTATTTTCACTTCAGCTGGAATTTTAAATTCTAATAGGGCAGGTGTATGTACTTTATAATTTACATAATCTTTTCCTGTTATTGTAGAGAAATATAGAGGTTTGATTTTGATTTTTTCAAACTCACTCAGATTTTCGTCAATGATGTTAAACGAGGATTCCGTATCTATTTATGCTGAGTATTTACTGGAATTAATAGTGACCTTAATTAGTGGCAGGTCGTCCGAGGCTAGTTTAGAAAAAACGTTGCGTGTTCTGGTTGCACTGGATTATCGTTCACATTATTTGATTCTACGTGATCAGCTTGTCTATTGTTCCCCTGGAACTGATCATTTTTGAAATATTTACCCGAATGCTTTTGCACATTATCAACTTCCATAGGCTCTGCACCCTGTTGCCTATATTGCCCGGAAGTTTCCCAATAATTTCTTTTATGCTGGTTAGAATTTTTATTTGAATATTTTGTTTGCTGACTAAAACGTGCGTTCCCTGAATCTTGATAGTGTTTGTTCTCGTTGTGTCTGTTATGTTCACCGTATCGGTCAGTCTGGTATCTGTAGTGTCTGTTATGTTCGTTGTGTTGGCTTTGTTTGTTTTGTCTAACAGGTCTGTATTGTTTTTCTGTTCGAATTCTTGACTATTCTGTCTATGATATTTATCTTTATAGTTTTGAGAGAAATTATTTTGTTTTGAAAGATTCTGAAAATTTTGCTTTCTATATTCTTTTCTTATGCAACTATTTTCAAACCTTCTACTACGTATTGTGCTTAAAACACTTTCTAAATTAATGATATCAAATACTTTATCTTAAAGTACACCTTGAGTCGTTTCCTTGGCTGTATTCACCAATAATGATTCAACATTAATTAAATCTATGTGAGTATTATCGGAATAATAGATGCTAAGTTCATCAGATTTCCATTTTATTTTTTTCCAAGTCTACAGTTAATTCACTCATCGTATTGGCTTTCAGATTCCTGATTCGTCTGTAGATCTCTGCTGGCTCCGTATTGAGTTTATATCTCCGTTTCAGAACTGCTTTTATCTGCTCCCAATTGTCTGGTTCCTGCAGGCTTATCACCACATCTTTCGCTTCGCCTACGATTTTTTCGTAGAAGATAAGCCTTGTTCCCATTGGTTTTGTCTCGTCATCTTCGATGTTGTTAAGATAGAATACGGTGCTGCTTATAAATGCGTTGATCGATGTTTCTCCGTTTCCCGTAAAGGTGTTCATATTGCGAATCTCCTTCATGATTCTGTCCCTAGGATCTGACCTTTGATTCCTCATGGTCAGTTGCTGGATTGCTGCTGCCAGTTGCCCAATTTGGTTGTTGGTAGTTTGGCTGGAGACCAACTGTTGAACCACTTGTGTCAGTTGTGCGATTCGCTCGTTCTTTTCGTGCATTTTAGCCTCCATTTCGAGAATTTTCTGCTCCATAGGGTCTGTAATAGAATTTCTATTTAGGTTAGAAACTTTATCCCTTCTCCTTCTTTGCTCCTTATTCTTTTCACTTTTTTCCGCCACTTTATTCTCCACTTTTGAGCTAGTTTTCACTTTTATTTAAGTTTGACTTTTGCTAACTTTCACTTTTTAGTTATTTATTAATTTCCTTTATTTGGGTCACTAACCGGCCTCTGCTAATGACTTGTAGGACTTTATTGACTCGTCCTCCCAAATTATTTGGAAAATCAATTAATTAATTAACTAGTTATATGTGGGTACCTTTGCGGCTTTCCCGTTTGCCGACTGCGCCAGTTTTGTAGCGGGCCGTGAGCGGGTCAAAAAAAATATTAACTACACCACTGAATGAACAATCAAACGCCGATTTTCACTTTTCAATTAAAATTTATTGCATGTACGGACGACCCAACTTATGCACATTCTAATCTGTGGGATTCAACTGGGGCGAGAAATTATGTTACTTCTGACTATATGTGTTTTGTCTGCTGAGTCAGTCTGCTGAGTTCACATTATTTAGGAATTTAGCATTGAAGATTCGCAGATCTTCCCATGCAGTGTCAGTTGTCCCAGACGCTGACTTAGATATTATGTTCGTGTTGGCATGTGGACTTGTTGCTTTTGCATTTTGTATGCAATGTGGAGGTGTCATATACATAACTTGCAACTGCCACCGGAATCGACAGTGTTTTATTTCAGGAAGATGATGATGGTGGGGAGCATCCCATCGCCTTTATGTCATCGAAGTTGAATGCTGCGCAGCGCAACTATACCGTTACCAAACTAGAATGCTTGGCGGCGGTGCAGAGTGTCAAAAGGTTTCGGGCATATGTCGAGAGACTGCCTTTCACCCATTATCACAGACCATGCCAGTCTGAAATGGTTAATGGGCCAGAGAGATCTGTCGGGAAGGCTAGCAAGGTAGAGCCTAAAATTACAAGAGTTTAATTTTAACATCGAGTATCGAGCAGGCACTCAAAATGCCATACCGCACGCCTTGTCACGAGCACTTGACTCCGGTGATGGGCCTAGTTATGCTGTTGTTTGTCTTCCTGAGCATCACCAATTGCTGAGGAACATTCCAACACAGGCCTTTCGGGATCCTGATTACATAAATTTCGTCCGTCAGGTCGAGCAACATCCGGATCAATTTGAAACCCTGTATGCAAAGGACGGAGTTGTGTTTATTCATCCAGGATCACACGAAGGTCTCGACTTAGATATTCCCAGTGCAAATGGGTGCCTGAAGGAGGTAGACAAGCGTTACTGGCACGTAGTCATGACAGCCCTTTGGGTTCACATTGCGGGATTCGTAAAATGCTAGAAGTCTTGCGACGATATTATTAGATGATGTTACCAGCTATGTCAACAATTGCTCTATTTGCAAGCAAGTTAAGGCTACAAATGCTACTATGAGACCACCTATGGGCGCTGCCAGGATTACTGATCGGCCAATGCAGCGCTTGTTTATTGACTTTATGGGCCCATATCCTCGTTCAAAGTTAGGTAATACTCAGTTGCTGGTGGTGCTCGATCATTATACCAAATCCATTCGGCTCAAGGCCCTACCCAAGGCAACAGTTGAATCGATGGTGGAATTTTCAACAGAATACGTATTTTTGACCTTTGACGTGCCTGAAACAGTCCATACTGACAATGGGGTCTTATTTGTATCTAAACTCTTCTCTGGGCTCTTGGCTCAATATGGGGTGAACCATTGTTACACCCCTCTATATTCACCCCAAGCTAATGCTTCCGAAAGAGCCAACCAGTCTATTCTCACCGCCATTTGAGCCTACATAGGGGCGACCATCGGAATTGGCACGCTAACCTGCCGGAGTCATGTGCTGCATTTCGTAATGTTGTACGTGAGTCCACAGGTTGTTCGCCCCATTTCCTGATGTTCGGGTACCAACCTATCCACCATGGTTCTGAATACGCGCTTTTTAAGTCTTTACAGGCTTTCGAGGATGGAGAGGTTGTGACAGTACCAAATTGTGACCGGTTACGTCAGATTCATTGTCAGGTCATGACCAAAATATCTGAGGCATACATCAAGGGTGCACAAAGATACAATTTAAGAAACCGTATAAAAGATTTTGCCATCGGTTAAGACGTATGGATACGTAATCATTCGCTTAGCTGTGCGGTTGACAAATTTGCTGCTAAACTCGCCCCAAAGCTCATTAAGGCAATGGTCAAGCGTAAAGTGGGGCAGGTCATCTACGAGTTGGTAATTTAAAAAAAAAAAAAAAAAAAAAAAATTACCACGCTAAATACATCAAAGTGTGATGACGGAAGATGTCCACAGTCGGATTCCAGTGAGTTGTGCCCGGCATTTTGAGACCTCTCAGGGTCTGGGTTGTCTCCACGACTGTTACGATGCCGAAAATATATCAAATTATAGTAAAAGACTAAAAGTAAATATAAATATACCATCTCTCAGCACGTCGTGTCAGGTGACAGTTGTCAGTTTGCAAACGACTGACAGCCAAAACGTTTCATTATCGCATATTCCACAATGTGTCTGAACGAGTACTCTATCAGCTGAGTGTTGCGATCCAAGATTGTACCAATGGAATGAGTAATGCCCTACAGCTATGAAAATTTCTGTTAAGGAAAAGTAACGGAAAACTCCGGTACGTGGAAATTTCGGTTTTTTGGGGGACTTGGGTACTAACTCAGGAAGGAGAAAGTTCGGGAATTCTTTGGCTGGTTTTTGAAGCGGTGAGAAAGAAAAGTTAACAGCTAAATTTTGGGTTAGACATTTATAAGAGTTTTCTTCGAACAGTGAAACAAAAGAATGGAGATTATTGTAAAAGAAAGTGGTGAATTAAAAGTTAGGGAATAATTTGAGAGTGTCTTTGAAACCAAAAAGAAAAAATAATCGTTGAAGTGATACCAAGGGCAAGCTGGTATATTCGTTTGGAGTTCAACGGCAGTGGCTGAAAAGTATTAAAAAGTATTAAAATAAAGTTCTTAACTTTGGATATGACGAATTCATTGTGCGGAAGTCGAGAAGAAATAATTGCTGAAGGGCAGGCTAAGAAATAAATCGAACTTAAGAAATACGTGATGTAACTCAATATTGGAGAGGCATTGTGACTGGCAACGAAATAAAGAAATACATGGTGTGAATCAATAGACTCAAAATTGGAAAAGTATTGTGGCTGGTGATGAACTAAATAGCAGTTGGCGAAAACAAAAGCAATCTCAGATAAGTGTAAGAATATAAGAACCAAATAGTCAGAATCTTGAAAAAGAACGATAATCAGTTAAATTCCATGCGTATTTGGTCAAAAGTTGAAAATATTTGTTAACCAGATTACTTAAACAAAAAAGAAGAAATTTATCAATGAAAGTGCAATGATGGTTGCATTGCCTAAGCTAGAATGAATACCTTTATTGAAGATATGAATCGCAGCCGAGTAGATGTATTGATTATTTAAATATTTGATTTACATTCTTTATTGATGTAAATATGTTGATGTTTGAAGAATAGAATAAACATGTCTTTTTGGTTTGGGTGCATGTACTTTTTCAATATTTATATTAATATTTATACATATCATTACCTATTATTATTGCTATTTCACTTTGGCTCCTAAGTTTTATTGTATGATTGATGTGAAAGAAACCCCACCCAAATTATTCTATATTTGATTTAATTTGATTTTTACTAATGTTCGAAGAACATTAGTATTAAAATCGATTCGGCCAAAAATTCATATTTCTTTATATATATATATATATATGTACAAAAAATTTCAGTGAGATAATCTCGGGAACGCGCCATCCGATTGAGCTGAAATTTTCAGGATATATTGGTGTATATGCAGAATAGGTCCAGGTCTCTTTAAATGTCAGTTATTGTTAACCTTTTGGCGCCGGCGGCCATTTAAGTGATATTTTTAATATACCTATTATTTCGTGCACAAATGATTTTTGCAAAAATAAAGTTAACGAAATAAATTTCTAACGTGTTTTACATATAAATCGGATAATGCTTTGGAATTTTTTAACCCTATGTGTGCGCTGGGTGCCTAAAAAGAGGACGGGAAAATTTGAAAATTTTTAAATTTCGATAACTTTTGACAGAGCTACTCAATCATTACGAAATTTTCAGGACATATTGATATTATTTAGTTGTAGATTTGTGTATATTTTAATGAGCGTGCTGGTAACCCTGTAGCTAGGGCAGGCACTGAAAGTGAAAACCTCCAAATCATCGTCTCTCTTGAAAAAATGCCGTTTCTTCAAAAAACAGCCATTCATATGTAAATCTTGTGCTTTGTTTATATAACCAAAAAAAAAAAAAAGTTATGGTATAACGGGCACGCCTGGTAACCCTTGCCCAATTTACCTATATTTTTAGCATCAAAAACTTCTGTTCACGGAAACTCACGATCCGATGAGCAGAATTATTTGAAATTCACAGAATGTATTGGCCTTAAATAGGACCAGGTCTGATAGAAGTGATTTTGAAATGCGGGCGATTCTGTGCCAGTGTTGCCATCTTGAAAAACCACTAAAAAAGATAACTGTTTTTAGCCCTATTAATTCTGATTGAATCGTTCGATTTTGACGAAACTCACACAATTGCTGGACCTTACTTTAAGCCACGTTTGGTAGAAGTTTGGTTGAAAAATTCGGTTGGAGCTGCCAGCTATGATAATTTTGGTGTCTTCATTTTGAAAAAAAAAAATTGGAAGTGAAAACATTCAAACCATCGAATATTCAAAAAATGTCCGTTTCTTACAATAAAACCAATCTGTATATAAATCTTATGTTTTATCTACACGTTCAAAATAAAACTAAATAAATTTCATGTCGGACAAGAACGGTAACCCTCTCCCAGTTAACCTATATTTTTAGCATCAAAAACTTCTGTTCACGGAAACTCACGAACCAATAATCAGATACAGCTAAAATTTACAGAATGCACTGGACTTAAGTAAGACCAGATTTGATAGAAGCGATTTTGAATTGTGGGCAAGTCTGTGCCAGTGGTGCCATCTTGAAAAATTACAAAGAAAAAAAACTGCTTTTTGCCCTATGAAATGTGAATAAGTTACCAGATTTTCATGAAATTGACACAGTAGACACACCTAACTCTAATCTCTGTTTGATGGAAATTTGGTTGAAAAATTTTATTGGTGCTGCCAGCTATGGTAATTTTTGTGTCTTTGGTTTTGAAAATTCGCTCAGGAAAATAAAACTTTTTGCACTATAACTTCCAGTGCAGTCATGAAATCAATACGAATTTCATACAATTAATGAAACCTGTCATAAACATTATTCAGACCAAATTTGGTTGAAAAGCCACTATAGGGTTGCCAGCTATTGTTGGTTTTGTGTTTTATTGTAATATCTTTATTAAGCGGTTTTATCGTAGAATTTTCAAATAATAATGATATTGTAGTGACAATCAACAGCAAATATTAAGCTTTCGATCATTTGAAAAAACTCGCTGCAGGTAACCCTAAATTTCTTTATACTCCTATAACTTCGAATGTAATTAAACAACGTGAAGCAGATTTGATATTTTCTTGACTTTGATACTGGCGAAAGGTTGCCAGCACGAGTCGGTTGTGCTACTTTTGTATCAATAAATGCTTACAGTTAGTATTCATACCGGAAACATTTACAATGAAAATAAATAACCGATGTTTCAATTCCCTAAGTTCTGCAAATTTTTCGGATCGCAGCCCCGAACACCAACTTCAGTTACAGTGCTGCAGACACTGAGCATTTTCTTCATTGATGTTATATGAGATGCTGCTTTCAAAGTTTGGTGAAATAAGCAACTGATAACGAATATAATTAACAAGTGTTTTTCTTTCATAAACTTTGAAACCCATGCCAGTGGTAATATCTGAAACCTTCTACCATATGAGTTATAATGCATTCTAGAGACCAAAGTAAAACGTGGCATTTGAAACAGTTTGGCCGTAATAAGCAGCACATGTGGTGGAATATGCACTCAAAACCTGCACGATTCTTCTACTGTTCTTCGAACATTAGTGTTTCTAGCGGTTCAGGTGCGCTAGAGTTTTTTGATTTGACTTTACCTATATGTTTGGATTTAGCTAATTGAATTGTTGAATTTTGGCTGGATTGTTTTGTTTTTTATTTTTTTTTTTATTTTCTCTTTGTTTATTTTTGTTTGTTTGAGTTTCTTTTGTCGTAAATAATGCGTTTGGAATAAATAGTTCATTAATGATTTATATGGAACTTCTTCATTTCCTTCACTTTATGTTTGTTTCTGTTTTGAGAATGTGAAACGTGGTAAATGTTGTACTATCTGCGTGCCATAGCACGTAGAGATCTTCCGCCCGCAAACCCACGCCATGCTGAGCTAGTCGGCTGGGAAAAGGCACGCCGGGCAAAAGAAGGAATATCTCTAAATAAATACATGCTGCACTGACGACGGCTCGACAGAGTTTAGTCGGTCGCAACAAATAGCGCCCAAACTTGTTTCAGCTTTCTTTTTTTTATATATTTTTCTTTTGGCAGATGTGCTTTCGGCTGGGGTGGCAAATGTTTGATAGGAGCATCTTGTTGCCTCAGCAATTTTTTTTATTTTCTTTGGCTATTGTTACATATTTGTATACCTGACATGTTCAATTTTCATCATCATCTTATCGAGCGGTCGTCAATGCAGCATTGGCGCCCATCTCGTGCTATTGTCTTCATCTTATGTGTCTTACAGAGGTTGTCTCTTTAGTTGGTGACCAGACTCTTGTGGTTGTGGGATTACCTCCACATAAATTAAATAAAACTGGGCAATATCTTTTTGTTAACAGAATCAATCTTGTAGAAAGATTAACCTGAGTTTGCCGCATCTGAAGGAAAGTATCCATTGAAATGACACATGAGCTAGCCTTGACCCTTGTCCACCTGTAAGGTGGTATTCAGTCCATAAAATTATTTTGAGCAGGATTTAAGACAGACGTTCATTGAGGCATTTCAAAGCAGCTACAAGAGATCTTTAACCTCCTGATTTCTCCAGTCCTATTTCATCATTCAGTGTCAAATTTTATACTTCTTCCCTTCCTGTCTTAAATTCCTATCACGAAGAAGATCCGTAAAAATCATTACTTATTTATGAATTGAATTGAAATTTATATTCATTAGATACGAAGTAGTTTTATTCTGTTTATACATCACGAGTGTATTCAATTATGTCTTGCTTCACATAATTGTGTTATCAGCTTAGTAAACATGAGAAGAATCCTAAGGTTTCTGTATTGAGAATCTTATTCGTTTGTTGATAATACTTATCTGAAGCAAAAATACGTTATTGTAGATTAATTCGGCTTCAATAGAAAAATTATACCATATTTGAACAATGCGTCGCTGAACAAATAGCTGGGATCCTAGCAACACGCCTTTCCAGCATCAGTGAGAACACCTGAGCCTGTCACCTTCGGCTGCTCAAGCCACTCGAGCTTCTGAGTCAATGATAGTTAATGCCACATCCCCAGGACAATCGGAAACCCAAGTATCAGCCACTGAATCCTCGAGGAGACGGAAAAAATTCCTGTATTCACCAGGAGCGAGTGCCTCATCCGAATATTTCAGCTAGCAACAAACCACCAAGAGTAACTTTAATAGAGCAGATGGATTCGGGTGAGTGGTCAACTGTAAGGCTGTCCATTTCGAAATGGAACTTAATATTCGATGGCTCAAATTCTGGGTTGACGGCCAGACAGCTAATGTTCCGGATGCTGTCCTTGGCAGAGGATTATCGCGTTTCTTATTCCACACTTGCTACGGACTTTCATTTACTCCTAAAAGGGCAAACTGCCAACTGGTACTGGCAACCATGATGTACCCACTAGATTATTTATATCTTGACGTCTTATAGTTAAATTAAATTTGGATATTAGAACTTCTTCCTGTGATTCCCCACTTGTAGTCTTATCAATCACCTCTCTTTCTTCTTCCGTAATAGGGTCTATTAAGTTCCCGTTATAATCCGTAAACTTACGTGCCTTCTTAATTTTGACTGGGTGAATATTTTCTAGCTTCGATTTTCGATATGTTTGCAATTGTTTGAGTCTTGCCGCCTTGTAATTTTTAATAAAGCCTGTGTTTCCAAGTATTCTTCTCGTTTTACATTGCTTTTCTTTAGAATTTTGGTTTTAGTGTCCATCAAATTTTTCCTGATATGTTCCAAATTTATTTTTGGATTTTGCACTTCGCTGGGTGTACATTTAATGGATGAATGGTATCTTTGATTATAATTTCGTAATGCATGTTGTAATATTCTTTTCGGTGCGAATTTGGTCTTCCCAAAAGTAAGTATCCTAAATTTTTTAGCTATTGTGCTGTGTAATTTTTCTACATCAGCTTTGCCGGTGTGGCTGTGAGGCTTTGTAATGTGATGAATAGTGCCTTCGTTTTGGAAATATTCTTTGATTCGAATCGCATTAAACTCATTCCCTGAAGCTATTTTGTTTGGTTTTCCGAATTTTATAAAATGTTTTTCAATAGTTTCTATTATTGTGACATGGTTTCTGTCAGGTAAATTGTATGCTGTGCCAAATTTTGAAAATGTATCGATACAAGTGAGGAAAATTCATTATAAAATACATGTCGATATGTATTATTTGATTCACATCTGTGGCTGTTTCTGTTAGCTGAAATTTCGGTTTGATCGGTCGTCACTCGTATTTGACTTCCTGACATACGTCGCATTGATTTATGACAAGTTGTATTAGTTCTTGCAGTTTCTGATAGTAAATTTTGTTTTTAAGCATTTGGAAGGTTTCTTGTATGCCTGAGTGAAGACTCTCTCTGACATGGTACAGCGATATCTGTTTTACTGCTGAAACACAATGTGTAGCCGTAGCCGTCGCCTGCAGCGAAGCCAGGAGCTGTTAAAAAGTTAAGAGCACAGGATTGCATTGAACCAGTTACAATGCGTAGCCGATGGCGCCGTGGCCGTAGCCGAAGTTGACCAACTTTCTACTTTTTGCCTGGCTACATGTTTGACAGCTTGCATGTGCAATGCTCGTAAAACTCTACTACGTGCCTCTATAGCCGTTAGACACTTTTACCGATTGTGTTTTTTCTCTGTGGTTGTGTTGTCTGGGATGTTTTCTCTATGTTTGTTTATCTCCAGTGTTTTGTCTTATCGTGTATTTTTTGTAATTTCTTGTTAGTTATTCTAGAATTTTTAATACCTGCTCGATATCTGGTGGCAGCAGGGGCAAAAACTTCAAGAATAATCATCAAAAACATATATAAACCAGATGAGAGGACAACACAATTATGATAAACAAGCAAACAAACAAAAAACATCCACACAAGCTCAAAAAAACACAATCGGTAAAATTGTCTAACGGCTATGCTGCCCTCCTTAGTATAAACTTTCTGTCTGCATTCTAGCTACTTCGAAGATATTCAATGATTAGTGTTTTTCTGTAGCATGCAGATATATCACTATTGATTCTAACATTTTTCCACATAAGACGTTTTAATATTTTGTATAATGATGTCATAAGGTATGTAGTTTTCAAATCCGGTGTTAACTCAAAATTGGAAAAAATGTCAGATACAAGGTTGATGATAAGCACGGCAGTGTGGGGGACACGTAGTCGAGTTTACCCGCAATGATTCATACAAAAGTTTTTCATGCTTTGCAAAAGTTTCACTGATGTATTCCATTTTTCAACGATGGGAAATTATCCTAAAACAATGCCTTCAGTTGATCTAAAAATTAACAGCAAGTAAACACTGATAACATAAAATCAATAAAAAAAACTTGCTTTTATTAAAAATAACTTGCTAATTCAGCCACAATTTCCAACTAATAAAGAATATGTAAGGAACTTCCACAAAGAAAAAAGTAGTAGTAATAGTAGTATACTTTATTGAGACTTTATAATACCGATTATTTTCAAGTTATAAATGTAGAGAGCTATGTTTGACAGTGACACTAAAACGTCAAACCGATTGTAGATGTGATATTTGACCGTGGTCAATACATGTATGGTAGTGTAGTAACATGAAGTTGATGCCGCTTGCTCTTGTGGCTTATAAATTGAAAAGATTACAACTATTGCTTAAATCTACTTAAATTAACTTAAAAACTAGCTTAACCTAAGCTAATGGCTGAAAAAGCCTAGTTGTGGTTTAAACCTTTTATGGAAGATATTTGTTTTGGCTGGCCGCAGATTCTCTGGCACGAGCTCTATTGCATGCATAGTCGGAAAGAATTTACGCTCAGCACACTGACACCACAAAGAGTGTTTCCTAGTGATAATATTATTATTTAGTGGCTCGTGGTGAAAGCTAGGATCAATCCAATATTATTAAGTTACATACTGTTTAGGCGAGATTTAAGGTTTTCTTACCATTACGGTTTACACTAATATTTTTATTTAATATTTTATTTAATATACTCTTATTCATATAGGATACAATATTTGTGAATTTGAGAAATATTCAGTTATCTATCCCCTGTAGGTGTTCGGACTAGTAGAAACATAAAATTCTGGCTTGAATGGAGGGCTGAGCGTATATTGTTCAGGAGAGTAACCACTAAGAATATCAAAGGGAGAGAGATAGTAAGAGTTATCTCGATCTTGTGGAGCACTAAATAAGTTTCTAACTGATTCTAGGGGGTGTGAGTGTAGCTTCTCGATACGTTTCCGGCTCGATTGAAAAAGAAAGTGAAGGATTGGTGTAACGTTCGATTCTTTGTAGAGGATTTTAGATCGAAAGTGTTTTTTATTCGGGCGGCGATATTTTGAAAGACACTTCCGAAGAACACATCTTTCGAAAATTTGTAATTCTTCCGCCGCTGTTGGGGATATCGTTATCCAGGTTGGAAAGGCGTATGCTATTATGGGCCGGATTAGAGTTTTGTACATGAGAATCTTTATACTTTTCTGAACGGATTTAGAGGAAAGAAGCGGAGCGAGCATTGAAGTGGCTGCTTTTGCCTTTTTCAGCGTTATTCTCACGTGTGGGTTTGCTTTCAATCGGTGGTGGAAGTTGACTCCAAGGTATTTCAGGTTCTCTTTCAGTGGAATAGGTTCACTTTCCACAAAGAAAAAACAATTTTGACAGCTGCCGCTAGCTACATCATTGTGTTCGGTCAATGCTGCAATGTCTGGCTACATCATTGACGGCAGCGTTGTTGACAGCATCCGCAGCAGGCCACGGCTGCACATTGTGTTTCAGCAGTTATTGCCACGACTTCTGTGTCAATATCTTGTGCTCTAAATGAACATCTTATAAATTTTATTTGCTTGTCGTTTGAAAACATTAGCCTAATATGTTCTAACACTACATTGTATTGACAATCCGGTAGTTCTGTATATATTCCAGTAATGTCCTTCTTGATATATCTTCTTCAGATGTCACGTAAGTTTCTAAAGTCGTATAGATATATATATATATATATAACTATATATATATATATATATATATATATATATATATATATATATATATATATATATATATATATATATATATATATATATATATATATATATATATATATATCTATATATATATATATATATATATATATATATATATATATATATATATATATATATATATATATATATATATATATATATATATATATATATATTATTCCTTTTCCATGCATGATCTCTATATCTTGTGTCTTATTATTTGTTAAGATTAACTGTGTTTTGTATTTGTTTACAATTTCTGCCTTAATCGGTATATGATCCAAAAGTTCCTCCGCCACTGAATGCTTAGTTGCCATGGTAGAACTTGCTTCCTCTCCAACGTTGAGTAAAATTCCTAAATCTGAATATGCTTGCGTCTCTTTTTCGAATACCGTTTTATCTTCTCCTGTTTGTTCGATCCTACTTAAAAAATCTACTACACGATTCTCTTTTCCTTTGAGATACTCTATTTCATATTGATATTCGCCTAATTTGGTGAGCCAGCGCTGATGCCTAGGCGACAGGTCCTTGCCCCCATATTTTGCGTTAGGGTATTTGATTGGTTGGTGATCCGTGTACACTTCAAATTTATTTTCGTAGATGTAAGGCCGAAAATGATGAATTGACCACATAACGGCCAGAAACTCCTTGTCTATAGCTGAAAAGTTTTGTTCGTGTTTCCGTAATGTCCGTGATGCAAAACTAACTGGATGGCCCCCTTGTGACAACACAGCGCCTGTCGCATAATTTGAGGCGTCTGTGGTCAACTGAAATTGTTTGCCATAATCTGGAAATTTCATAATTGGTGGAGAAGTCAAGCTTTTCAAACGCTTCAATATAGTTTGGGTCCTTAGTATTCAATATAGCTCCTTTTTGGAGGTATTTAGTAATCGGTTGAATAACTTTGGCGTAATCTTTTATAAACTTAGGGTAATAACCAGTAAGCCCTAAAAACTTTTTATTTGTTTTTCAATTTTCGGGATCGGTAATGATTCTACCACTTTAATTTTCTCTGGATTAGGCTTTAATCCATTTCTTGTAAATACTTGTATCAGAACCCTCTCTCCTTCATCATGAAATTGCATTTGTTTATTTGCACTTTTAGTTTGTGACTCTCTAAAACTTTGAAGATATCTATAATAGCCTTCACATGTTCCTTTAAGGAAGTGCTAAAAATCAAAATGTCGTCAAGGTAGACAACGCAAGTTTTGTTTATAAAATCCCGTAAAAGCTCATTCATGAGACGTTGGATCGTTGCCGGGGCATTTTTGAGCCCAAACGGCATACGTTCAAACTCGTGAAGACCATTTGGCGTTACGGAGGCAGTTTTTTCCTATCTTCTTTTTTCACTAAGATCTGATGATAGCCTTTCGCTAGATCTAGGGTTATGAAGTATTGTGCATTTCCCAGTTCACCTTATATTGAATTTCTGTTAGGTAAGGGAAATTTGTCATCGATTGTGACTTCGTTTAGCTTACGATAGTCGATGACTAATCTGAATTTTCTTTCCCCGAATGATCAATTTTCTTTGGAATGATTATCAGCGGGCTTAAGTACTTCGAGTCACTCTGCCTTATTATTCCCTGTTTTTCCATCTCCTTAACTTGCCTACGCATTTCTTCTTCGTGCTAAGGAGGATACGTATATAACTTAGAGTTTATTTGCTGATCTGTGGTGGTTGGGATTTCGTGTTCTATACTGGGTGTACTTGTGAGATGATCTCCTTTTTTGAAGAATATAGCTTCAAATCGGTTAATTATTTTTACTACTTCCCGATATTCTTTGCTGTTTAAATAATTTAATTTAATTTGGTTCATGTAGTTATTTACGATTTGTTCTAACGTATATATTTGATTAATGATGTATGGAATATTCAAAAAATTTATGAATTGATCGTTAAGAGATATTGTTTGGTTTTTGAGATCAATCACATTGCTTAGTTTGTCCAACAAATCAACACCAATTATAAAATTATATTTCCTGTTTGCCAGGTTCCTAACTTTCCACTTTATTTTCACTTCAGCTGGAATTTTAAATTCTAATAGGGCAGGTGTATGTACTTCATAATTTACATAATCTTTTCCTGTTATTGTAGAGAAATATAGAGGTTTGATTTTGATTTTTTCAAACTCACTCAGATTTTCGTCAATGATGTTAAACGAGGATACAGTATCTGTTTATGCTGAGTATTTACTGGAATTAATAGTGAACTTAATTAGTGGCAGGTCGTCCGAGGCTAGTTTAGAAAAAACTTTGCGTGTTCTGATTGCACTGGATTATCGTTCACATTATTTGATTCTACGTGATCAGCTTGTCTATTGTTCCCCTGGAACTGATCATTTTTGAAATATTTACCCGAATGCTTTTGCACATTATCAACTTCCATAGGCTCTGCACCCTGTTGCCTATATTGCCCGGAAGTTTCCCAATAATTTCTTTTATGCTGGTTAGAATTTTTATTTGAATATTTTGTTTGCTGACTAAAACGTGCGTTCCCTGAATCTTGATAGTGTTTGTTCTCGTTGTGTCTGTTATGTTCACCGTATCGGTCAGTCTGGTATCTGTAGTGTCTGTTATGTTCGTTGTGTTGGCTTTGTTCGTTTTGTCTAACAGGTCTGTATTGTTTTTCTGTTCGAATTCTTGACTATTCTGTCTATGATATTTATCTTTATAGTTTTGAGAGAAATTATTTTGTTTTGAAAGATTCTGAAAATTTTGCTTTCTATATTCTTTTCTTATGCAACTATTTTCAAACCTTCTACTACGTATTGTGCTTAAAACACTTTCTTAATCAATGATATCAAATACTTTATCTTAAAGTACACCTTGAGTCGTTTCCTTGGCTGTATTCACCAATAATTATTCAACATTGCTTAAATCTATGTGAGTATTATCGGAATAATAGATGCTAAGTTCATCAGATTTCCATTTTATTTTTTTCCAAGTCTACAGTTAATTCACTCATCGTATTGGCTTTCAGATTCCTGATTCGTCTGTAGATCTCTGCTGGCTCTGTATTGGGTTTATATCTCCGTTTCAGAACTGCTTTTATCTGCTCCCAATTGTCTGGTTCCTGCAGGCTTATCACCACATCTTTCGCTTCGCCTACGATTTTTTCGTAGAAGATAAGCCTTGTTCCCATTGGTTTTGTCTCGTCATCTTCGATGTTGTTGAGATAGAATTCGGTGCTTCTTATAAATGCGTTGATCGATGTTTCTCCGTTTCTCGTAAAGGTGTTCATATTGCGAATCTCCTTCATGATTCTGTCCCTAGGATCTGACCTTTGATTCCTCATGGTCAGTTGCTGGATTGCTGCTGCCAGTTGCCCAATTTGGTTGTTGGTAGTTTGGCTGGAGACCAACTGTTGAACCGCTTGTGTCAGTTGTGCGATTCGCTCGTTCTTTTCGTGCATTTTAGCTTCCATTTCGAGAATTTTCTGCTCCATAGGGTCTGTAATAGAATTTCTATTTAGGTTAGAAACTTTATCTCTTCTCCTTCTTCTTTGCTCCTCATTCTTTTCACTTTTTTCCGCCACTTTATTCTCCACTTTTGAGCTAGTTTTCACTTTTATTTAAGTTTGACTTTTGCTAACTTTCACTTTTTAGTTATTTATTAATTTCCTTTATTTGGGTCACTAACCGGCCTCTGCTAATGACTTGTAGGACTTTATTGACTCGTCCTCCCAAATTATTTAGAAAATCAATTGATTAATTAACTTGTTATATGTGGGTACCTTTGCGGCTTTCCCGTTTGCCGACTGCGCCAGTTTTGTAGCGGGCCGTGAGCGGGTCAAAAAAATTATTAACTACACCACTGAATGAACAATCAAACGCCGATTTTCACTTTTCAATTAAAATTTATTGCATGTACGGACGCCCCAACTTATGCACATTCTAATCTGTGGGATTCAACTGGGGCGAGAAATTATGTTACTTCTGACTATATGTGTTTTGTCTGCTGAGTCAGTCTGTTGAGTTCACATTATTTAGGAATTTAGCATTGAAGATTCGCAGATCTTCCCATGCAGTGTCAGTTGTCCCAGACGCTGACTTAGATATTATGTTCGTGTTGGCATGTGGACTTGTTGCTTTTGCATTTTGTATGCAATGTGGAGGTGTCATATACATAACTTGCAACTGCCACCGGAATCGACAGTGTTTTATTTCAGGAAGATGATGATGGTGGGGAGCATCCCATCGCCTTTATGTCATCGAAGTTGAATGCTGCGCAGCGCAACTATACCGTTACCAAACTAGAATGCTTGGCGGCGGTGCAGAGTGTCAAAAGGTTTCGGGCATATGTCGAGAGACTGCCTTTCACCCATTATCACAGACCATGCCAGTCTGAAATGGTTAATGGGCCAGAGAGATCTGTCGGGAAGGCTAGCAAGGTAGAGCCTAAAATTACAAGAGTTTAATTTTAACATCGAGTATCGAGCAGGCACTCAAAATGCCATACCGCACGCCTTGTCACGAGCACTTGACTCCGGTGATGGGCCTAGTTATGCTGTTGTTTGTCTTCCTGAGCATCACCAATTGCTGAGGAACATTCCAACACAGGCCTTTCGGGATCCTGATTACATAAATTTCGTCCGTCAGGTCGAGCAACATCCGGATCAATTTGAAACCCTGTATGCAAAGGACGGAGTTGTGTTTATTCATCCAGGATCACACGAAGGTCTCGACTTAGATATTCCCAGTGCAAATGGGTGCCTGAAGGAGGTAGACAAGCGTTACTGGCACGTAGTCATGACAGCCCTTTGGGTTCACATTGCGGGATTCGTAAAATGCTAGAAGTCTTGCGACGATATTATTAGATGATGTTACCAGCTATGTCAACAATTGCTCTATTTGCAAGCAAGTTAAGGCTACAAATGCTACTATGAGACCACCTATGGGCGCTGCCAGGATTACTGATCGGCCAATGCAGCGCTTGTTTATTGACTTTATGGGCCCATATCCTCGTTCAAAGTTAGGTAATACTCAGTTGCTGGTGGTGCTCGATCATTATACCAAATCCATTCGGCTCAAGGCCCTACCCAAGGCAACAGTTGAATCGATGGTGGAATTTTCAACAGAATACGTATTTTTGACCTTTGACGTGCCTGAAACAGTCCATACTGACAATGGGGTCTTATTTGTATCTAAACTCTTCTCTGGGCTCTTGGCTCAATATGGGGTGAACCATTGTTACACCCCTCTATATTCACCCCAAGCTAATGCTTCCGAAAGAGCCAACCAGTCTATTCTCACCGCCATTCGAGCCTACATAGGGGCGACCATCGGAATTGGCACGCTAACCTGCCGGAGTCATGTGCTGCATTTCGTAATGTTGTACGTGAGTCCACAGGTTGTTCGCCCCATTTCCTGATGTTCGGGTACCAACCTATCCACCATGGTTCTGAATACGCGCTTTTTAAGTCTTTACAGGCTTTCGAGGATGGAGAGGTTGTGACAGTACCAAATTGTGACCGGTTACGTCAGATTCATTGTCAGGTCATGACCAAAATATCTGAGGCATACATCAAGGGTGCACAAAGATACAATTTAAGAAACCGTATAAAAGATTTTGCCATCGGTTAAGACGTATGGATACGTAATCATTCGCTTAGCTGTGCGGTTGACAAATTTGCTGCTAAACTCGCCCCAAAGCTCATTAAGGCAATGGTCAAGCGTAAAGTGGGGCAGGTCATCTACGAGTTGGTAATTTAAAAAAAAAAAAAAAAAAAAAAAATTACCACGCTAAATACATCAAAGTGTGATGACGGAAGATGTCCACAGTCGGATTCCAGTGAGTTGTGCCCGGCATTTTGAGACCTCTCAGGGTCTGGGTTGTCTCCACGACTGTTACGATGCCGAAAATATATCAAATTATAGTAAAAGACTAAAAGTAAATATAAATATACCATCTCTCAGCACGTCGTGTCAGGTGACAGTTGTCAGTTTGCAAACGACTGACAGCCAAAACGTTTCATTATCGCATATTCCACAATGTGTCTGAACGAGTACTCTATCAGCTGAGTGTTGCGATCCAAGATTGTACCAATGGAATGAGTAATGCCCTACAGCTATGAAAATTTCTGTTAAGGAAAAGTAACGGAAAACTCCGGTACGTGGAAATTTCGGTTTTTTGGGGGACTTGGGTACTAACTCAGGAAGGAGAAAGTTCGGGAATTCTTTGGCTGGTTTTTGAAGCGGTGAGAAAGAAAAGTTAACAGCTAAATTTTGGGTTAGACATTTATAAGAGTTTTCTTCGAACAGTGAAACAAAAGAATGGAGATTATTGTAAAAGAAAGTGGTGAATTAAAAGTTAGGGAATAATTTGAGAGTGTCTTTGAAACCAAAAAGAAAAAATAATCGTTGAAGTGATACCAAGGGCAAGCTGGTATATTCGTTTGGAGTTCAACGGCAGTGGCTGAAAAGTATTAAAAAGTATTAAAATAAAGTTCTTAACTTTGGATATGACGAATTCATTGTGCGGAAGTCGAGAAGAAATAATTGCTGAAGGGCAGGCTAAGAAATAAATCGAACTTAAGAAATACGTGATGTAACTCAATATTGGAGAGGCATTGTGACTGGCAACGAAATAAAGAAATACATGGTGTGAATCAATAGACTCAAAATTGGAAAAGTATTGTGGCTGGTGATGAACTAAATAGCAGTTGGCGAAAACAAAAGCAATCTCAGATAAGTGTAAGAATATAAGAACCAAATAGTCAGAATCTTGAAAAAGAACGATAATCAGTTAAATTCCATGCGTATTTGGTCAAAAGTTGAAAATATTTGTTAACCAGATTACTTAAACAAAAAAGAAGAAATTTATCAATGAAAGTGCAATGATGGTTGCATTGCCTAAGCTAGAATGAATACCTTTATTGAAGATATGAATCGCAGCCGAGTAGATGTATTGATTATTTAAATATTTGATTTACATTCTTTATTGATGTAAATATGTTGATGTTTGAAGAATAGAATAAACATGTCTTTTTGGTTTGGGTGCATGTACTTTTTCAATATTTATATTAATATTTATACATATCATTACCTATTATTATTGCTATTTCACTTTGGCTCCTAAGTTTTATTGTATGATTGATGTGAAAGAAACCCCACCCAAATTATTCTATATTTGATTTAATTTGATTTTTTTGATTTGACTTTACCTATATGTTTGGATTTAGCTAATTGAATTGTTGAATTTTGGCTGGATTGTTTTGTTTTTTATTTTTTTTTTATTTTCTCTTTGTTTATTTTTGTTTGTTTGAGTTTCTTTTGTCGTAAATAATGCGTTTGGAATAAATAGTTCATTAATGATTTATATGGAACTTCTTCATTTCCTTCACTTTATGTTTGTTTCTGTTTTGAGAATGTGAAACGTGGTAAATGTTGTACTATCTGCGTGCCATAGCACGTAGAGATCTTCCGCCCGCAAACTCACGCCAGGCTGAGCTAGTGGGCTGGGAAAAGGCACGCCAGGCAAGAGAAGGAAGATCTCTAAATAAATACATGCTGCACTGACGACGGCTCGACAGAGTTTATTCGGTCGTAGCATGATGTAGTTATGATTACTTGTAGTGTAATATTCCATCACCCTCCAATCGCTGACGAGTGCCGCAAGTCTCTACAATGCCATGGTGACATCGGGAATGGATTCGCCAAAACCGGGCCTTCGGAATGTTGGCGTCGAGCAAGTTTCAACACCAACAAACCCAACCTCGATGCCATTTCGACTATGCGCCGTCCGCGAGTGTTTTCGGTGCGCATGCCCCACTTCAATGCCCTTGCATGAAAGTCACCCCCTACGATGACATTGCCAGCGATGCCACGGAGAGAGTCTTACAATAAGCTAAGTTTTACTCCGAATTCATGCATTGAGTCATTCAGAGACAGGTTGCAGCTCACAAAAGTGATCTCTCCGTATGTCAGCCACACGTGACGGTTACCTGAGCCGCGGGCGCCGATTCGAGCCCTCTGTCAGTCAGCGATCCAGATCGCCGCGTACCCCGGTGCATCTGCTAGCCAAACGGACGAGTTCCTCCCCGTATAAGGCTCACTGATCAATATGTACTGAGCCTTCTGTTCGCGGACTTGTTGCGTGAGGAGGTCGTCCGCAGCTCTGCAGCCCTGCAGGTTGCCTTGAAGGAATCTCATGTCCTACCCTGATTTTTTTTGGCATCGAGTGCGTCTCTGAAAACCCGACACACACTTGATCCCATCAGATGCTTGGCGCCATTCGCGCCATGTTTCTCAGTGCATAATATGCACTGAGCCTGCGCAGAGCAGTCTGCTGCCCGGTGGCCAACCTGGTCACACTTCCAGCAGCTGGTGCTCCGGTCCGAACCCTTGCAGCTAGGCCTTGTGTGGTCGTAGCGTAGGCACGGGTAGCAGCGTATCACCTCAGCCCATCTTTGCACTCGGGCATTTATCATTCCTACCCTGACTTGACCAGCTGGTGCCTCATCCAGCTCCACCATGGCTTTCCTCTGCTCCCTTGTGTTAGGAGGGAAGAGAGTGGTTTTCACCTTGCCGGCTCCTTCCCCTCCAGCCTCGCGTTTGATGGAGGATGCTACCTCTTCGGTAACTGTGAGGCAATTAAAGTTGAAAAGCTCGATCTTGACTCTAGGAGTCACAAGCTTCACGTCTCCCTGGCCATCCATGGCGGCCCAGATTGAATCCCGCAATTTCACGCGGTCATCACAGCGCGCGATCTCTAAAAGGACCATTCCTTCTGCTGTCTTTCTGATACGCTTTACTAGCGTACCAGTTTCATCCGGGGAAACACCTTGGCGGATGGCCCCTAGGACCTTCGCGTAGATCTTTCCCAGAACCGGTTTTACTATGACAGCGTCTATTTTTTTCCTATGCTGTCTTTTTTTGCCATTCTTCTTTTTTTTTTCTTCACCACTACTTTCTTTTTGCCCTGTGGTGTATACTATTCCTAGGCCTTTTTTGGCCCAGCGAGAATCACTGGTGTTTTAGCGACGCTTCCTGTTTTTTCTTGTGGGTAACCGCACCCACTTTCTGAGGTCCAAAGCTGGCACCTCCTTCCTCATCCAGACTTTCTGAATATCTTCAGGGCTGGATTCAGCAACGCACTTATTCTACCGTGGCCGATCTACACCCAGGACCCCTGCAATAGTAACTGACTCAGCGATCTTTTCCTCCAAGACCCGCTGGTAGTCTACCTCTGCCCTCTGGCAGTTCGTCTGGCAGGTGAAAATGACCTCAAAGGCCTCCTCCGGCTCCAACAAACCAACCTTGACGTGCTTTGAAATATTCCTCTGCACGTTGGCGGCTTGAAGCATTTTTTGAAGGATACGTTGACACTTCTTCAACATATCCTCCCCAGCCACTCGCTCACGCTTTATGTACTCCCTCTTACTGGACACACGTGAAAGTGACATATTCTCTTCTGGAGCTCTTGTTTTAGTGCTCTCCCGTGGATGACTAAACGGTACTATAAATTTAAAAGTGCTAGTAATTGTGACTATAAGACAAATATTTGAAAACTAGGCATGAAGTGTGCAATGAAGTGTTGTCCACAAAGACTCTCTCCTCGCCCACCCGGAATTTCACTTCATAGGTAAGTTTGCCATGTCAACAGCCAAGTTTTAAGTTGTGAATCAAATTTAATATAAAGTAGATCAGTATGCTATGAAATAAGTCAAAAATGCACTCATTTTACTAGTCTCTGCTTTGTGCGAGCGATAAATAGTGAACAAGTTTGACAAGATTAGTTTTCAAATTATGTAGTTTGCAGAGCCAGAGTCGTAGAAATGGGTTTGTTTGCAGGGGCTGCATATATTATTGAACTCAAATATTTACAGTTTTCCACGTGAAGAGCTTCGGAAGACTGTGTGGGCCGGATACATAGGGCGGGATAAGGAAAATATTAAAAAATCGAGTAAAATATGTTCAGATTACTTTTTGGAAAAAGATTCCATCCGGCTGCCAAAAAATACACATCTGAGCGATGGCGCAGTTCCAATTTTAAATTTGGAAACTTCAAAAAAGGTGAATTTGAAATATTTAGTTTTTTTTCGCTTATTATAAAATGACCTATTCTTGCTTAAAGCTATCGCAAGTAATAAATTTTCGTTGTTGAAAAACTAGTAATAGATTGGGAAAAAAATCTACACTCGCGTATACTATTGCACGATTTAGATAAAATCAAATTTAGTTATCAGAAACATCTGTGAGATTTATGAAAGTTTCTTTAACTGCACCGGAAGAAGTTATGTAACCAAAGGTTGTTGATAGTTGTAATTTATATGTCGGTTGTTTTATCTATTATTATTGCTATGATTTTGCTTTTCTGAATTTCATTACAAATCTTTTTCAATATTTGTTTTTTGAAAATCAGCTAACGAGATCGTTTTGAATATAATTTGGTGTTCCGGAGGAAACATTTGCTTGGTCCACTGTCAAAAGTCAAAAGACACACTGTCAAAAGATTTATTGTCTTTAGGTGATTTACCCCTTTAGCAAGAATACACATTTTCATTGTGATTATGTAATGCTTCTTCTTGACATCTTAAATGACACGCAATGTTTATTAGAATCTTCATTGTTTCTGCATTTCTCCTGTGAGCAATATCACTGAATATTTATATTGACAACTCAGCAATTCTTCAAATCACCGGAATGAAACTTGGAAAGTAAAAGGACTGAATCGAAATGATCAATGCTATTTGTACCATGGCTGTTCACCACTTTAAAACTATTTAAATTACAGAATACGATATTTTGCCGAATGCCTGAAACGCTTGAAAATAGCACACATGACCAGCAAAATTATTTTTGGTTAATATTAAAACCGATAATCTGTTCAGAGTTTTTATAAACTAGTTATAAACTGTCAAGTAGGTACATCTCTTTGTTATAGAGACAATTCACGAATTCGGTTTCAATCTATCCTGGTTGATTATGTCCTATTTTCCCGCAAATTACCGAGATCCAATCAAATAAAAATTAAATATGTTAATTGATTCTAAAATTTTGACCCACAGAACAAGTGAGCACATTCACCTATTTGAACCTTTCACTATTTCAAATATCAATCAAAAGTATCATGCAATTTTACACAGTAGTTTAACACATTCAATTCTACACAATTTTAGTCTACAGCTTCACCTATTATTACCATGCAATATTATTACCGAATCCTGTAGGCTATAAGTGACTAAAAGCTTTCGCCAATTCAAAACACCTGCATAAAAGTTTCTATACAAAATAGAACATACAAAAAATAATGTCATCATAAATAAAAAACATAAAATAACGACTTATCGAATCCACAGCCTCTGGCAACGCTTGCCACATCTCGTAACTCAAATTCGCTCACAGCAAGCATTCTTCATTCATAAAAAAATCTGTACAAGCAAAGCAAAATGATAACAATAACAATTTACCCTGCTACTAGTGAGGGGAACGCAGAAATAAGTTCCACAGAAGTCATGCGTTCGCAGCTCCGCTCTGAGTTTCTCTTTAGAGAAGATAATATTCCCTAGGAAGCAACATCTTCATTGCTTTCAAACAGATCATATAAACACATTTTTTTAATGATGTTACAGTCTAGTGTATATGGAGTCAAATAAACGCTCATAGAGGTAATTTTTACGTTGCTTCCAAGCCGTGGTTGTTCTTTCATTATTTTCATTCTGTGGTGTTACCACATCAACTGTGTGAGATGCTCACAATTTGATTTGAGATTTTTTTTTTATAAATGTTTATATGCGATTATTTCACGATTTCGTAAAAATAAAATTAATTTAAAATGTATGTCTGCCAAACGTAAGGGAAGCAATGCTTCCCTTGCTTCCATGAATGCCACGCCACTGTTGCTTAGTGCTTCATTCTGTAAGCATTAAATAAGTGAATATTGTTATAAATGTTGCATACTGGTATAAGTTGTTTATCTAAAATTTATAACTAAGTTCGCAAATTTTTGCCATTTAATATTTCCACAGGTTCCTAAAAATACGAGGCGAGTGACCAATCCGCTATTAAAGCATCCAAATTAATAAAAATGGCAAGCAATTTTGTGAATTCTTGTATACCGTTTTTGGTATTCAAAACCTTGAACTTGAACGTAAATATGTAACGTATATTTGAATAAAATTTTTTTTATAATCAGACAACCACGAAATCTGTTGAAGACGATGGTTGTAAATGGACACACGCCCCACAGAAAGAGGCAAGCAAATCTTGATTTTGTGTCTTCGTTTATTGGTGTTAGTGTTTTTGTTACTGACTTGTTACGTAAAGTTTGTGTTTAAATGATTTGCGTGTATATAGTTTATGTTGATAGTTAAGATTTATGTGTGTAGTTTATGTAGAAAAGAGTAGAAAATATATGTTCAAACAACTACACTGCGGGGAATATTTGTAATAAACATTGAAATATTTAATTTACTGTAGGATACACTCCCCGATAAAAATATCTGGAATATTTTGATGAAAAAAATGAAAGCAAGGATTAGTTCATTAGAAAGCAAATTAAAGCACAAAAATAATTTAGTTCGCAATATGAAAAAGCAAAATACACGCAAGCAAAGAAGATTGTTTTTATATTTTTCGTTACTACTTGACCTTCAAGAGAAAGAAGGGTTGCACTTGGGTAACGAATTGAGGCATGCCCACGTATACTTCGAAAAACAAAAAATGAAAGTGAGGCTAGCGGTGCAAACTTTAAGTTAGTCAGTAGCCGATGCTATAGATCTCTGTCAAGATGTTATAATTCTTCGTTGGAAGCATTTGCTGAAAGTGGGCCGACAACCAAATTTATACTGATTTTTAATGACGTGTTCGACATTTTAAATAGCAGAAAGTTATCAGAAAATCAGCCCTTCAAACAGGAACTTTATGAAAAATTATGTTTTGGTTTTAAACTTTTCCAAACCAGCGATCGAGTACATTAAAGGATTAACGATTTTATCGGGTACATCGTTAATCAACTCGAAACGAAATGTAGGTTTCCTGGGCTTAATTGCTTGCTTGCGTAAAGGTGAAATTTTGCACCGATAGATTCATTGCAACTAAAATATTAAAGTTTATTCTTATGTATAAGCTAAGCCAGGATCACTTGGAATTATTCTTTGTATCAATAAGATCAGGATTAGGACATAACAACAATCCTTCAGTAATTCAATTTAGATCTCGATACAAAAAATGTCAGTGAGATGCCAAATTAGAGAAAGAGGAATGGGCAACTGCTTGCCGTTAGAACACATACCCATTTTAAACACAAGTTTTCCATCTCCGTCGCAAGCAATAAATGAAACTGCAGAGCGCCTTTCTACGATTGAAGATGAAGCCACAGATGTAGATTCGTTCAGCAACCAGATCATCGAAGAGCATAGCTGTGTTGCTGATCCCGCAGAGTTGTCGGATTATGTTGAACATGTAATCAAGCACATATCCGGTTTTGTTACATTTAAATTGCATCATATTCTTAAATGCAGATCACTCAAAATTTACTAGTAAGTTATGAAACTAGAGGATTACTGAGTGTGCCTTCAAAGAGCATTATATTTGTTTGCTAAAAAAACCGAGAAAGAAATACGACGAGCTGAGCGTTGTGGCAAGGGCCATATATTGAGTAAGGCGAATTTCAATGCAATTACATACAAAGCTCAGCGGCAATGCATCGGATAAAAATTATTCGACGACCAATCACGACACATGAGAGAAACAGCACATTATACATTGCTAATAAAGCTTGCTATAGAAAACTTGTAATCACGATTTAGAGACCATAAGATCTATGATATTGTCCACCTTTATCTCGCATAATGCGAAAGATGCTACCTGTTTCGAGGGTAAAACAAAGACGCACCTCAAATTATTGATCCATGAAGAAGGTCTTCCCCAGTGAGATAGTAGAAATGGAGTGGACATGCCCATAAGATTTACATTGAAGGGGATGGTAGTAATTTTTTCGCTACTCATTGTCAAATCCAAGCATTTCCCCTCAATTTTCCGCCATTTCGACCTCATTGTCAATCTGACAAGTACAGTTGAACACGTGAGTTGTGCAGTAATTTTGTGCGCGCCAAAATAAAAGCGACCTTTGTGAATTTCCGAATTAAGGATTCAAGGTAAAAATGTTTGAGATATGTGAAGATGTGAATAGTGATCGTATATTTGTGTATTTTTTTGCAGTGACAGACAGACAAAAAGGCAGAAAGTGAAAATGAAGTGCGTTGTGCCAAGTTGCGAAAATCGGAAGCAATGCAAACCTTCCGGGGTTTCTTTTCACAAGTAAGTGATCAATATAAGGTTTAAGCTTAAAATCAATCATTGAAAGCGTCTTTTCTAAATTTGTCAACAATTTGGTGGTCGCCATGACACTTTGTGCTCTTTCGTATCAAAGGCGTTGCAAATGTTGATAACTTTGGGGCAAGATGATATAAAACTAACTTTGCCGTCAATATCTTTTAGATTCCCGAAAAACGAGCTCGAGCAATGTGTGTGGAAAAGCGCGTTGGGTTTGCCGGAACTGCATCTAAATAAAACAAGCTGTGATTTGTTCCGAAACCACTTAGTTAAAATTCAATTTCTGATAGTATTGCAATCAAAACATTTCTATACCTTTTGATTGGTTCTTAATATTTCATAAAAACAAAATTTCTCCAATAATTGCTTCGAAAAATTTGACATTAACACATAATTAAATCCAAACTATTTCATTTTTCTTGCACAGGGCTCGACAAAGGAGAGTGCACGAAGGAAGATATTGACAAGGCGAAAGCCTTACTACCAAAGGTTTTTGGAAAATATATCGAGGGTAAGTGTCGTCTATGATTTTAATGTTTAAAAAATTTTAATGTGATTTACTACTATGATTTTAATGTTTACTATGATTTTAATGTTTAAAAAATTATCCAAGAAAATTTTGAAAAAAAAACTAGCTGTTTATTAATCAAAAACCTAGAAAAATGTTTCCTATTCATGTATAATTAAATTTTATTGTTCAAACAGCATACGGGCGAGGTGATGATGATATCGAATTCGACGAATGGGACTCAGATTCGAATATCAAAGTATTCCAACCTTCATCGTATTCGGTGCGATCATTCGACCAATCATCCGATCAGGTGAGCGTTATCGATGAGGATGACATTATATCAGAATCAAGTGATGTCGATTGAAGCGAACCTATAACAGGGATGTGAAATGCATGTTTGCTTTTTGTAAATGGCATTTTGCAAAAAATATATGAATCGACACCGCTGCACGTACACATACGTTTCATAGTCTATTCACCAATTGCCACCAACACCACAATAAACAACAAAAGCAACAATAACGACTGAATTGGTATTGTTACGATAACTGCAAAAAGTTATCGGTTAAGATGAAAAAATGAAGATGAATGTCGTAGAATCCAGCATTGTCGCTTATTAGATTGTAATCTTATGGAATTTTTATGTAGAATATATGTATTAACGTTTAGAAAGAAGAAGAAATTGAAAGGTGAATTATTAATTGTATGATTTATATGTTAATTTTACTTTGTTTGTATTGTATTGTAAAGAGAATATTAGTTAGATAAAATGGAACTTTGAGTTTGTTGTCAAAAGTTCTGTTTTACACATTATTGTACCGTGTTGTGTAATCAGGATAATCCCGGAGTCTTTTTATATAACATGTAAATTGAATAAAATTTAGAAGTTTAATGTAATGAATAATAATATTCAGAGATAGAATTATAACAGGGTTCATTCTTTGTTTAGTATATATATGATAATTACGAGCTAAGACAAGAAAATTTAAATCATCAGAATTAAACTTTATTCGATTTGTTTAGTGATCGTTGATTGAAAAAAGTTGAATTAATTAATTGTATTTGAATCTTCAGTCTTAAGTGAATTTTATTTGATCCTTATTAATTTCATAATATTTTGCAAGACACTACAAATATACTATGCATGTGACGTGTATTTTTTCGTTTGTTTTGTTGTATTTTGTGGTCGATTTTGGTTGAATTCGGCGATTGGCAATTATTTTTTACGATATTGTTTGAAGGTCTAAAATTTGTATACGTTGCTTTAAAAAGATGAAGCTAAATATGCTGATTTATAGTACGATTTAGTTTTTTGAAGCTAAGCAGTTATTGCCCACTTCCTCAGTGTTTATCAGTCTCTGCAACGTCTATTGATCTAGACTAAACGATCACTGAAAAGAGGCAAATTACTTTCGAAATATCGGTAGCTGTCAAGAAATTAAAATATATCTAGCTTCTAAAGAAAAAATTGGCTTTGAAATTAATATAGCTGGTTTAAGGTATAACTTGGTTGAGCTTGCTTCTTTTTTATTTCTTCTAATTCATTCCTTACTACGTTTAATTGCTCCTTCAATTCCGTTTTTTCCTCTTCTGTATCCTCTTTTAACTTTAAAGCTGATGTAGGTGAGCCTAACCAAGATGTACGTAGTCTTGCTGACACAGTAATAAAAAGAATAAGAGAAAAATCACGAGATGTTATGTTTGATACGGTAGATCCCATTTACTGATGCTATCCCTTGGTCCATATAAAATTTCCCCCAATTCAAAAAAAATTCACTTTGATAGAAGATGATTTGTCTGTAAGTATGAAATTGCATTTACTCTGATATTTTGTGGCCCGAGATCACATGCTATATATTTACCATTTTGTTTAATAGTCCAGCATGTTTCATTTTAAAGGAATGTAGAATATAAGGAATTATTTATAAACAATATAAGGAATTATTTATATTCACGGCTAAAAATTGCATGATCGGAGATATGAAAGAAGTTTATTTGATGCAAAGAAACAGGACGAGAGCCGTAATTTTGCCAAAGCCGTGTCCCAAGTCCGGTTGTAAAAGAAAGAGGGAGGCTCTTGTTCCGTGCAGTGTTTCAATTCGTTTATAAGAGACAATATGATTTGCGATACTGATCGCTTCACCCTGCTAACTATAAAGTAAATATCCATTAAACTCAGACCATAAAAAATTACTTGCGCTCTCAGTTTTATTTGCTATATCAGTTTGATTAAGGAAATTCTTCAACTATACTACATTTGCTTTATTTAATATACTTCAGTCGAATGGCTAACTATTCATGTAATAATTACTTTTTTAAAAAAATTTCCATGTATGGTACAATTGAGTGTTTTGCAGATATGAATAGTATTGTTTTGGATATATGTAAGTATTTGCATATATGTATACAATAACTCCACTTTCCTGCGATACACTATTACCTGCACTATATTTGCTTTGCCATATAATATTGGAACAACGATTGTATTTCCTTTTGGAAATATAAGCTAAAATAAGTTGCTGCAATTAAAATATACCAATCGAATTTTTCAATAGACAGTAAATATTTCGAAATGCCGCGCCTTTTCCTATGCCCCCACAAGAAAATGAAAAATAGAAATCTCATACGTCTTTGGTTTGCCCATTCGCAATCGGTCGCGCGGGCTATTGGTGGAAAATTATACCGTCCGTGTCCAGGGGCTGGTCTTCCCACTGAGGTTGACTCTCTTCGCTTATTCTTTACTCGCTATCATGTCCAACTGGGAATGACTTCAGAACAAGTCGAAAGCGATCTTAAAACATATCGTTCATATGTGAGCTCCAAATATATTTCACTTCTACATAGTGATGGGCAAAATGGCTCTTTGAAGTGAGCCAGCTCCGTAAAACTCACTCACTTTAAAGAGTCGCTCTTTAAGAGCCACTCAAAAGAGCCACTTCAAGCAACTTTTTTATGGTTGCAAAAGTATAAAGTAAATTGCTATTTTTTGTTGTTTTATTAATAATAATAAGCTTAAATCTAATATAATATAACATTACTTTCAAAATATAATATAGCATATAATATAAATTTAAAAATAAACCATAAAATCATATCTGAAAATCTTTCCATATAAGTGGCCACTCTACTCAATCGTTGATTCACTATCTCCAGATTCTGGGATGTAAATCATTCTTTTCCTTCCACCAATTGAGAGGGTCAGCAGTTCTGGGTATATTTACATGTTGTAAATACTTATCCATTTCGTTAATGCCTGCAGCTACATAGCTTTGCTGGGTTCTTACACTGTTGACTTTGTCATCAAATTTTCGCCATAGCGAATTTTGCGTTCCTTGTGCTGTGGGTACCGAAACTAGATGTATACAAGCAAGTTTGTATGTGGATTCATTTTGAAATGCTAGTCTTTTAAATCGTGGATCTAAAAGAACGCTCTCTAGGCAAAACATATTTTCTTTATATAATTTAAATCTGTTTGAAAGTTCTCTTTGGATCACATTTAAAAAACTGCGTACATCAGCAGTTTTATACTCGTTCAGACAGAGTTTTGAAATGTAGCTTATAATCGTTGATATTAATAATATATATTTTTGAAATCGATACTGTTTTCTCACTGCTTATTTCTAGAGTAGCCTCATTGAAGATGCTCAATATATCAGGGGCTGTTTTCATAATATTCCATTCATCAGAAGAAGGAGTTGGTAGATTTTAGTTCAGGACACCTAAGGTGGCTAATAGTGGCTTCTTGAATGCGCACAAGCATAGATTACGTAGAGTTCCACCTGGTAATAGCATCAAACTTTAATTTAAGCTCTACGTATTCCATTTGCCTCTGTTTTTGTTGTAATTTTGCCGTTATTTTGCTACCAAAATTTTTTCGGACGGTTTTCCGTCAGATTTCATTTTGCCGTATCTTCGAAACTAGTCCGCTTTTTCCCAAACTTGTATGGAAATTTCGCCCGAAACAACTCAAAAAGGTCCCCAAATTCATGCTAGTAAAAAAAAAAATATTTTGGAAAAATGAACGTTTTTGCCCAATTTCCCCTATCAAAATTTTTTTTGCCCTTGAAATATCACTATTGTACTCCCCGACCACTTCCAATCATCGAAAACGTCCTAAAGGCAGCTTTTGCCAAACTGTGGCCAAAAAACCCCTTACTCCCCTACAAAACCGAAATTTTTATATCGCAGCAATAGGTCTTGGCCCGTTATGTCCCAAACCACCTTAACCCCAAATTGGCCGATTTTGTCCGATTTCAACTACTTTTGCCCTAAAAACTTTTTGAAGAACGAAAATATTCGATACGAACCTCTTCCATATACCTGTTCTAGTGTATACGCTTAAAAAATGAACGTTTTTGCCCATTTTCCTCTCTCAAAAATTTTTTTGCCCTTAAAATATCACTATTGTACTCCCCGACCACTTCCAATCATTGAAAGCATCGTAAAGGCAGTTTTTGCCATACTATGGCGAAAAAACCCTTACTCCCCTACAAAACCGAAATTTTTCTATCACAGCAATAGGTCTTGGCCCGTTTTGTCCCAAACCACCTTAACCTCAAATTGGCCGATTTTGCCCGATTTCAGCTACTTTTGCCCTAAAAGGATCTCAATTTTTTCCTACTTAGCACTTTTAGTGGTACTTTCAGTTTTTCCGGACGGTTTTTCGGCAGATTTCATGTTGCCGTATTTTCAAAACCAGGCCGCTTTTTCCCAGACTTGTATGGAAATTTCGCCCGAAACAATTCAAAAAGGTCCCCAAATTCATGCTAGTAAAAAAAAATATTTTGGAGAAATGAACGTTTTTGCCCAATTTCCCCTATCAAAAAATTTTTTTGCCCTTGAAATATCACTCTTGTACTCCCCGACCACTTCCAATCATCGAAAGCGTCCTAAAGGCAGTATTTGCCAAACTATGGCCAAAAAACCCCTTACTCCCCTACAAAACCGAAATTTTTGTATCGTAGCAATAGGTCTTGGCCCGTTATGTCCCAAACCACCTTAACCCCAAATTGGCCGATTTTGTCCGATTTCAACTACTTTTGCCCTAAAAACTTTTTGAACCTGTTCCATATACCTGTTCTAGTGTATACGCTTCATCTCTAAAATCGACCTATGAAATGCACCGCCTAATAGCCAACATTTGGCTACTAAAATACTCGTGAACCAGAGCAAAATATACGCACGTAAACGCATACTGTGTGTTCACAAAATGTCGCCATCAATAACCGCACACGATCAGTATCCATCATTCGCACAGTTCTTCATTCAACGGAGTCGACTCTTTTATTCCTCACTCGCACAGTGTTCATTCAACGGAGTCGACTCTTTTATTCCTCACTCGCACAGTGTTCATTCAAAAGAGTCGACTCTTTTATTCCTCACTCGCACAGTGTTCATTCAAAAGAGTCGACTCTTTTATTCCTCACTCGCACAGTGTTCATTCAAAAGAGTCGACTCTTTTATTCCTCACTCGCACAGTTTCATTCATTCTTCATTCAACGGAGCGACTCTTTTCACTGTGCAATACGATAGTCGTATACATATGTCCGTGTTCCGACGTTAGAATAGCATAGATTTCGCTTCAAGTACACACGGTAGTCTAATGAAGTATTGCCGTGTGTATATGCATAAGCTTTATTTGGTCGGGTGGTTGTTTGAGTGGCTCCGCAATATCGCTATTGCCACTAAAGTGAAGGTATGAAGTGTGCGGAGCTATTCTAAATGATGGCTCACATAGCTCTTTCAAAAGAGTCGAAGAGCTGAGTCGCTCAGAGTTGAAGAGTTGACTCACACAGCTCCTTCAAAAGAGTCGCTCTTTTTGAGCGACTCGCTCATGAGCGACCCATCACTACTTCTACAGAAGTAACGCAAAAATCAAAAGAAATGTTATTCCAACGAGAAAGTCAACCGGAAATTCTCTACCACATCACCAAGATTTCTCTACCACAGCTGCGGTGGTATGAGAGGCAAACTCAACAAACTTTTTCTTGGCACTAAATCTTGCCATTTCAATATCCTGGCCATAATTGAGACGTGGTTGAACGAATCACATCTTAATGAGGAAATTCTGGACTCTAATTGGACCATATACAGAGCTGATCGCGATTATATTCAGACTGGTACCACAAAAGGAAGTGGTGTTTTTATCGCCACACACAACTCCTTTTCTAGCGAACCTATTTTAACTAATCAGTGCAAGTTATTTGAACATAAATTCGTCAGTGTTCTATTTAACTGTCAGTATATGTACATTGAAATTTTTTATGTACTACCACACTCTAACGAAAGTGCTTACAATAATATGAAATGACACCATATCCTCCATTATTGCTTTTTTGAATGAAGAAGACAAAATAATCATTTTCGGGGACTTCAACCGTCCAAACACAAGATTTACTGTTGATGAAAATGATAACCAACTCCTCTCGATCAACCTTCTTGACGCCATTGATTTCAACCTTATCAGTTCATTCTATGGCAATGATTTACAGCAAGTTACATCGACTTCTAACCAGAATGATAAGTGGTTCGATTTAATATTTACCAAATTTTATGACGAGGTGGTGGTTAGTGCAACTACTGACGCCGAGAATCTTTTCTCTAATACTCTTCATCACTCCGTTATTACCGTTGAACTTTCCACTATCAATATTGCTTTTAACCAATCATACAATAATGAAATTGTATTTGATTTTCATCATGCTGACTACGTAAGCATTAAAAATTATCTGGATACCAAAGAATGGTCAAGGTCCATTCCAACGTTAGATTTGGATGAATTTGTGTCTTTTTTCTACGAAAAAATCTTTCAAGCCATTAACACTTATGTACCAATGTACCAAAGATAAAAAAAACGCAATAAACGTTCTGAGCCATGGCTAGACAATAATTTGAGACAATTAAGGAACCAACGAAACAAGCTTTATAAAGCAATTAAAAATGATCACAATATCAGCGTAGGGCTTAAAAAAAGCTACGATCTTTTATCCAAAGAATTCTCAATTAAGTCTCGGGAAACATATGAGCTTTACGTGACTTTAATGGGTAACAAAATTGTAAATGACCCGAGAAAGTTTTTTGATTTCATGAATATGAAACGAAAAACGACTGGCTATCCCGCTTCTATGTTCAGAGGGAACACTATATCTTCGCTTCCACAGGAAATCTCCAATTTATTTGCAGATCACCTTCAAGATTCGTTCTGTCTTCTTTCGATCCCTATAATAAATTCAACTGTCTGGCCTACCCAAACTGTATCCACACCACTCATTGAGGGAATCATTCTAAGAAAGAAGGCAATTGCCATCGCTATCCAAGAGTTAAACATTAACAAAGGACCTGGACCTGACCTAATACCTCCCTGCTTTGTGATACAGTGTATCAACCAATTGATAACCCCTCTGTATATCATTTTTAACAAGCCGCTGTCATTAGGCGTATTTCCATCCTTTTGGAAATCTTCCCATCTTCCCATTTTCAAAAGTGGCGATAAACGATCTATTGACAACTATCGAGGCATCGCTATTTTCTCAATGATCCCCAAACTCTTCGAGAAGCTCGTCTGCGATTAACTGACTTTCATAATAAGTCCCCTTCTCAACGAACAGCAACATGGGCTTAGAAAAGGCAGGTCAACTACCACGAATCTCATGATCCTGGTTTCAGACGTCCTTTGTGAGGTGGAAAAGGGAAACCAGGTTGATGCGATTTATACTGATTTCAGCAAGGCCTTCGACAGAGTCGACCATCAAATTTTGACACAGAAATTACTTAATTTCGGTATATCTGGCTGCCTACTTAACTGGCTTAAAACTTATCTTTGTGACAGAACTTAGATTGTCAAATTCAAAGGAAAATTTTCAAAAACAGTTTTTGCTCTGTCGGGGGTGCCACAAGGCAGCCATTTCGGATCTTTTCTCTTTAATATTTTTAATTCGGATATATCTAGGATTTTATTTGATACCCCACACCTCTTCTACGCTGATGACTGGAAATTGTACCACACTATCAAAACGCGGTCCGACATTGATTTGCTCCAATCAAAACTTGTATCTCTCGAACAGTGGTGCCTCTTGAATAAACTAAATATCAACGTTGACAAGTGTCGAGGGATAAGTTTCTCCAGGAAAAATAATGTAATAGCCAATTCATACTAGCTTCATAGCAACGAACTTATTAGGGATGAACATATCTTAGACCAAGGTGTAACCCTAGATAACAAATTGCGCTTTAACTTGCAGATTGAAAAAGTGTTTTCGAAAGCGAGCAAACAATCAGGTTTCACCAAGAGGCACGCTAAAGAGTTCAAAAAAATTTGGGTTACTAAGGGCCTTTCCGAATTATCGTCTTCTCCTTGGTCTTCAGCTTGTTATAACAGAATGTGACGTCACATCAAGTTTAGCCTGTCCGAATAGTTTATCTACGGCTTGACATTTCTCCACTGTATAACAGTTAATGATAGTCTGATCTCGCCTCTGTTTAGACTTCAGTGAGGTAGTAGATAGACACCGGCATCAAAAAGTCAACAATGGCAGAGCGCAGGTGAGGTTTTTGTTAGATTTGCAATGTAAATGAGTTAAATTGATATGTATTATTTCAGGGATCCCCGAGGATATTGAATTATTGTCCCGGCCACTGGGAGCAGCAGGAAAAAAAGGAAACGACTAACTGAATCAACAAGTACATCATTTAAAAGGCCACTAATTTAGCTATGACGGTAAAAAGGGAAAAACATTCCGTTTGTAACAGCGAAAACGAGAATGAGAGTAGTATTGAAAATGATCAGTCTGCTTTTCGCTGTAATCCGGACGTAATTATGTTGCCAACAACTTTGACCGAGCAACCTGATGCCTCATATGTCGATCCAGCCACAAACAACAGTATTGAAGATGGAAAGAGAATTTTCCGATGGTCTATTTCACCTATCGATTTTGACAATTTCTTTGGAAAATTTTAGGAAAAGAAACCGTGTTTGATCCAGACAAATGCACATATTTTGCTTAACTAATATCTTGTGCCGCTATTGATCAAATGCTTTCGAAAAATCACGTCGAATTCACGTAAAACCTTGATGTGACTTCCTATCAAAATGGTAAGTAATTGATTTGAAATAGCTATATTTTTGTTCCATGAAAGTATTGAGCCCTAGCTTGGTGAATTATTTGCGTATTAGGTGTTCGAAAGACTCTCAATCCGGATGGGCAAGCCCAAACCTTTACTATGTGACCGTTCTACGAGGATGGCTGCAGTATTCGACTATTGAAGCCACAAACATTCTTTCAATCTATTTCTGTAATGAATGCAGCGCTCCAAGAGTATTTCCACTGTGTGGTTGGTGCTAATGCCTATTTAACGTCTCCGAATAGTCAAGAATTTGCGCATCATTTCGACGACATGGAAGCGTTTGTTCTTCAAATTGAAGGTGAAAAACACTGAAAACTTTACAATTATTGGTAATTTCGCTATATTCTCATGAGATAATTCTGTGTATTTTTTGCAGATCTGAGAATGAGAAGCTTGCACGATTTTCATCCTTAAATTTTTGTCGAAAAGAAATCGGTGCACCTATTCTGGATAAAGTATTAAACTCGGTGATGTATTAAGCATTCCTCGAGGAACAATTCACCAAGCGTGCATAGAACCCGGAATCATCCACTAAACATCACTATTAGTGTGTATCAAAACCATTAATTTGCCGATCTTTTCGAAATCCTCATACCAAAAATGCTATCGCGAGCGATTTAAAACGAAGTTTATCTTCGAGGAGGCTTGCCTTTCGATAATTGGTATAAGTTGGGGAGGTGGTCCGATGGTGACGACGATGTTGACAATGAACGTGAGGAAATACTAGGCACCATTAGAGAATTAATGACTAAAGTCCTACGCCATTCCGATATGGATGAAGCTATTGATTTGATGGCAAAAAAGTTTCAACATGATGCAAGGTCTCTACGAACGTGGTCTGCTTATGGTTGATGAACCTATGCGATAATTATGTTGAATGTTGTTATCAAAAGTAATTTTTGTCTTGATACCTATTTGTAGTTATTTATTTTGAAGAATTAAAAGAGTAATAAGATTGTAAAGCATCATGATACAATGAGAACAAGGTAATCCATTGCGCATGTCTATCACTATCCCATTCTCGCGCTGATGACAACTGTGAGTGATTTGCCTTTAAGCCAATGTAAAATTGGGCAACTTCAAGGATGGCGTTTGGGGTGTTAATGGAGCGATATTTTGATTCTGATGATGGGATTTGAATGATTAGTACGTGCTTTTAAATGTCCTAGAAATCCCAAGGAAAAAGCTATTGTACAAAGCACAATGATGAAAAACTCAATAGCTTACTTTTTGAAAGAAATTGTTAAATGCACTCACTTGAACGAATCATTTAGAGTGTTTTTATGGGTACGATGCTAGTTGTATGTACTTGCGATGTTGGGCTGCAGATTAATGTAGCTCGATATATGCAAATGTACATAGATGGAAATGTGCATTGAAAAATTATGATGTACTTGATAGATAATAATAATGCTTGTTGTGGTTGACGTTCAGGTGCGTTTTGAAAATATCGGAACAGTTTGAAACAACGTTGGTATTTTGTTATTAGCATGGCACATTCGGGAAATGCTTAATTGAAAAAATTAAAAAAGTTGATGTTAAGATGGGGATTCTTCCAGCCCGGTACGGTATTAGATGTAAATATGGATTGAGAAATAATGCTTCAGTGAGATATATATGTATGTGCATAAGCATATAAGACAATGCCATGGAGCTAATTGAGGATATAAGGTTGTTAAATTATGCGCAAAGTACATACATATGATTTAATTGTTGTTTAATAATTCTGTTAATTGACGTTATTTGTAAGGTGCATTTTGAAGAAATCGTTGCAGTAAGCAAATAAATTTGTATTGTGTTATTAACACCGCACAATATGGAAGTACTTTATTGGCACAGATATAAGGATTTTAATGGCCACCGAAAGGTAATTGTTGTGAGCGAAAAAATAATAAACTTGATTGGAATTGTTTTTGCGGGATGATTAAAATTGAAATTTTTTTTTTTTTTTTAAATTTATCTTGAAAATTTTATATGACAAAAAGGTTTCGAAAGCATGCACTGTTTCTCATCAGACACCAGCACACAGTGCATGCTTGACTGGTGTGACCACTTGCAGTTGGGATTCATTAATTGTTATTTACGCTGGTTGTGACAAATTTTAACATCTCCGACATATATCCATGGAAATAATTTACTCATAAAGGTTATTGATTTGTGATGACGATTCCCTTCTTGTCTATAATCGCATAGACAACGTATATCGTCTCTAAAGCTTATCAAAGCAGAGAATATTTGATACAAGAAACTCGATCGTTTTGCGGAATAAGCCTCCAAAAGCAGGATCAAATTGGAATTGTTTTTGCGGGATGATTAAAATTGAAAATTGTTTTTTTTTTTTTAATTTATCTTGAAAATTTTATTTGACAAAGTGGTTTCGAAAGCATGCACTGTTTCTCATCAGACACCAGCACACAGTGCATGCTTGACTGGTGTGACCACTTGCAGTTGGGAATCATTAATTGTTATTTGCGCTGGTTGTGACAAATTTTAACATCTCCGACTTATATCCATGGAAATAATTTACTCATAAAGGTTATTGATTTGTGATGACGGTTCCCTTCTTGTCTATAATCGCATAGACAACGTATATCGTCTCTAAAGCTTATCAAAGCAGAGAATAATTGATACGGGAAACTCGATCGTTTTGCGGAATAAGCCTCCGAAAGCAGGATCAAATTGGAATTGTTTTTGCGGGATGATTAAAATTGAAAATTGTTTTTTTTTTTAATTTATCTTGAAAATTTTATTTGACAAAGTGGTTTTTTTGTCACAACCAGCGCAAATAACAATTAATGATTCCAAACTGCAAGTGGTCACACCAGTCAAGCATGCACTGTGTGCTGGTGTCTGATGAGAAACAGTGCATGCTTTCGAAACCACTTTGTCAAATAAAATTTTCAAGATGTATTAAAAAAAAAAAAAAAAATTTCAATTTTAATCATCCCGCAAAAACAATTCCAATTTGATTCTGCTTTCGGAGGCTTATTCCGCAAAACGATCGAGTTTCTCGTATAAATTATTCTCTGCTTTGATAAGCTTTATAGACGATATACGTTGTCTATGCGATTATAGACAAGAAGGGAACCGTGATCACAAATCAATAACCTTTATGAGTAAATTATTTTCATAGATATAAGTCGGAAATGTTAAAATTTGTCACAACCAGCGTAAATAACAGTTAATAATTCCCAACTGCAAGTGGTCACACCAGTCAAGCATGCACTGTGTGCTGGTGTCTGATGAGAAACAGTGCATGCTTTCGAAACCACTTTGTCGAATAAAATTTTCAAGATAAATTAAAAAAAAAAAAAATTCAATTTTAATGATCCCGCAAAAACAATTCCAATTTGATTCTGCTTTCGGAGGCTTATTCCGCAAAACGATCGAGTTTCCCGTATCAATTATTCTCTGCTTTGATAAGCTTAAGAGACGATATACGTTGTCTATGCGATTGTAGACAAGAAGGGAACCGTCATCACAAATCAATAACCTTTATGAGTAAATTATTTCCATGGATATAAGTCGGAGATGTTAAAATTTGTCACAACCAGCGTAAATAACAATTAATGATTCCCAACTGCAAGTTGTCACACCAGTCAAGCATGCACTGTGTGCTGGTGTCTGATGAGAAACAGTGCATGCTTTCGAAACCACTTTGTCAAATAAAATTTTCAAAATAAATTTAGAAAAAAAAAAAAGTTATCAATTTTAATCATCCCGCAAAAACAATTCCAATTTGATTCTGCTTTCGGAGGCTTATTCCGCATAACGATCGAGTTTCCCGTATCAATTATTCTCTGCTTTGATAAGCTTTAGAGACGATATACGTTGTCTATGCGATTATAGACAAGAAGGGAACCGTCATCACAAATCAATAACCTTTATGAGTAAATTATTTCCATGGATATAAGTCGGAGCTGTTAAAATTTGTCACAATCAGCGTAAATAACAATTAATGATTCCCAACTGCAAGTGGTCACACCAGTCAAGCATGCACTGTGTGCTGGTGTCTGATGAGAAACACTGCATGCTTTCGAAACCACTTTGTCAAATAAAATTTTCAAGATAAATTAAAAAAAAAAAATTTCAATTTTAATCATCCCGCAAAAACAATTCCAATTTGATTCTCCTTTCGGAGGCTTAGTCCGCAAAACGATCGAGTTTCCCGTTTCAATTATTCTCTGCTTTGATAAGCTTTAGAGACGACATACGTTGTCTATGCGATTATAGACTAGAAGGGAACCGTGATCACAAATCAATAACCTTTATGAGTAAATTATTTCCATGGATATAAGTCGGAGATGTTAAAATTTGTCACAACCAGCGTAAATAACAATTAATGATTCCCAACTGCAAGTGGTCACACCAGTCAAGCATGCACTGTGTGCTGGTGTCTGATGAGAAACAGTGCATGCTTCCGAAACCACTTTGTCAAATAAAATTTTCAAGATAAATTAAAAAAAAAAAAACAATTTTCAATTTTAATCATCCCGCAAAAACAATTCCAATTTGATCCTGCTTTTGGAGGCTTATTCCGCAAAACGATCGAGTTTCTTGTATCAAATATTCTCTGCTTTGATAAGCTTTAGAGACGATATACGTTGTCTATGCGATTATAGACAAGAAGGGAACCGTCATCACAAATCAATAACCTTTATGAGTAAATTATTTCCATGGATATAAGTCGGAGCTGTTAAAATTTGTCACAATCAGCGTAAATAACAATTAATGATTCCCAACTGCAAGTGGTCACACCAGTCAAGCATGCACTGTGTGCTGGTGTCTGATGAGAAACACTGCATGCTTTCGAAACCACTTTGTCAAATAAAATTTTCAAGATATATTAAAAAAAAAAAATTTTTCAATTTTAATCATCCCGCAAAAACAATTCCAATTTGATTCTGCGTTCGGAGGTTTATTCCGCAAAACGATCGAGTTTCCCGTATCAATTATTCTCTGCTTTGATAAGCTTTAGAGACGACATACGTTGTCTATGCGATTATAGACTAGAAGGGAACCGTGATCACAAATCAATAACCTTTATGAGTAAATTATTTCCATGGATATAAGTCGGAGATGTTAAAATTTGTCACAACCAGCGTAAATAACAATTAATGATTCCCAACTGCAAGTGGTCACACCAGTCAAGCATGCACTGTGTGCTGGTGTCTGATGAGAAACAGTGCATGCTTCCGAAACCACTTTGTCAAATAAAATTTTCAAGATAAATTAAAAAAAAAAAATTTCAATTTTAATCATCCCGCAAAAACAATTCCAATTTGATTCTCCTTTCGGAGGCTTAGTCCGCAAAACGATCGAGTTTCCCGTTTCAATTATTCTCTGCTTTGATAAGCTTTAAAGACGATATACGTTGTCTATGCGATTATAGACAAGAAGGGAACCGTGATCACAAATCAATAATAAACTTGATGTTAAGAAGGGGATCTATGCAACCGGAGCGGGTAATAGATGTAAATATGGATTGAGAAATTATGCTTCAGTGAAATATATCTTTGTATGTGCGGATGCATATAGCGCAATGCCAATGAGCTAATTGAAGATTTAATGATTATGAATTATGCGCAAAGTGCCTACATGTACAGGTTCTTTCCTACATGATTCAGGTTCTTTGCCACGTGCATTTTCAAGATATCGGTACAGTTTGAAAATAGATTTGCATTGTGTTATTAACACCGCACAGTATGAAAATGCTTTATTGACATATAAATAAGCATATGAATGGCCACCGAGAGGGAGTTGATTGTGAGCGAAAAAATTAATAAAGTTGATGTTAAGATGCGCATTCTTCCAGCCCGGTAGGGTGATAGATGCATCGGTACAATGCTAAAATAGATTTGTATTATGTTATTAACACCGCACAGTTTGAAAATGCTTTGTTGACATTCAAATAAGCATTTCAATGGCCACCAAAAGGGAGTGTATTGTGAGCGAAAAAATAATAAATTTGTTTCTAATAAGGGGATTTATGTAACCAGAGAGAATGATAGATGCAAATATGCATTTATAAACTATGCTTCAGCGAAATATATATGCATATGCGTATGCATATAAGAAAATGCCGATGAGCAAAATGAAAATTTAAAGTTTTTCAATTATGTGCAAAGTGTATACATATGATTTAATTGATGAATCATAATTATGTTGATTTAGGTTGTTGGTGAGGTGGGTTTTTAAGATATCGGACCAGTTTGAAAATATATTTGAATTGTGTTATTAACACGGCACATTATGGAAATGCTTTATTGACATAGAAATAAGCATTTGAATGGTCACCGGAGGGAAATGGATCATGGGCGCAGAAATTAATATTGTCAATAATATAGATTTACAACATTTTATTTGTTTTGCTACACTCAGAGCAATATATGTCCGCGAATGCAACAAAGTATTTACTTGTTTAGTTGCGAATGCGAGCAACTGTGTACTTGTTTACTTGTAAATGGAATAATTTTTTTTTCTTTAAAATTAAAGAGATCTGCCCTCATTTTAAAACGGTCTAGCAAACAGAGATACGTTTTATGTTGGCATCGAAAACTTATTCATGTCTTGTATGTTTTACCATTTTCAATATATACATGGTTTTTTCGTACGCCATTATTGTTTTCTAACAAACAAATAACTTTTAACCGGGTTTTGAATCAGATATCGTATTTTGTTGGAATTAACATAAACGAAATATAAGTGTAAGATAAACTGACTTATTTTGAACAGGTTGATATTTACTTTTAACCAAAAACATGACCACGGCAAGTACAAGATCAGAGATCAGCTTTCCCCTGTGAAGCAATTTCAACCTTCTAGCCATCAGTTTCAAACCAAAAAGCATGTGCACCAAAATTTGGAATCGCTAGTTTCATATCCCCAGGTATAAATTTTATTGTTATATTCGTTAATTTAACCAGAAGTTGGCTGGAGTTTTAAATATCTATGAGGAAAATATAAAAAGGCACAACAACACATCATTAATAATATACTAACCTTGTCAATAATTTTCAAAATTTTTTCGCTTACTTACATATTGAGCGCTTACACTAAGAAAACTTTATACAGTTTTTGGGGAAATGAACATATTATGAAAGAAAATTATTAAAGGCTTGGCGCCAAAGAAAATTTTACTCAGTGGAAACAGTGGAGTTTATTCATTTAACGAAACTGATATGATATAACGAGCAATATTCTTTTGTTCATTCATTTTTCTCATTGAAAAAAGCAAATAGTTCACACATATCACAGCAATACAACCTATCATAAATATTGAACTTACCATTAGTAAAGTTAAACTTTCGGTATTTTTATAAACGATTTCCTTTCAATCAAGCACATATGTTTCATAAACTAAAGCTATTTAGTATAACCGCAAAAAACATATTGATAGACTTTTATAAAATTTGTTCACACTAGTGATGTACATTAAATTTTAACTGAAGAAAATTCATAGATTTTCTTTATATCAATCGGAAAAGTTGATTCTTCAGTAGCCACCGCTTGTTATTTGACGTTTTCAAATGTGCGGAATCCTATCATATCGAATCATCGGGTAAATTTATTTTTCGTGCAGAAAAATGGGTTTTCGATCTGACGTTAACTTGTTTTAAGTTAAAACAAAATACTTACCTGTTCAAAATAAATCACTTCATCTTATCTTATCGTATTTATTTTTATTGGAACAAAATACGATATCTGATTCAAAACGCGGTCAAAATATATTTTGGGCTTATATAACAATAAGGGCGTATGAAAAAACTATGTCAATATTGAGAATGTGTAAAACATACAAGACATGTAGAAGTTGTCGCATGGAAATGAGAACGTGTCTTTGTTTGATATGCAGTTTAAATTAGAATAGAGCTCTTCAATTCAAGTAATAATAAAAAATATTTCTTGTATACACAAGTATCCAAGTAAATAGTTTCTCGCATTTGCAAATAAACGAGTAAATACTTTGTTGGATTCGCAGACATATATTACTCTGACTGTTGCCAAACAAATCAAATGTTATAAATCTATATTATTCACAATATTAATTTCTGCGCCCATGACCCAATATCTACCGGTGGCCATTCAAATGCTTACTTCTATGTCAATAAAGCATTTCCATAATGTGCGGTGTTAATAACACAATTCAAATATATTTTCAAACTGTACCAATATCTTCAAAATTCACCTCACATATAACGTCAATCAACAGAATTATCATACATCAATTAAATACTATGTATACACTTTGCGCATAATTCAACAACCCTAAATCCTCAATTATCTCATAGGCATACGCACATACACATATATCTCACTGAAGCATAATTTATAAATGCATATTTACATCAATGACCCTCTCCGGTTACATAAATCCCCTTGTTAACATCAAATTTATTATTTTTTTGCTCACAATCAACTCCCTTTCGGTGGCCATTAAAATGCTTATTTGAATGTCAACAAAGCATTTCCAAACTGTTAATAACATAATACAAATAAATTTTACATTGTACCGATGCATTTATTACCCTCCCGGGCTGGAAGAATCCCCATCTTAACATCAACTTTATTAATTTTTTCGCTCACAGTTAACTCCCTCTCGGTGGTCATTCAAATGCTTATTTATTTGTCAATAGAGCATTTCCATAATGTGCGGTGTTAAGAACACAATGCAAATCTATTTTCAAACTGTACCGATATCTTCAAAATTCACCTCATCAATAACCTAAATCAATATAATTGTTGTACATAAATTAAATCATATGTATACACTTTGCACATAATTCAAAAACTGTAACTCCTCAATTTGCTCATCGACATTTTCTTACATGCATACGAACATACATTTATATATCGCTGAAGCATAATTTATAAATGCACATTTACATCAATGACCCTCTCTGGTTACATAAATCCCCATGTTAACATAAAATTTATTATTTTTTCGCTCACAATCAACTCCCTCTCGGTGGCCATTCATATGCTTGTTTCAATGTTTATAAAGCATTTCCATAATGTGCGGTGTTAATAACACAATGCAAATCTATTTTCAAATTGTACCGATATCTTGAAAATGCACGTGGCAAAGAACCTGAATCAACATAATTGTTATACATTAATTTAATCATATGTAAGCACTTTGCGCATAATTCAAAAAAATTCACATCTTCAATTAGCTCATTGGCATTGCCCTATATGCATACGCACATACATAGATATATTTCACTGAAGCATAATTTCTCAATCCATATTTACATCTATTACCCGCTCCGGTTGCATAAATCCCCTTCTTAACATCAACTTTATTATTTTTTCGCTCACAACAATTACCTTTCGGTGGCCATTAAAATCCTTATTTCTGTGCCAATAAAGTGCTCCCATATTGTGCGGTGTTAATAACATACGAGGGTTCACCAAATATAAACGAGAATTTTATTACCATGCCTACTAGAGTTTGAATTTCGCGCTAATATTTGTAGGTGGTGTTAGTAGTACTATAAGCAACAACTAGCCAACTTCATGGCATTATCCAGTGAATACAGCAGTCCGAAGCAAGATGAGCGAGAAACGGGTTCACCCGTCTGTTGCGCAACGCATCATCATTCGATTTCTGGCAGTAGAAGGGGTTCGGCCATCTGAAATTTTGGAGAGATTGCGACAACAGTTCGGGGAAAATACTTTATCGCAACCCAGAGTATTTTATTGGCATAAAACATTCTCCACGGGAAGGAAAAACGTGGAAAATGCGGCCCATCCTCGACGCCCCCGGACAAGTTTGACGGATGCAAACGTTCGCGCTGTTGAGAAAATGTTAAAGTCCGATCGTCGCATCAAAATCGGTGAAATCGTTGCAGAACTCAATATTAGTTACGGCAGTGTACAAAAAATCATCAGGGATACACTTGGATTTCGAAAAGTATCCGCTAGATGGGTCCCGCGCCTTCTTACAGAAGAACAGAAAAGAAATCGTGAAGCCATCTGCAAGCAACATCTGGAGCGCTACCAAGTAAGTGGAGACACTTTTTTGATTCCATTGTGACCTGCGATGAGGCTTGGGTACATCACTTCACCCCAGAAAGTAAACGATCGAGTATGCAGTGGCGCCGACCAGAGGAGGGTGCTCCAATCAAAGCCAAAAGCCAACCATCTGCTGGTAAAGTGATGATCACTGTTTTTTGGGACGCTAACGGCATTTTGCTTATCGACTTTCTTCATGATCGACGTACGATCAATGCAGAATATTACTGTGGACTGCTTGATCAGGTCAAGGCCTCATACCGATCGAAAAGACGAGGAAAACAAGACAACGCGAGACCCCATACGGCAAAGCAAACGATCGAAAAATTGGACGAAATCTCATGGAAAGCTCTGAAACACCCGCCTTACAGCCCGGACTTGAGTCCCTGCGACTTTCATTTGTTTGGGCCTATGAAAGACGCACTTGGCAAGCAGCGTTTCGACGACAACGATAGCCTGGAATCGTTCGTGCGCAACTGGCTGATGACACGCTCTCGTTCATTTTACGATCAAGGGATCAAAAAACTTGTTTCGCGTTGGGAAAAATGCGTTTCGAAAGGGGGGGACTACGTAGAAAAGTAATGTAAACACATCACTTTTTTATCTGTATGCAATAAATTTTTATAAACAAATTCTCGTTTATATTTGATGGACCCTCGTAATTCAAATATATTTTCAAACTGGTCCGATATCTTAAAAATCCACCTCACCAACAACCTAAATCAACATAATTATGATACATCAATTAAATCATATGTATACACTTTGCACATAATTGAAAAACTTTGAATTTTTGTTTTGCTCATCGGCATTTTCTTATATGCATACGCACATACATAAGTATATCGCTGAAGCATAGTTTATAACTGCATATTTCCATCTATGATTCTCTCTGGTTACATAAATCCCCTTCTTAACATCAAGTTTATTATTTTTGCGCTCACAACAATTACCTTTCGGTGGCCATTAAAATCCTTATTTCTATGCCAATAAAGTACTTCCATATTGTGCGGTGTTAATAACGCAATACAAATCTATTTGCTTACAGCACCGATAACTTCAAAATGCACCTTACAAATAACGTCAATCAACAGAATTATTAAACAACAATTAAATCATATGTATGTACTTTGCGCATACTTAAACAACCTTATTTCCTCAATTAGCTCCGTGGCATTGTCTTTTATGCATACGCACATACATATATATCTCACTGAAGCATTATTTCTCAATCCATATTTACATCTAATACCGTACCGGGCTGGAAGAATCCCCATCTTAATATCAACTTTTTTAATTTTTTCAATAAAGCATTTCCCGAATGTGCCATGCTAATAACATAATACCAACGTTGTTTCAAACTGTTCCGATATTTTCAAAACGCACCTGACCAACAACCGCAACTAACATAATTATTATCTATCAAGTACATCATAATTTTTCAATGCACATTTCCATCTATGCACATTTGCATCTATCGAGCTTCATGAATCTGCAACCCAACATTGCACGTACATACAACTAGCATCGTACCCATACAAACACTCTAAATGATTCGTTCAAGTGAGTGCATTCAACATTTTCTTTCAAAAAATAAACTATTGAGTTTTTCATCATTGTGCTTTGTACAATAGCTTTTTCCTTGAGATTTTCTAGGACACTTAAAACCACGTACTAAATCATTTAAACCCCATCATCAGAACAGTGAGATAGTTGAAAAGGAGTGGACATGCCCATAAGATTTACATTGAAGGGGATGGTAGTAATTTTTTGTCTGCTCATTGTCAAATCGGGTCAAATCCAAGTAGTTCCCCTCCAATTTGACAATGAGAGCGAAATGGCGTCAAGGCAGCTTTAACATGCTTTGTGCGCGAGAGGATTGAAGGGGCTAATGGTGGAAAGTTATACCGTCCGTGTCCAGGGGCTGCATCAGAATCAAAATGTCGCTCCATTAACACCTCAAACGCCATCCTTGAAGTTGCCCAATTTTACATTGGCTTAAAGGCAAATCACTCACAGTTGTCACCAGCGCAAAACGAACGCATTTTGGTAGTCGGAATAGACTACCTTGTTCTCATTGTATCATGGTAAAGCATGATTTGTCAGTAATTAAATATTTTCGAATGATCGTAGTTGTTTCTATTTCAACCAGTTTCGAAGTAGACGAAATTATCTTCAAAATTCTGCATTGGCAATTAACAACTTTAAAATATACATGACTCATTTATTTACAATAACAATTATCTCGTATCTATACCTAATTCAACAACAATATGCTGATTGTACTTAAGTAGACGTTAAGTATATTATTCCATGCTTTACTTTCGCATGTTTTCTCGAGGATCTTTGAAATTAAACTACGATATTTCGATACTTATAGACAACATTCATATACTTTCTGTGAATATTAATAATCTCCATGTTACGAAATTGCCATTACTTCGGCCGGCGAATTTTTAAAATTTTGTGTGTTCTGCTTCTGGAAGATCAAAACAATACGCATCTAATGATCTAAGTTTTTAATGATATTTTATTTGAAACATATGGAAAATACCTTAAGAAAGTTTTCTAAATCTAAGGGCCTTTCCGAATTCGCGTCTCCGACTTGGTCTTGATCTCCGTATAACAGATTATGACGTCAGCGTTTTAGCTGACCTATTATAACAGTTATAGGAGATCAAGATAGACTGTCCGGATTCTCTGTCTTGTCTTGTTTTGATATTTCGGAAAAATGGTATCTGGTGGTGTAAATATGGTGACTGGTCCGCGTGAAAATCTAAATTGTGCGGGTTGCGCGTGCTATATTCGAGTAAAATGAACGTGAGACCCGCGAAACATGTTGAGTAAATCGCGACAATAAAAGTTAGTGCGGTTTGCGTTGTAAATATTTAATAAATTGATAAAAACCGATGATTTTGTTGATTCGATGTGAACTGCGGCTTTGAGCTACGAGTGGTCCTAACAGCAATCGCTGACTCTGAGAGTTTCCCCGAAGTGAAATTACAAAGCGACATAGATTTCCGGTAGGAAATATACTCTCATTGTGTCGTTTCAATATGAAAACTGTTACTTTCTTACACAGAATTTTATTTATGGTAAGCTGAAGTAATGTCTGAAAATGCTTCACCCGAACATAATGCTCAATCGAAGCTGTTTCTTATTGAGAGCTTCAAGGTAAATAATTCAAAACTAGGTTTAAGATTAATGCTACGGAATTTGATTGATTTGAAATTTCTTGCAGAATTTAGTCGAAGCAAGTCAAACAACCGAATCTCAAAAGGACCTGCTCCACATTGTACGAATTAACTCGTCTCTTGATAGTAAAGTAGCAGGCAACGTTGCAAAAAGTGTCGATCAATTAGAGTTTAATAAGTTAAATTAAAAAACTCTAGCGCACCTGAACCGCTAGAAAACTAATTTTCAAAGAAATTTTCTTTGAGGGACAAAAAAATGTGGAAAGACGTAATACACTTTTTTGTAGAATCATATCAACCATTCCTTATCCAAAGCAACAAAACTCAACTATAACACAAATGATGAAAATGTTCAGTGCTGGCAGCACTTTCCCAACGAAGCAGCAATAAGTTAACCTTCACAAGCTCATACTTAAATCAACTTATCCTTTGAATTTCGTTCTCATCGGAGCATTTCGTCGAAAGCTTTAGCGGTCAACGTTGTTTGAGGCTGCCATCCTAAAAATGTTCAAAACTCGGAAAATTGAAAAATTGGTTTTTTAGTTTTATTGCAAATGTTTTGCGTATGAGTATGTAATTTGAAGCATCTGTTGATGCAATAGTTACGAAAATGGCTAAAACTGGTTACCCTGTGTCAACAGCAAAGCAAAATATATACCAAATCTGCTTCACGTTAAACTTAACCCAACCAATAAATTTCGTTTCGATTGAATCACTGCGCTAGAAGTTATACGGGTGAAAAATTGTTTTTGGTTACCACCCTCAAAACTTTCAAATTTTTATAGCGTTAATATTTGTTGTTAATTTTTATTGCAGGATTGTTCCCATTTGCAAATCTAATGACATAATCGCGCAGTAAAGAAATTCCAAAAAATTACAAATTTGATCATAGCTGGCAGCCCTTTCATGATTTTTGTACAAAATTCCTATGACATTTGGCTCACATTAAAATTTATTTACTGCATAAACTTCATTTTGATATCATGACTGCACCGGAACTTATAGGGGAAAAAGCTTTATTTTGCTGAGGAAATTTGAAAGATTTAGCAGACAAAAATCACCATAACTGGCAACTCTATTCTACTTTTTCAGCCAAATTTTCATCAAATGTTACCTTAAATAAGATCCAAATATTGTGTGAATTTTGTTTAAATCTGATGGCTGAATCGGAAGTTATAGGCCAAAAAGCTGTTTTTTCTTCTCAGTGATTTTTCAAGATTGCACCACTGCCACAGGATTGCCCGCATTTCAAAATCACTTCTATCAGACCTGGTCCTAGTTAATACCAACATGCTCTATGAATTTCATTATGATCGGATAATCCGGTCGTCAGTTCTCGTGAACAGAACTTTCGAGTGCTGAAAATAGAGGTAATTTAGTGATGGGTTGCCGTTCTTGTGCAAATCGGAATTTTCAAAATTTTAATTTCACATGATGCACAAACGTTAAAATTTATCAATGATTTGAATTTTTTGTCAAAAATCAAAAAATTTTCAGAAGGTTCAATGATTTGAAGGATTTTTTTTCCAGAGCCTGCCGCAGCTACAGGGTTACCCGCACGATCTTGGAGATCCATGTGTATTAAATTTTAGTCAACATCAATACGCTCTGCAAATTTCACGATGATCCAACGTTTTTGTCAGAAGTAATGACAAATCAAAATTTGAAAAAAAATCCTTGCCTAATTTTAGGCACGCTGCACCCACACACGGCTCAAAATTTTCAATTTTTTGTCATAGGCAAGCTAAAAACATAATCAGTTTTTATTCCCAATCCTTTTTTTGAACAAAACTTCACTTTGCTTGGATATATAGGAGTACCTCAAAATTCACTAAAACGCTCGCCGCCGCCAAAAGGTTTACGATATCTGAATTTTAGCAAGGTTTGAACCTTTCTACTAAATACATCTACGTTCTCCGAAAGTTTCAGCTCAATCGGATTGGCCACTCCAGAGATTATCTCCCTTAATCATTTTGATGATGATATA
>OX376372.1:118094817-118161216 GCA_947369275.1 Nemotelus nigrinus | reverse complement strand
AATAATAAAAATAATCTAGAATACTTTCTGAAAAAAGGAAAATACAATATAGCAATTTTATCTGAGACGCTCAACTCGGATACTAAGAAGATAGTCAGCCTTATTAGCGGTTTTAATACTATATCACAAGCTAGAAGAGATAGACAAGGCGGGGGAGTTTGTCTAATCATAAGGAGAGATCAGGAGTTCCAAGAGATGAAATTGATTCGGTACTTGAAGTGGTGGGTATGCCACGATTAACCTTAAGGACAACATTATGATATTTTCTATTTATTGCCCGCCTTACCTAAATTGTGGAATATTTGATGTAGAAATTAGAAAAATCATTTCATTGGCAAAGCCGTTTGGTAAATTTGTCATAGCGGGTGATCTAAATGCCAGGCAGAAATTCTGGGGCGACCATCTGAATAACCCCAGAGGCAATAAACTTTATAAAATCTTGGAAGATCAAGGTATATTCTGCCTCAACAATGGAAAAAAAAACTTACATAATTACCAAAAAACTTGGAAGGAAAGGGACTTCTGTTCCTGACATCACAAGCAGTAGCTTCATTCCCTCGAATCTCAGGGGAACTATTGGTCCCAACCAGATTAGCAATAGTGGTCACAGCATTATCACATGTGCATTTAAAACCAGAATGGAAGGCAAACCAAAAAAACTATTATTGTAAAAAAAAATTTTACTATTATAAATCAAAGCAATATCAATAATAATAATAAAGTAATATTGATTTCTTCTCAAATAATTTAAAAGATATTGTTGAAAATAATCAAGTAAACAGTCCGTTTCTAGTTCACTCAAACAAAAGCTGCTGGTGTGAGGAAATAAGGTTATAATGGAATAAAAAGAAAACGTCGTTAAGAATATATAAAGCCTCCAGAAAAATGGTAGATTTTTATCAATTTTTAAGGGTAAAAATGAAGTGGGACATGAAGGTCAGAGAATGCAGAAGAAACAACTGGGTGAATTAGCTGGCTGAGATAGCCTCGAAAGGAAATGTCAAAGAGTTCTGGAGCTTTGCTAAAAACATAAAAAAAAGTGAGTCGTATAACACACCGTCCTTCTGGAATCCCAAAAATAATGCGGATTATCTACAATTTATTAAAAATAAGAGCCACATAAGTAATACAGAATTCAGTAGCATTCCGGTTCCTATGCAGCAAATAGTCCTTAACTCTGAAGAATTGAGAAACATCCTTAGTATCCACAATAAAAAGTCAGCACCTGGTCCAGACTCAATCACTTATGATATGCTGAAGGCTCTGAATGAGCAAAGTTTAAAATCTCTTACTCAGGCAACAAATGAGCTACTCAATCCCAACTCTATTCACTGAAAGAAAAATCTTGGTAAAATCAAAAATTTTCCTTAGTTGTTTTTGCGTCAACTACGGGATATATTTAAAGCAACCATAAAAAAATAGTTGATTACTTTTATGCACTATGACGCGTGGTTGATAAACAACGTCCGTGGTGCAAAAAAAGTAAGCAACCACAAACAATGGTATTCCAACAATATACATAGTACGATATAGTAAATGACTATAGTATGTAGTGTGGAATTATGTTTGTTGAATTTAACTATTGTAGAATGGTTCGCTTACTATGAAAATTATTACGGACAGCTGTTTGCCGCCACTCACCGTAATAGTGGAAAAAAAAAATTGCATTGTCTGTAGGTAGATGTGACGGCCGGTCATTGCTTTGTGATTTTCACAGAATGTTAGTAAACAACAACAACAACGAAGCGGTGCAGTTCAAATGCAACTCGATTGTGTGTCATCGACACCTGAGTGCATTTGAGCTGCATTGATCGATGCTCGGGCGATGACCGGTCGTTGCTTGATATGGATGGAATGATGATTACGGGAGATGGCGGTAACGGAAGGATCAGCTGGAAACTGCACTGGCTGGTTGGCGAGACTTTTTGGCTGGGGACGGGGAGTTGAATTTTGGCGCTGAACCGGAGAGTTTTGGTTTTGAGGCTGGACCGAAAAGGTGGTCGTGTACTAAACGTTTGCGAGAGCGTCGAAGTTCTTGATATGACGCAAAGCTATAATTTGGTTTGATTCGCGAAATTGAAAAACTGTAAAGATTAAAATTATTCTAATTTTGTGCTAAATTTGTACTCTACGTGACATAATCCAATTGAACACGAATCGGAATCGAGAGTTTGTGCGCGAATAAACCTGTACAGAAAAATAGTGTGTACATAGTGATAAAAGTACGCTAAATATCGTACAAAGTTACCTTTGGAATATGTTCTGGGAAAAATTTTGCGAACTTGTGAAAGTTAATGTGCGTGGGATAGCACTGTGATTTGATTGCGAGTTGGTGCAATTAGTAATCAGGACCGAACAGAGTTATTGTTTAACTCAAACACTATTTTATATCGAATTTATGATACCGTACAAAGCATTGGAAAGATGCCTCTGACAACAACTGGATCTCCGTTGCTGATTTGATTTTATGGCTATAGATATTCACACCGGGAATTCGATTGAGATGAAAAATAAAAATGCTGATGGAAGTGCATGCAGGATCTTCTCTCCACACCAGTGTTTAGAACGAGAAACAAAATTAAATTAATCATCGACGATTACACAATTTGAACATTACTATTGATACAAAGTGTAAAGACTGTTGAAGTAACGTCTTATCCTAATGCAAATTTCTTTTTGAGCAAAAAGTTAAAAAAAAAATATAATATTAATATATATAAACCACAGTTTAATTTGGATAATTTAATTCCATTCTTAAAAACAATAAAACTAAATAAGTTACAGTGAGCGAGGATACGGTACCGTCTTCCGGAACACTGGTAAGAGAATTATTTTGATTTTATATATGTAATTATTAATGAATTTTAATATTTAATTTATTGGAAGTTATTGCATGGATATTTTGTTTTTATTTTTATTTACTTTTATAGTAATTGAAGTCCCTGTTATTATTTAAAATTACTTGATTTTTGAATATTATTTTTTAGATTGTTTTGGAGAATTGTTTTCATTTTATTTTTTTTACTATTTTGAATATATTTGTTTTACGTTAAAAAAGAAAGAACTTGCATTAGTTTTTTTTATATAAGGAATATTAAAATAGCAATAAGTAAGTAAACACCAACGAATAGGTTCAGTGAAGCCATGTATGGAAGTGAGCTCCTTTTTTCCCCCTTGCTGGGTTTTTTTTCCTTCTTCTTTGTGATTAGGTCTATCCATGCGTGACACAGCTAGGGCTTGGCCTGCCCCTCAATAACCCACGACACCGGTGACTAGCCGGCACCTTAAAGTCACGCGAGGGCAGCAGGTCAGGTTAAAATTTCTGTTGTGGTGGCGGCTGTTCACAGCTGTTCCGCAACAAATGGCGCCCAAAAATGGTTATTCGGTTTTAGTTTTATTATATTTGTATTAATATTTTGAGTAGTTTTAATCGCGCAATAATTGGTTTTAGATTTTCCGGAATTTCATTAGCTTTAACTTGTATTTGATTCATTTGTTTTTCTGTTACTTTTCACTTATTTTTGAATTTCATTTATTTTTTTTTTAACTTCTCTTTCTCCGAATGGATGTTCTGATAGGCTGGGGTGACACTTGTTCCCGGGAGCACTTGGTTGCCTCAGCCATTTTGTTTTGTTTTTTTTTGGCCGTAGATGGCATTTGTATCAGATCATTCATTTTGGATTATATTTATTAAAATATTTTTTTTTCTCTTTTCGCGTAAATTTAAATTTTTTTTCCTGTGAACGGTCGCTACCACAACAGTGGCGCCTATTCAGCTGTTGTGGAATGTTAATTGTTAGAAAGGAAGATTGGGCTGTGGTTCTGGGCCTGATGGGGGTTGAGCGTCACTCATATCCCCGTCTGCGAGTCGCTTAGCTGGACTAAGCAATTAGAATTTAGTGGCGCCTTTACACTCTCATCAGGTTTTTGGGGTGATTCCGTTGATGCCTTGCAGACCCCGTATCCGGCAATAGCTGTCGATGATTATATATCATTTATTTTGAATTGGGTGTTCCCTTCCGGCATCTTCTGGGTTGCTCCACCCGGAATCATGGTGCATCTTTCCTCCATCCTTTTGTTTCCTTCTCCAATTTCATACCTTTCTTTCCCTCCTAATATGCTCACTGACACTTGGTTTCACTGAACCTAGATATGTATTAATTTTTTTTTGTATTCTTTTCAAGCACTAGCATTTGCTAGCATTTAAGTTTATATAATTTTGGCATGATTATTTTTATCGGAGTCCAAGATTTCATTTAGTGGATTTTTGCATGGCTTTCGTTTGCATGATTTCGTTTTGCATATCTAAATTGAACTTGGTTTTATTAGCGTTGCGGTTATTTATTGAAGAATTGCTTATTGTTTGAAGAATTGCTTCAGTGCTAGGTGTTCATATTGGAACTTATAAATTGGAATTTAGTTGAATGTGATTGGATTTAAGTTTATTTATCTAGGGATTAATTTTGTTTTAAAATTTACCTATTTTATTGGGTTTTGGGTTTTAATTAGTTAGGGTTTAGATTTTCTGTAAAATATTAATATTTATTTATCATTATTTATAATCGATTGCTGGTCTTTATAATTTGGGAAAATGCCTCGAGCAAAACGCAATCGTAGACCCACTACCAATGATTCGGGCTTTGATCGCTTGAGCCGAGCATTGGAAAGGTTATCACTCACTCCACCAGCAGAGCAACGTGCTCGACCATTTCAGGGTGGCGTTCCAGCTACGATTCCAGGACCATCATCAGCACCGGTGCCCTTTCACTCAACAGGTCATTTGGATGGAGTGGAGGCAGTTCCGGAAATTCCGGCAATACAAAACGAGACAAGTAGACCAGATTTCGCCAGCAGCCTTAATTCCAGCCGGTCTGCTGCTATTATGCCACCGTCAAAGTGGACGATTCGTTTTGATGGCACTTCGGCGGGTCTCAGTGTAACTCGGTTCCTGTTTAGGATAAAGACCATGGCGGCGAGCTATGGAGTTACGTTGGCCGTACTCGCTCATGACTTGCATTTGTTGCTACAAGGTCCAGCCGAGGAGTGGTACTGGCGTTATATGGAGCTCCATTGCTCGGTGACTTGGTCTGACCTGGAGCAGGAGCTGCGGGAGCGTTTTGAGGATCGTCGAAGTGACGTTGACATCAGGCGCGAAATCGATGCTCGAATTCAAAAACCGGGCGAGTCCATCCAGATGTTCTTCGATGCGATCGAGGCAATGGCACTGCAGCTCAACAACCCATTGTCGGATGTTGACTTGCAGTGCATATTGCTACGCAATATGAACCGCTGCTTACGAGAGCACTTGGCTGGACTCGAATTTCGTAGTGCCCGCGAATTGCTGCGACGCTGTGTGGCTACCAAAGCCGTATGGTATCCTTCGGGTCAACGAGCTGATAGTACCCAAGTGCGGCGCGTGGTCCATGAAATATATGAACCTGAAGAAGACAAAACCGCTCAGTATGTGGAGGCAGTCACCCCATCAGCTCGCCCTCCTCTAATGACACGTAGGTCCCAACCTGTGCCATCATCGAATCCTCGTTCAGCGCAATATTCCACCGATCTTAGGGTCCGTTGGAATTGTCAAGATCTGGGGCATTCGTATCAGGATTGCCCCATAGCCCCATCCCGAATTTTTTGCTATGGTTGTGGAGCTCCTGATGTGCTTAAGCCCAGATGTGGACGATGTAACAGCTCGGGGAACGCCAGACGGATCGTGACGAATACGGGGATTCGGAGCGGTCCATCTTCCATCCAACAAAGGCGTCCCGAGACCACGGATGTGGCCACCAATGTGGACCCAGAGCTGTGGCGTCGTCAATAGGATGGCAAGCATATTTAGAGGCTGCAGTTCAAACATCGAAAACTGCTGACACTGCGACCCAAAAATCTTGGTCTGCAAATCAGCCTCTGACCGAGTCCTATAATACCGCCTCTAGGTGGTCGGCGTCCGGAGATGGCCGAACTTCTCGTCGCACACGCTCCTTTACTTGCTCATCGAATTCTACTTTCGGGAGATCATGGAGGTACTTTACCTTGCGAAAACTATTGAAGCAAGCTTGCGCAGATTCAATTCTGACACCGTACGGGGAAAACCGGCCTTTTGCTGAAATCGAAATAAAAGGTCGGAAGCTCATGGGGCTCCTTGACAGTGGAGCTAGCGTGAGTATACTTGGAGCGGGATCTTTGGACCTGATTAAGGATCTTGGGCTGCAGATGTCAATGCTGCAGTCTGACATCCTTACTGCATCGGGTCAAAAGGCTCCCGTTCTAGGATACGTGCGTGCGCTGGTGCGATTCAACGGCCGCTTGAGGATGGTACGATTTTTAATTGTTCCATCTTTGACCGGTCGCGTATATCTGGGAATTGATTTCTGGAATACGTTTCGGATTGCGCCAGTGCAAGTCTCCGCTGTTGAGGTTTTGCCCGAAACACCCGTTGTTGGTTTTCACCATTTGCTTCCTGAGGATCAGCAACGTTTAGAGCTTGTCAAACAACAGTCTCCATCGTTCAATGTTTTGGGGCTTGGTAAAATTTCTTTGCTTAGTCACCACATTGATACCGGTTCCGCGAAACCCATCAAGCAGAGACACTATGCTGTCTCTCCAGCGGTCCAGAAACTGTTGTTTGATGAGCTGGATCGTATGCTTTCCTTGGGAGTGATTGAGGAAAGTCACAGTGCGTGGAGCTCACCCGTAACGCTAGTACGCAAGCCAGGTAAAGTGCGTCTATGTCTCGATGCCCGAAGGTTGAATGAGGTCACCATAAAGGATGCGTATCCGTTGCCCTTGATTGAGGGGCTGCTTTCGCGACTTCAGTCCACTAAATTTATCACAAGTCTGGACTTAAAGGATGCCTTTTGCAAATTCCTTTGGACGCGGAATCTAGGGAGAAAACGGCATTTACTGTGCCTGGCAGGCCCCTGTACCATTTCACGGTCATGCCTTTTGGTCTGTGTAATGCACCGCAAACTATGTGCAGACTGATGCATCGGGTTATACCTCATGAGCTGCATGACAAGGTGTTTGTCTACCTTGACGACTTACTGATTACAAGTTTGACATTTGATGAGCACTTGGAACTTCTTTCCACAGTTGCACAGCTGTTAAATGCAGCTAAACTCACCATCAATGTCGAAAAGAGTAAGTTCGTTCAAAGGGAAATCAAATACCTTGGCTATGTGGTCAGCGACGGTATCCTGAAGACAGACCCCGAGAAAGTGTCTGGCATCGTTTCTTACCCAGTACCGAAAAGTGCGAAAGACGTGAGAAGGTTCATGGGAATGGCGGGTTGGTATCGCCGTTTTGTTCCTAATTTCGCTTCCGTGACAGCGCCACTGACAGACTTGTTGAAAAGCAAAAAGGCTTTCCAGTGGACTGAAGGAGCGGGAGTGGCTTTCGATAGGATTAAAGAACTGCTAGTTTCTGCTCCAGTGCTGGTGAATCCTGACTTCACCAAACACTTTTATATTCAGTGTGACGCCAGTACTACGGGTATCGGGTGCGTTCTGTTTCAGAAGGATGACGATGGTGGAGAGCATCCCATCGCTTATATGTCTACGAAATTAAATGCTGCGCAGCGCAACTATAGCATCACAGAGCTAGAATGCCTGGCTGCGGTGCACAGCGTCAAGAAATTTCGAGTATATATCGAGGGGTTGCCCTTTACCATCATCACTGATCATGCTAGCCTTAAATGGCTCATGAGCCAGCAGGACCTCTCTGGAAGACTTGCCCGTTGGAGTTTGAAGCTGCAGGGCTTTGATTTTGTCATTGAGCATCGCAAAGGGTCACAGAACATCGTACCCGATGCTTTGTCAAGGGCACACGGATGCAGCGAGGAGGTGATGGCCATTAATGGATGTTTGCCGGAGCACCATCGTGTGGCTGCAATAATTCCCGAGTCAGCGTTCCAGGACCCAACATACGTCGAGCTGGTGAATCAAGTCATGACACAGCCTGACCGTTTCTTGAACGTTTATGTTCGAGATGGGCGGGTGTATATTACTACCAGCACGACAGGAGCGCTGACCTCTGACATTCCCACAACCAAATTATGGGTACCAGAAAGTCACAAGCAAGAGCTGATTCTCCGTGCTCATGATGATCCATTGGGCTCTCATTTCGGCATTCGGAAAACGATTGAGCTTCTGCAACGCTATTATTATTGGCCTCGTTTAAGGCAAGACGTTGCAGAGCATGTCAAAGCTTGTAAAACATGCAAGCAAATTAAGCCTCCAAATGCCGTGATGCGACCAGCAATGGGCTCATTTCGAGACACGGATCGACCGTTACAGCGCTTGTTTGTGGATTTCATGGGCCCATACCCACGGTCAAAACAAGGGAATGTGCAGCTACTCGTGGTGCTCGACCACTATATAAAGTTTGTGTGGCTCAAGGCCTTGCCAAAAGCTACTGCTGAGGCCGTGATTAAATATTTGGGCGAAATCTTCCTGACCTTTGGAGTGCCTGAATTCCTTCACTCCGACAATGGTGTTCAGTTTACTGCAAAGGCATTGGCTACGTTTTTAGGAGAATATGGGGTCGAGCATATATTCACTCCCTTGTATTCGCCGCAAGCCAATGCTTCAGAGCGAGCAAACCGAAGCATCCTTAACGCAATCAGAGCCTACATAGGGGACGAACACCGGAATTGGGATGAGCATTTGGTGGAATCTTGTGCAGCCTTTCGAAATGTTGTACATGAGGCTACTGAGTGTTCCCCCCATTTTCTCATGTTCGGTTATCACCCTATCCAACATGGCTCTGATTACGCTCTTCTGCGACAATTGAGCGCGTTTGAGGATGGGGAGGTGAAACTGAGCACTCATGGTGATCGACTGCGTCTCATAGTAGTGCGGCGGACCGTTTCGCGGTCAAGCTTGCCCCGAAGTTTGTTCGTGCTAGGGTTCGTCGCTCACTAGGTCTTGTGGCATATGAGCTCGAGGACGAGAGGGGAAACACAATGGGTGTCTACCACGCCAAGGATATCCGATAGGGATCCTAAGGTCTCTCTCTCTCTCTCTTTGCGACCTGTTGTTGCCCGGCGTTGAGACCCTTCTCCTGGGGTGAGTCGTCCCCACGCTATTACGGACAGCTGTTTGCCGCCACTCACCGTAATAGTGGAAAAAAAATTGCATTGTCTGTAGGTAGATGTGACGGCCGGTCATTGCTTTGTGATTTTCACAGAATATTAGTAAACAACAACAACAACGAAGCGGTGCAGTTCAAATGCAACTCGATTGTGTGTCATCGACACCTGAGTGCATTTGAGCTGCATTGATCGATGCTCGGGCGATGACCGATCGTTGCTTGATATGGATGGAATGATGATTACGGGAGATGGCGGTAACGGAAGGATCAGCTGGAAACTGCACTGGCTGGTTGGCGAGACTTTTTGGCTGGGAACGGAGAGTTGAATTTTGGCGCTGAACCGGAGAGTTTTGGTTTTGAGGCTGGACCGAAAAGGTGGTCGTGTACTAAACGTTTGCGAGAGCGTCGAAGTTCTTGATATGACGCAAAGCTATAATTTGGTTTGATTCGCGAAATTGAAAAACTGTAAAGATTAAAATTATTCTAATTTTGTGCTAAATTTGTACTCTACGTGACATAATCCAATTGAACACGAATCGGAATCGAGAGTTTGTGCGCGAATAAACCTGTACAGAAAAATAGTGTGTACATAGTGATAAAAGTACGCTAAATATCGTACAAAGTTACCTTTGGAATATGTTCTGGGAAAAATTTTGCGAACTTGTGAAAGTTAATGTGCGTGGGATAGCACTGTGATTTGATTGCGAGTTAGTGCAATTAGTAATCAGGACCGAACAGAGTTATTGTTTAACTCAAACACTATTTTATATCGAATTTATGATACCGTACAAAGCATTGGAAAGATGCCTCTGACAACAACTGGATCTCCGTTGCTGATTTGATTTTATGGCTATAGATATTCACACCGGGAATTCGATTGAGATGGAAAATAAAAATGCTGATGGAAGTGCATGCAGGATCTTCTCTCCACACCAGTGTTGAGAACGATAAACAAAATTAAATTAATCATCGACAATTAAACAATTTGAACATTACTATTGATACAAAGTGTAAAGACTGTTGAAGTAACGTCTTATCCTAATGCAAATTTCTTTTTGAGCAAAAAGTTAAAAAAAAAATATAATATTAATATATATAAACCACAGTTTAATTTGGATAATTTAATTCCATTCTTAAAAACAATAAAACTAAATAAGTTACAGTGAGCGAGGATACGGTACCGTCTTCCGGAACACTGGTAAGAGAATTATTTTGATTTTATATATGTAATTATTAATGAATTTTAATATTTAATTTATTGGAAGTTATTGCATGGATATTTTGTTTTTATTTTTATTTACTTTTATAGTAATTGAAGTCCCTGTTATTATTTAAAATTACTTGATTTTTGAATATTATTTTTTAGATTGTTTTGGAGAATTGTTTTCATTTTATTTATTTTACTATTTTGAATATATTTGTTTTACGTTAAAAAAGAAAGAACTTGCATTAGTTTTTTTTTATATAAGGAATATTAAAATAGCAATAAGTAAGTAAACACCAACGAATAGGTTCAGTGAAGCCATGTATGGAAGTGAGCTCCTTTTTTCCCCCTTGCTGGGTTTTTTTTCCTTCTTCTTTGTGATTAGGTCTATCCATGCGTGACACAGCTAAGGCTTGGCCTGCCCCTCAATAACCCACGACACCGGTGACTAGCCGGCACCTTAAAGTCACGCGAGGGTAGCAGGTCAGGTTAAAATTTCTGTTGTGGTGGCGGCTGTTCGCAGCTGTTCCGCAACAAATGGCGCCCAAAAATGGTTATTCGGTTTTAGTTTTATTATATTTGTATTATTATTTTGAGTAGTTTTAATCGCGCAATAATTGGTTTTAGATTTTCCGGAATTTCATTAGCTTTAACTTGTATTTGATTCATTTGTTTTTCTGTTACTTTTCACTTATTTTTGAATTTCATTTATTTTTTTTTAACTTCTCTTTCTCCGAATGGATGTTCTGATAGGCTGGGGTGACACTTGTTCCCGGGAGCACTTGGTTGCCTCAGCCATTTTTTTTTGTTTTTTTTTGGCCGTAGATGGCATTTGTATCAGATCATTCATTTTGGATTATATTTATTAAAATATTTTTTTTTCTCTTTTCGCGTAATTTTCAATTTTTTTTCCTACTTTATTTCGTTGTGAACGGTCGCTACCACAACAATGGCGCCTATTCAGCTGTTGTGGAATGTTAATTGTTAGACAGGAAGATTGGGCTGTGGTTCTGGGCCTGATGGGGGTTGAGCGTCACTCATATCCTCGTCTGCGAGTCGCTTAGCTTGACTAAGCAATTAGAATTTAGTGGCGCCTTTACACTCTCATCAGGTTTTTGGGGTGATTCCGTTGATGCCTTGCAGACCCCGTATCCGGCAATAGCTGTCGATGATTATATATCATTTATTTTGAATTGGGTGTTCCCTTCCGGCATCTTCTGGGTTGCTCCACCCGGAATCATGGTGCATCTTTCCTCCATCCTTTTGTTTCCTTCTCCAATTTCATACCTTTCTTTCCCTCCTAATATGCTCACTGACACTTGGTTTCACTGAACCTAGATATGTATTAATTTTTTTTGTATTTTTTCAAGCACCAGCATTTGCTAGCATTTTAGTTTATATAATTTTGGCATGATTATTTTTATCGGAGTCCAAGATTTCATTTAGTGGATTTTTGCATGGCTTTCGTTTGCATGATTTCGTTTTGCATATCTAAATTGAACTTGGTTTTATTAGCGTTGCGGTTATTTATTGAAGAATTGCTTATTGTTTGAAGAATTGCTTCAGTGCTAGGTGTTCATATTGGAACTTATAAATTGGAATTTAGTTGAATTTGATTGGATTTAAGTTTATTTATCTAGGGATTAATTTTGTTTTAAAATTTACCTATTTTATTGGGTTTTGGGTTTTAATTAGTTAGGGTTTAGATTTTCTGTAAAATATTAATATTTATTTATCATTATTTATAATCGATTGCTGGTCTTTATAATTTGGGAAAATGCCTCGAGCAAAACGCAATCGTAGACCCACTACCAATGATTCGGGCTTTGATCGCTTGAGCCGAGCATTGGAAAGGTTATCACTCACTCCACCAGCAGAGCAACGTGCTCGACCATTTCAGGGTGGCGTTCCAGCTACGATTCCAGGACCATCATCAGCACCGGTGCCCTTTCACTCAACAGGTCATTTGGATGGAGTGGAGGCAGTTCCGGAAATTCCGGCAATACAAAACGAGACAAGTAGACCAGATTTCGCCAGCAGCCTTAATTCCAGCCGGTCTGCTGCTATTATGCCACCGTCAAAGTGGACGATTCGTTTTGATGGCACTTCGGCGGGTCTCAGCGTAACTCGGTTCCTGTTTAGGATAAAGACCATGGCGGCGAGCTATGGAGTTCCGTTGGCCGTACTCGCTCATGACTTGCATTTGTTGCTACAAGGTCCAGCCGAGGAGTGGTACTGGCGTTATATGGAGCTCCATTGCTCGGTGACTTGGTCTGACCTGGAGCAGGAGCTGCGGGAGCGTTTTGAGGATCGTCGAAGTGACGTTGACATCAGGCGCGAAATCGATGCTCGAATTCAAAAACCGGGCGAGTCCATCCAGGTGTTCTTCGATGCGATCGAGGCAATGGCACTGCAGCTCAACAACCCATTTTCGGATGTTGACTTGCAGTGCATATTGCTACGCAATATGAACCGCTGCTTACGAGAGCACTTGGCTGGACTCGAATTTCGTAATGCCCGCGAATTGCTGCGACGCTGTGTGGCTACCAAAGCCGTATGGTATCCTTCGGGTCAACGAGCTGATAGTACCCAAGTCCGGCGCGTGGTCCATGAAATATATGAACCTGAAGAAGACAAAACCGCTCAGTATGTGGAGGCAGTCACCCCATCAGCTCGCCCTCCTCTAATGACACGTAGGTCCCAACCTGTGCCATCATCGAATCCTCGTTCAGCGCAATATTCCACCGATCTTAGGGTCCGTTGGAATTGTCAAGATCTGGGGCATTCGTATCAGGATTGCCCCATAGCCCCATCCCGAATTTTTTGCTATGGTTGTGGAGCTCCTGATGTGCTTAAGCCCAGATGTGGACGATGTAACAGCTCGGGGAACGCCAGACGGATCGTGACGAATACGGGGATTCGGAGCGGTCCATCTTCCATCCAACAAAGGCGTCCCGAGACCACGGATGTGGCCACCAATGTGGACCCAGAGCTGTGGCGTCGTCAATAGGATGGCAAGAATATTCAGAGGCTGCAGTTCAAACATCGAAAACTGCTGACACTGCGACCCAAAAATCTTGGTCTGCAAATCAGCCTCTGACCGAGTCCTATAATACCGCCTCTAGTTGGTCGGCGTCCGGAGATGGCCGAACTTCTCGTCGCACACGCTCCTTTACTTGGTCATCGAATTCTACTTTCGGGAGATCATGGAGGTACTTTACCTTGCGAAAACTATTGAAGCAAGCTTGCGCAGATTCAATTCTGACACCGTACGGGGAAAACCGGCCTTTTGCTGAAATCGAAATAAAAGGTCGGAAGCTCATGGGGCTCCTTGACAGTGGAGCTAGCGTGAGTATACTTGGAGCGGGATCTTTGGACCTGATTAAGGATCTTGGGCTGCAGATGTCAATGCTGCAGTCTGACATCCTTACTGCATCGGGTCAAAAGGCTCCCGTTCTAGGATACGTGCGTGCGCTGGTGCGATTCAACGGCCGCTTGAGGATGGTACGATTTTTAATTGTTCCATCTTTGACCGGTCGCGTATATCTGGGAATTGATTTCTGGAATACGTTTCGGATTGCGCCAGTGCAAGTCTCCGCTGTTGAGGTTTTGCCCGAAACACCCGTTGTTGGTTTTCACCATTTGCTTCCTGAGGATCAGCAACGTTTAGAGCTTGTCAAACAACAGTCTCCATCGTTCAATGTTTTGGGGCTTGGTAAAATTTCTTTGCTAAGTCACCACATTGATACCGGTTCCGCGAAACCCATCAAGCAGAGACACTATGCTGTCTCTCCAGCGGTCCAGAAACTGTTGTTTGATGAGCTGGATCGTATGCTTTCCTTGGGAGTGATTGAGGAAAGTCACAATGCGTGGAGCTCACCCGTAACGCTAGTACGCAAGCCAGGTAAAGTGCGTCTATGTCTCGATGCCCGAAGGTTGAATGAGGTCACCATAAAGGATGCGTATCCGTTGCCCTTGATTGAGGGGCTGCTTTCGCGACTTCAGTCCACTAAATTTATCACAAGTCTGGACTTAAAGGATGCCTTTTGCAAATTCCTTTGGACGCGGAATCTAGGGAGAAAACGGCATTTACTGTGCCTGGCAGGCCCCTGTACCATTTCACGGTCATGCCTTTTGGTCTGTGTAATGCACCGCAAACTATGTGCAGACTGATGCATCGGGTTATACCTCATGAGCTGCATGACAAGGTGTTTGTCTACCTTGACGACTTACTGATTACAAGTTTGACATTTGATGAGCACTTGGAACTTCTTCTTCTTCTCCACCGGGAGCACTTGGTTGCCTCAGCCATTTTTTTTTGTTTTTTTTTGGCCGTAGATGGCATTTGTATCAGATCATTCATTTTGGATTATATTTATTAAAATATTTTTTTTTCTCTTTTCGCGTAATTTTCAATTTTTTTTCCTACTTTATTTCGTTGTGAACGGTCGCTACCACAACAATGGCGCCTATTCAGCTGTTGTGGAATGTTAATTGTTAGACAGGAAGATTGGGCTGTGGTTCTGGGCCTGATGGGGGTTGAGCGTCACTCATATCCTCGTCTGCGAGTCGCTTAGCTTGACTAAGCAATTAGAATTTAGTGGCGCCTTTACACTCTCATCAGGTTTTTGGGGTGATTCCGTTGATGCCTTGCAGACCCCGTATCCGGCAATAGCTGTCGATGATTATATATCATTTATTTTGAATTGGGTGTTCCCTTCCGGCATCTTCTGGGTTGCTCCACCCGGAATCATGGTGCATCTTTCCTCCATCCTTTTGTTTCCTTCTCCAATTTCATACCTTTCTTTCCCTCCTAATATGCTCACTGACACTTGGTTTCACTGAACCTAGATATGTATTAATTTTTTTTGTATTTTTTCAAGCACCAGCATTTGCTAGCATTTTAGTTTATATAATTTTGGCATGATTATTTTTATCGGAGTCCAAGATTTCATTTAGTGGATTTTTGCATGGCTTTCGTTTGCATGATTTCGTTTTGCATATCTAAATTGAACTTGGTTTTATTAGCGTTGCGGTTATTTATTGAAGAATTGCTTATTGTTTGAAGAATTGCTTCAGTGCTAGGTGTTCATATTGGAACTTATAAATTGGAATTTAGTTGAATTTGATTGGATTTAAGTTTATTTATCTAGGGATTAATTTTGTTTTAAAATTTACCTATTTTATTGGGTTTTGGGTTTTAATTAGTTAGGGTTTAGATTTTCTGTAAAATATTTATATTTATTTATCATTATTTATAATCGATTGCTGGTCTTTATAATTTGGGAAAATGCCTCGAGCAAAACGCAATCGTAGACCCACTACCAATGATTCGGGCTTTGATCGCTTGAGCCGAGCATTGGAAAGGTTATCACTCACTCCACCAGCAGAGCAACGTGCTCGACCATTTCAGGGTGGCGTTCCAGCTACGATTCCAGGACCATCATCAGCACCGGTGCCCTTTCACTCAACAGGTCCAGCCGAGGAGTGGTACTGGCGTTATATGGAGCTCCATTGCTCGGTGACTTGGTCTGACCTGGAGCAGGAGCTGCGGGAGCGTTTTGAGGATCGTCGAAGTGACGTTGACATCAGGCGCGAAATCGATGCTCGAATTCAAAAACCGGGCGAGTCCATCCAGGTGTTCTTCGATGCGATCGAGGCAATGGCACTGCAGCTCAACAACCCATTTTCGGATGTTGACTTGCAGTGCATATTGCTACGCAATATGAACCGCTGCTTACGAGAGCACTTGGCTGGACTCGAATTTCGTAATGCCCGCGAATTGCTGCGACGCTGTGTGGCTACCAAAGCCGTATGGTATCCTTCGGGTCAACGAGCTGATAGTACCCAAGTCCGGCGCGTGGTCCATGAAATATATGAACCTGAAGAAGACAAAACCGCTCAGTATGTGGAGGCAGTCACCCCATCAGCTCGCCCTCCTCTAATGACACGTAGGTCCCAACCTGTGCCATCATCGAATCCTCGTTCAGCGCAATATTCCACCGATCTTAGGGTCCGTTGGAATTGTCAAGATCTGGGGCATTCGTATCAGGATTGCCCCATAGCCCCATCCCGAATTTTTTGCTATGGTTGTGGAGCTCCTGATGTGCTTAAGCCCAGATGTGGACGATGTAACAGCTCGGGGAACGCCAGACGGATCGTGACGAATACGGGGATTCGGAGCGGTCCATCTTCCATCCAACAAAGGCGTCCCGAGACCACGGATGTGGCCACCAATGTGGACCCAGAGCTGTGGCGTCGTCAATAGGATGGCAAGAATATTCAGAGGCTGCAGTTCAAACATCGAAAACTGCTGACACTGCGACCCAAAAATCTTGGTCTGCAAATCAGCCTCTGACCGAGTCCTATAATACCGCCTCTAGTTGGTCGGCGTCCGGAGATGGCCGAACTTCTCGTCGCACACGCTCCTTTACTTGGTCATCGAATTCTACTTTCGGGAGATCATGGAGGTACTTTACCTTGCGAAAACTATTGAAGCAAGCTTGCGCAGATTCAATTCTGACACCGTACGGGGAAAACCGGCCTTTTGCTGAAATCGAAATAAAAGGTCGGAAGCTCATGGGGCTCCTTGACAGTGGAGCTAGCGTGAGTATACTTGGAGCGGGATCTTTGGACCTGATTAAGGATCTTGGGCTGCAGATGTCAATGCTGCAGTCTGACATCCTTACTGCATCGGGTCAAAAGGCTCCCGTTCTAGGATACGTGCGTGCGCTGGTGCGATTCAACGGCCGCTTGAGGATGGTACGATTTTTAATTGTTCCATCTTTGACCGGTCGCGTATATCTGGGAATTGATTTCTGGAATACGTTTCGGATTGCGCCAGTGCAAGTCTCCGCTGTTGAGGTTTTGCCCGAAACACCCGTTGTTGGTTTTCACCATTTGCTTCCTGAGGATCAGCAACGTTTAGAGCTTGTCAAACAACAGTCTCCATCGTTCAATGTTTTGGGGCTTGGTAAAATTTCTTTGCTAAGTCACCACATTGATACCGGTTCCGCGAAACCCATCAAGCAGAGACACTATGCTGTCTCTCCAGCGGTCCAGAAACTGTTGTTTGATGAGCTGGATCGTATGCTTTCCTTGGGAGTGATTGAGGAAAGTCACAATGCGTGGAGCTCACCCGTAACGCTAGTACGCAAGCCAGGTAAAGTGCGTCTATGTCTCGATGCCCGAAGGTTGAATGAGGTCACCATAAAGGATGCGTATCCGTTGCCCTTGATTGAGGGGCTGCTTTCGCGACTTCAGTCCACTAAATTTATCACAAGTCTGGACTTAAAGGGATGCCTTTTGCAAATTCCTTTGGACGCGGAATCTAGGGAGAAAACGGCATTTACTGTGCCTGGCAGGCCCCTGTACCATTTCACGGTCATGCCTTTTGGTCTGTGTAATGCACCGCAAACTATGTGCAGACTGATGCATCGGGTTATACCTCATGAGCTGCATGACAAGGTGTTTGTCTACCTTGACGACTTACTGATTACAAGTTTGACATTTGATGAGCACTTGGAACTTCTTTCCACAGTTGCACAGCTGTTAAATGCAGCTAAACTCACCATCAATGTCGAAAAGAGTAAGTTCGTTCAAAGGGAAATCAAATACCTTGGCTATGTGGTCAGCGACGGTATCCTGAAGACAGATCCCGAGAAAGTGTCTGGCATCGTTTCTTACCCAGTACCGAAAAGTGCGAAAGACGTGAGAAGGTTCATGGGAATGGCGGGTTGGTATCGCCGTTTTGTTCCTAATTTCGCTTCCGTGACAGCGCCACTGACAGACTTGTTGAAAAGCAAAAAGGCTTTCCAGTGGACTGAAGGAGTGGGAGTGGCTTTCGATAGGATTAAAGAACTGCTAGTTTCTGCTCCAGTGCTGGTGAATCCTGACTTCACCAAACACTTTTATATTCAGTGTGACGCCAGTACTACGGGTATCGGGAGCGTTCTGTTTCAGAAGGATGACGATGGTGGAGAGCATCCCATCGCTTATATGTCTACGAAATTAAATGCTGCGCAGCGCAACTATAGCATCACAGAGCTAGAATGCCTGGCTGCGGTGCACAGCGTCAAGAAATTTCGAGCATATATCGAGGGGTTGCCCTTTACCATCATCACTGATCATGCTAGCCTTAAATGGCTCATGAGCCAGCAGGACCTCTCTGGAAGACTTGCCCGTTGGAGTTTGAAGCTGCAGGGCTTTGATTTTGTCATTGAGCATCGCAAAGGGTCACAGAACATCGTACCCGATGCTTTGTCAAGGGCACACGGATGCAGCGAGGAGGTGATGGCCATTAATGGATGTTTGCCGGAGCACCATCGTGTGGCTGCAATAATTCCCGAGTCAGCGTTCCAGGACCCAACATACGTCGAGCTGGTGAATCAAGTCATGACACAGCCTGACCGTTTCTTGAACGTTTATGTTCGAGATGGGCGGGTGTATATTACTACCAGCACGACAGGAGCGCTGACCTCTGACATTCCCACAACCAAATTATGGGTACCAGAAAGTCACAAGCAAGAGCTGATTCTCCGTGCTCATGATGATCCATTGGGCTCTCATTTCGGCATTCGGAAAACGATTGAGCTTCTGCAACGCTATTATTATTGGCCTCGTTTAAGGCAAGACGTTGCAGAGCATGTCAAAGCTTGTAAAACATGCAAGCAAATTAAGCCTCCAAATGCCGTGATGCGACCAGCAATGGGCTCATTTCGAGACACGGATCGACCGTTACAGCGCTTGTTTGTGGATTTCATGGGCCCATACCCACGGTCAAAACAAGGGAATGTGCAGCTACTCGTGGTGCTCGACCACTATACAAAGTTTGTGTGGCTCAAGGCCTTGCCAAAAGCTACTGCTGAGGCCGTGATTAAATATTTGGGCGAAATCTTCCTGACCTTTGGAGTGCCTGAATTCCTTCACTCCGACAATGGTGTTCAGTTTACTGCAAAGGCATTGGCTACGTTTTTAGGAGAATATGGGGTCGAGTATATATTCACTCCCTTGTATTCGCCGCAAGCCAATGCTTCAGAGCGAGCAAACCGAAGCATCCTTAACGCAATCAGAGCCTACATAGGGGACGAACACCGGAATTGGGATGAGCATTTGGTGGAATCTTGTGCAGCCTTTCGAAATGTTGTACATGAGGCTACTGAGTGTTCCCCCCATTTTCTCATGTTCGGTTATCACCCTATCCAACATGGCTCTGATTACGCTCTTCTGCGACAATTGAGCGCGTTTGAGGATGGGGAGGTGAAACTGAGCACTCATAGTGATCGACTGCGTCTCATACACGATCGAGTGAAGGAAAAATTAACGCAGGCCTATGCAAAGGGTGCACAAAGGTACAATCTGCGCAGTAAATTTAAATCCTTTGTTCCAGGGCAGGAGGTTTTCGTCCGAAGTCACGTTCTTAGTAGTGCGGCGGACCGTTTCGCGGCAGAGCTTGCCCCGAAGTTTGTTCGTGCTAGGGTTCGTCGCTCACTAGGTCTTGTGGCATATGAGCTCGAGGACGAGAGGGGAAACACAATGGGTGTTTACCACGCCAAGGATATCCGATAGGGATCCTAAGGTCTCTCTCTCTCTCTCTTTGCGACCTGTTGTTGCCCGGCGTTGAGACCCTTCTCCTGGGGTGAGTCGTCCCCACGCTATTACGGACAGCTGTTTCCCGCCACTCACCGTAATAGTGGAAAAAAAAAATTGCATTGTCTGTAGGTAGATGTGACGGCCGGTCATTGCTTTGTGATTTTCACAGAATATTAGTAAACAACAACAACAACGAAGCGGTGCAGTTCAAATGCAACTCGATTGTGTGTCATCGACACCTGAGTGCATTTGAGCTGCATTGATCGATGCTCGGGCGATGACCGGTCGTTGCTTGATATGGACGGAATGATGATTACGGGAGATGGCGGTAACGGAAGGATCAGCTGGAAACTGCACTGGCTGGTTGGCGAGACTTTTTGGCTGGGAACGGAGAGTTGAATTTTGGCGCTGAACCGGAGAGTTTTGGTTTTGAGGCTGGACCGAAAAGGTGGTCGTGTACTAAACGTTTGCGAGAGCGTCGAAGCTCTTGATATGACGCAAAGCTATAATTTGGTTTGATTCGCGAAATTGAAAAACTGTAAAGATTAAAATTATTCTAATTTTGTGCTAAATTTGTACTCTACGTGACATAATCCAATTGAACACGAATCGGAATCGAGAGTTTGTGCGCGAATAAACCTGTACAGAAAAATAGTGTGTACATAGTGATAAAAGTACGCTAAATATCGTACAAAGTTACCTTTGGAATATGTTCTGGGAAAAATTTTGCGAACTTGTGAAAGTTAATGTGCGTGGGATAGCACTGTGATTTGATTGCGAGTTGGTGCAATTAGTAATCAGGACCGAACAGAGTTATTGTTTAACTCAAACACTATTTTATATCGAATTTATGATACCGTACAAAGCATTGGAAAGATGCCTCTGACAACAACTGGATCTCCGTTGCTGATTTGATTTTATGGCTATAGATATTCACACCGGGAATTCGATTGAGATGAAAAATAAAAATGCTGATGGAAGTGCATGCAGGATCTTCTCTCCACACCAGTGTTTAGAACGAGAAACAAAATTAAATTAATCATCGACAATTAAACAATTTGAACATTACTATTGATACAAAGTGTAAAGACTGTTGAAGTAACGTCTTATCCTAATGCAAATTTCTTTTTGAGCAAAAAATTAAAAAAAAAAATATAATATTAATATATATAAACCACAGTTTAATTTGGATAATTTAATTCCATTCTTAAAAACAATAAAACTAAATAAGTTACAGTGAGCGAGGATACGGTACCGTCTTCCGGAACACTGGTAAGAGAATTATTTTGATTTTATATATGTAATTATTAATGAATTTTAATATTTAATTTATTGGAAGTTATTGCATGGATATTTTGTTTTTATTTTTATTTACTTTTATAGTAATTGAAGTCCCTGTTATTATTTAAAATTACTTGATTTTTGAATATTATTTTTTAGATTGTTTTGGAGAATTGTTTTCATTTTATTTATTTTACTATTTTGAATATATTTGTTTTACGTTAAAAAAGAAAGAACTTGCATTAGTTTTTTTTTATATAAGGAATATTAAAATAGCAATAAGTAAGTAAACACCAACGAATAGGTTCAGTGAAGCCATGTATGGAAGTGAGCTCCTTTTTTCCCCCTTGCTGGGTTTTTTTTCCTTCTTCTTTGTGATTAGGTCTATCCATGCGTGACACAGCTAGGGCTTGGCCTGCCCCTCAATAACCCACGACACCGGTGACTAGCCGGCACCTTAAAGTCACGCGAGGGTAGCAGGTCAGGTTAAAATTTCTGTTGTGGTGGCGGCTGTTCGCAGCTGTTCCGCAACAAATGGCGCCCAAAAATGGTTATTCGGTTTTAGTTTTATTATATTTGTATTATTATTTTGAGTAGTTTTAATCGCGCAATAATTGGTTTTAGATTTTCCGGAATTTTATTAGCTTTAACTTGTATTTGATTCATTTGTTTTTCTGTTACTTTTCACTTATTTTTGAATTTCATTAATTTTTTTTTTTAACTTCTCTTTCTCCGAATGGATGTTCTGATAGGCTGGGGTGACACTTGTTCCCGGGAGCACTTGGTTGCCTCAGCCATTTTTTTTTTGTTTTTTTTTGGCCGTAGATGGCATTTGTATCAGATCATTCATTTTGGATTATATTTATTAAAATATTTTTTTTTCTCTTTTCGCGTAATTTTCAATTTTTTTTCCTACTTTATTTCGTTGTGAACGGTCGCTACCACAACAGTGGCGCCTATTCAGCTGTTGTGGAATGTTAATTGTTAGACAGGAAGATTGGGCTGTGGTTCTGGGCCTGATGGGGGTTGAGCGTCACTCATATCCTCGTCTGCGAGTCGCTTAGCTTGACTAAGCAATTAGAATTTAGTGGCGCCTTTACACTCTCATCAGGTTTTTGGGGTGATTCCGTTGATGCCTTGCAGACCCCGTATCCGGCAATAGCTGTCGATGATTATATATCATTTATTTTGAATTGGGTGTTCCCTTCCGGCATCTTCTGGGTTGCTCCACCCGGAATCATGGTGCATCTTTCCTCCATCCTTTTGTTTCCTTCTCCAATTTCATACCTTTCTTTCCCTCCTAATATGCTCACTGACACTTGGTTTCACTGAACCTAGATATGTATTATTTTTTTTTTGTATTCTTTTCTAGCACTAGCATTTGCTAGCATTTTAATTTATATAATTTTGGCATGATTATTTTTATCGGAGTCCAAGATTTCATTTAGTGGATTTTTGCATGGCTTTCGTTTGCATGATTTCGTTTTGCATATCTAAATTGAACTTGGTTTTATTAGCGTTGCGGTTATTTATTGAAGAATTGCTTATTGTTTGAAGAATTGCTTCAGTGCTAGGTGTTCATATTGGAACTTATAAATTGGAATTTAGTTGAATTTGATTGGATTTAAGTTTATTTATCTAGGGATTAATTTTGTTTTAAAATTTACCTATTTTATTGGGTTTTGGGTTTTAATTAGTTAGGGTTTAGATTTTCTGTAAAATATTAATATTTATTTATCATTATTTATAATCGATTGCTGCTCTTTATAATTTGGGAAAATGCCTCGAGCAAAACGCAATCGTAGACCCACTACCAATGATTCGGGCTTTGATCGCTTGAGCCGAGCATTGGAAAGGTTATCACTCACTCCACCAGCAGAGCAACGTGCTCGACCATTTCAGGGTGGCGTTCCAGCTACGATTCCAGGACCATCATCAGCACCGGTACCCTTTCACTCAACAGGTCATTTGGATGGAGTGGAGGCAGTTCCGGAAATTCCGGCAATACAAAACGAGACAAGTAGACCAGATTTCGCCAGCAGCCTTAATTCCAGCCGGTCTGCTGCTATTATGCCACCGTCAAAGTGGACGATTCGTTTTGATGGCACTTCGGCGGGTCTCAGCGTAACTCGGTTCCTGTTTAGGATAAAGACCATGGCGGCGAGCTATGGAGTTCCGTTGGCCGTACTCGCTCATGACTTGCATTTGTTGCTACAAGGTCCAGCCGAGGAGTGGTACTGGCGTTATATGGAGCTCCATTGCTCGGTGACTTGGTCTGACCTGGAGCAGGAGCTGCGGGAGCGTTTTGAGGATCGTCGAAGTGACGTTGACATCAGGCGCGAAATCGATGCTCGAATTCAAAAACCGGGCGAGTCCATCCAGGTGTTCTTCGATGCGATCGAGGCAATGGCACTGCAGCTCAACAACCCATTGTCGGATGTTGACTTGCAGTGCATATTGCTACGCAATATGAACCGCTGCTTACGAGAGCACTTGGCTGGACTCGAATTTCGTAATGCCCGCGAATTGCTGCGACGCTGTGTGGCTACCAAAGCCGTATGGTATCCTTCGGGTCAACGAGCTGATAGTACCCAAGTGCGGCGCGTGGTCCATGAAATATATGAACCTGAAGAAGACAAAACCGCTCAGTATGTGGAGGCAGTCACCCCATCAGCTCGCCCTCCTCTAATGACACGTAGGTCCCAACCTGTGCCATCATCGAATCCTCGTTCAGCGCAATATTCCACCGATCTTAGGGTCCGTTGGAATTGTCAAGATCTGGGGCATTCGTATCAGGATTGCCCCATAGCCCCATCCCGAATTTTTTGCTATGGTTGTGGAGCTCCTGATGTGCTTAAGCCCAGATGTGGACGATGTAACAGCTCGGGGAACGCCAGACGGATCGTGACGAATACGGGGATTCGGAGCGGTCCATCTTCCATCCAACAAAGGCATCCCGAGACCACGGATGTGGCCACCAATGTGGACCCAGAGCTGTGGCGTAGTCAATAGGATGGCAAGAATATTCAGAGGCTGCAGTTCAAACATCGAAAACTGCTGACACTGCGACCCAAAAATCTTGGTCTGCAAATCAGCCTCTGACCGAGTCTTATAATACCGCCTCTAGTTGGTCGGCGTCCGGAGATGGCCGAACTTCTCGTCGCACACGCTCCTTTACTTGGTCATCGAATTCTACTTTCGGGAGATCATGGAGGTACTTTACCTTGCGAAAACTATTGAAGCAAGCTTGCGCAGATTCAATTCTGACACCGTACGGGGAAAACCGGCCTTTTGCTGAAATCGAAATAAAAGGTCGGAAGCTCATGGGGCTCCTTGACAGTGGAGCTAGCGTGAGTATACTTGGAGCGGGATCTTTGGACCTGATTAAGGATCTTGGGCTGCAGATGTCAATGCTGCAGTCTGACATCCTTACTGCATCGGGTCAAAAGGCTCCCGTTCTAGGATACGTGCGTGCGCTGGTGCGATTCAACGGCCGCTTGAGGATGGTACGATTTTTAATTGTTCCATCTTTGACCGGTCGCGTATATCTGGGAATTGATTTCTGGAATACGTTTCGGATTGCGCCAGTGCAAGTCTCCGCTGTTGAGGTTTTGCCCGAAACACCCGTTGTTGGTTTTCACCATTTGCTTCCTGAGGATCAGCAACGTTTAGAGCTTGTCAAACAACAGTCTCCATCGTTCAATGTTTTGGGGCTTGGTAAAATTTCTTTGCTAAGTCACCACATTGATACCGGTTCCGCGAAACCCATCAAGCAGAGACACTATGCTGTCTCTCCAGCGGTCCAGAAACTGTTGTTTGATGAGCTGGATCGTATGCTTTCCTTGGGAGTGATTGAGGAAAGTCACAGTGCGTGGAGCTCACCCGTAACGCTAGTACGCAAGCCAGGTAAAGTGCGTCTATGTCTCGATGCCCGAAGGTTGAATGAGGTCACCATAAAGGATGCGTATCCGTTGCCCTTGATTGAGGGGCTACTTTCGCGACTTCAGTCCACTAAATTTATCACAAGTCTGGACTTAAAGGATGCCTTTTGCAAATTCCTTTGGACGCGGAATCTAGGGAGAAAACGGCATTTACTGTGCCTGGCAGGCCCCTGTACCATTTCACGGTCATGCCTTTTATTTATTTATATGCATCCACGGATAATAAAATCCATTATATAAAGAAAGATACGACAGTAGTTGTTAAACTAAGCTAAAGCTTACAAAAGTAAATAAAACGTTAAAAAATGAGCTACGTTATATAATCTAGGCTAGAAATTAATACAATAAGAATAACAAGGTAAAATAATACAAGTTAAATATATAGAGAAAGAAAAAAAATATATAAAGAAAAAAAAGAAGAAAAATGACAAAATAAAGTAGAAATAACCAAGTTGAAAGTTAAAAATTGAAAATTGAAAATTGAAAATTGAAAAGGGGACGCAAATACCACAACGCTAGCTAGAAATGAACATTACCACATTTTTTAATTCGAGCAAATTAGTGTTGAAAAGATCTAAATGCTCCCATAATGCATTGCCCAAACGTTTCAACCTCTCCAATGGAGAAAACTGACCATGATTGGTTTTATAAGTATGTAGCATAAATAAAACGTTAGACCTCGTCATTCTCTGAGGAACTCTAAATGGTAATTCCTGTAAGATGTTGGGAGCATCCAGCTTGTTATTTAAGATTTTGTATAAGAATATGGCCTCATGGTAGGTTCTACGAACCTCAAGAGAGCTCATATTAAGCACTGACATGACATAAGCGTAATCAAAATAGCAACCGTTTATTCTAAGTTTGAAGCCAATGTACCGAAGGAATTTATTTTGGATTCTTTCCAGTGTCCTACAATGAGACTGGTAATAGGGGTTCCATACAATCGAAGAGAATTCCAATTTACTGCGAACTAGAGAAAAGTAAAGTGATTTTAAAGCGAGTATATTATGAAAACGACGGGAGTTACGTATCAAAAAACCTAACATTCTACGTGCTTGAGCAGCTATTTCATTGACATGCTCGCTAAACGATAAATTAGCATCAAATCTCACTCCGAGGTCATTAACAGAAAAATAGGACTGAAGGGGCGTGCTGTTAATGGTATATGTAAACTGGTAATCGATTCTGTTGCGTTTAAAAACAATATAATGGCACTTGTTTATATTCAATTCCAGACTGTTATTCAAACAGTAATAATAAAAACTATTCAGATTGAACTGAAGGGTTAACAAATCAGAACTGGATGAAATGCTTTTGAAAATTTTGCAGTCATCAGCAAACAATAGAAATTCCACATTGTTGAATACTAAACTTATATCATTTATAAATAATAAAAATAAGAGCGGACCTAGATGAGAGCCTTGGGGGACTCCCGAGGATTGGAAAAATCTGTTCGAAAAATTATTGTCAATTTTCACTACAAGCGATCTACCGCTCACATAGTCACACAACCAGTTGAGCAAAGGACCATGGAAACCAAAATTCAAAAGTTTCCTAAATAATAGCTCATGATTGATTTTATCAAAAGCTTTGGTAAAATCGGTGTAAATCGAGTGCACCTGATGTGAGGACGCAAAGGAGTTGAAAATATAGCTCTGATAAGTAACAAGATTTGTGTTGACAGATTTCCCACTACAAAAGCCATGTTGATTAGGTATAATTAAAGGTCTTAAGATCGACGTTAAGTGATCAGTGACAAGGCTCTCAAATATTTTTGGAATTGTGGACAGCAGGCAAATAGGACGATAATTAGAAACCTCAGATTTATCGCCAGACTTAAAAATTGGAATCACATAACTACATTTCCATATTGAAGGAAATATACCAACTGATAGTGATTTATTGAACAGATGTAAGAGAGGTAAAGCCCAACTGCTTGCGCATTTATTTAAAAACATTGGAGGTATGCCGTCAGGCCCAGCGCTTTTACTAACATCTAAAGCCAAAAGCTTTTTCATTAACAAATCGAGACCAATTGTATAATCGAAAAGGTTAATAGGTGAGTTGAAATAAGGTGGAATATAGTTATTAGCAGTCGTCGAATAAACACTGGAAAAATGCTTAGCAAACAAGTTAGCTATTTCTATTTTTGAAGAAGATTGAATACTATCCAGGTGCATATTAACCGGAAGAGCTGCATCAGACTTACAGGATTTAACATAATTCCAAAAATGTTTAGTATTTTGTGGTATCTGAGACTCAATTTTATAAATATAAACTTCATAATCAGCCCTCGACTTGGTTTTACATAATTTCCTAAGATTAGAGAATATATTATAGTCACTTAAGGTACCAGATATTTTATAGTTAGTGTGAGCAATCTTTTTATCACGAATGAGTTTCCTTAGATCCGAAGAAAACCAGTGAGGAAAGTGGCTGTTAGTATTGGAAACTGTAGGTACGTATCTCGTAATAATTTCATTTAATTTCGAATGAAAAAGATCAACGGCCTCATAGATTTGCAAATCATCCAGCACTTCCCAATTAACAAACATAATCTCTTCATTGATAACATCGTAATTGGCACCTTTGAAATTGTAAAAAGTATCAGCATGGCTTTCATTCTTATTATAATTATTAATCGATTTCACATACAAATCAAGTGCTGGATGATGTGGATCCAAGGGCACTAAAGGTGCATTATTGTTTATGACTCTTAAACTATTGCAGTCAACCAGATTAGAAAACACTAAGTCTAAAATCCTGTCGTTGCAGTTGGTGATATTATTATGTTGAATCAAGTTCAGGTAATCAAATGATTCAATTATGGCAGTGCTCTTATCAGAATCAGAAACACTTGACCATACATCAGGGCCCCAAGTAACGTTCGGAAGATTATAATCACCAACAATAACAAGGTGGGCAGCAGGGTGCATGCAAACATGATGTGAAACATTCTCCGTGTGTTTCGTGTAACTTGCAGCTGTAGTGTCAGGAGAAAGATAGACTGTCGATAAAATCAGCTGATGAGACTCCCGGCGTAAAAGTACGAAGAGTTCTTCGACATCGTTATGAATTGAAGCAAGCTTCTCAGATTTATATGTGTTTTTAATCGCTATAATGACACCGCCGCCTTTAGTTTTCAGTGAGGAATGTTTATTTCTATCATAGCGATAAACTGTATATTGTTTAAAGCCTAGTTCAGAAGTGAAGTGTGCCGGCGACAGCCAAGTTTCAGTTAGAATGACCCCATCGTAGTTCGCGGTAGCCAGATTCACACGCAATTAATTAAGCTTTGTGGAAAGTCCCCGAACGTTTTGGTAATAAATGTTTATAGATTGTGCACAGAGTTTTTTGAATTAATAATTCTCGGCACCGCATTTACATATTTGATAGTGGCACCAGGGTCAGTTTTCTTGACTTCAATAAGTTGAGATCTAAGGCAGTTCAAGTATTTGCGCTGCTGAACAGTCAAGTCAGAAGATATGCTTACTTTTTTTGATGACAAGATACTTCTGACTTCAGGCAGCTTCTTGTTACGACAAACACTCCGTGCAGTTGCCTGGTCCGGCGTAACAACCTTCACTGGCCTTACGTGTTGAGCTCTCGGTTTTCCGATCCGAAATATTCTTACATCGGAAGAAGACACAGCCAGGGCAGACGGTCGCAGGGTGAGGTTAAGTAAATCTACAACCTCGACAATATCACCAGCACTATCCGACTCAGGAATACCATGAACAATAACGTTCGACGCTCGCTTATTTCGATCCTCCTGTTCCGCAATCACCTCCTCCATCCTAATTGGGCTATCCAGTATACCCTTTAGTCTATCAATTTCTTCTTTCAAGAATTTAACTTCATTTTTTAATGAAGTGATTACATTGAACATGTCATTCCATTGAGAATCTTTGATAGTGCAGAATGTACACAGGAAGAAGGATTTGTTTTGCTTGATGGCTAGAGTTGAAGTCCGGTTCAGTTTGGCACAGGAAGCATGTTGCGGCTTACTACAAATCCCGCAACTGAGAAGATCGTCATTCGTGTTACCCTGGCCACAAGACGAGCATTCGGTGAGGCTGATTGAAGCCATTCTAGGTTATGTCAAGATGAGAAGTAAACAAGAGTGAGAATAAGCCAAATAATACAAATCGCCAATTATCTCCGCACTCAAAACAAAAATGAATAATAAATAAGCACTAGATATAAACAATAACTGATTATATAATTGATTAGTTGACATTAATTGCTAGCTACAAAAGTAAACAACCACTGCCGTGAAACGTCAAAACTGATAACAAAACTGATTTCTTTTGGTCTGTGTAATGCACCGCAAACTATGTGCAGACTGATGCATCGGGTTATACCTCATGAGCTGCATGACAAGGTGTTTGTCTACCTTGACGACTTACTGATTACAAGTTTGACATTTGATGAGCACTTGGAACTTCTTTCCACAGTTGCACAGCTGTTAAATGCAGCTAAACTCACCATCAATGTCGAAAAGAGTAAGTTCGTTCAAAGGGAAATCAAATACCTTGGCTATGTGGTCAGCGACGGTATCCTGAAGACAGACCCCGAGAAAGTGTCTGGCATCGTTTCTTACCCAGTACCGAAAAGTGCGAAAGACGTGAGAAGGTTCATGGGAATGGCGGGTTGGTATCGCCGTTTTGTTCCTAATTTCGCTTCCGTGACAGCGCCACTGACAGACTTGTTGAAAAGCAAAAAGGCTTTCCAGTGGACTGAAGGAGCGGGAGTGGCTTTCGATAGGATTAAAGAACTGCTAGTTTCTGCTCCAGTGCTGGTGAATCCTGACTTCACCAAACACTTTTATATTCAGTGTGACGCCAGTACTACGGGTATCGGGTGCGTTCTGTTTCAGAAGGATGACGATGGTGGAGAGCATCCCATCGCTTATATGTCTACGAAATTAAATGCTGCGCAGCGCAACTATAGCATCACAGAGCTAGAATGCCTGGCTGCGGTGCACAGCGTCAAGAAATTTCGAGCATATATCGAGGGGTTGCCCTTTACCATCATCACTGATCATGCTAGCCTTAAATGGCTCATGAGCCAGCAGGACCTCTCTGGAAGACTTGCCCGTTGGAGTTTGAAGCTGCAGTGCTTTGATTTTGTCATTGAGCATCGCAAAGGGTCACAGAACATCGTACCCGATGCTTTGTCAAGGGCACACGGATGCAGCGAGGAGGTGATAGCCATTAATGGATGTTTGCCGGAGCACCATCGTGTGGCTGCAATAATTCCCGAGTCAGCGTTCCAGGACCCAACATACGTCGAGCTGGTGAATCAAGTCATGACACAGCCTGACCGTTTCTTGAACGTTTATGTTCGAGATGGGCGGGTGTATATTACTACCAGCACGACAGGAGCGCTGACCTCTGACATTCCCACAACCAAATTATGGGTACCAGAAAGTCACAAGCAAGAGCTGATTCTCCGTGCTCATGATGATCCATTGGGCTCTCATTTCGGCATTCGGAAAACGATTGAGCTTCTGCAACGCTATTATTATTGGCCTCGTTTAAGGCAAGACGTTGCAGAGCATGTCAAAGCTTGTAAAACATACAAGCAAATTAAGCCTCCGAATGCCGTGATGCGACCAGCAATGGGCTCATTTCGAGACACGGATCGACCGTTACAGCGCTTGTTTGTGGATTTCATGGGCCCATACCCACGGTCAAAACAAGGGAATGTGCAGCTACTCGTGGTGCTCGACCACTTTATAAAGTTTGTGTGGCTCAAGGCCTTGCCAAAAGCTACTGCTGAGGCCGTGATTAAATATTTGGGCGAAATCTTCCTGACCTTTGGAGTGCCTGAATTCCTTCACTCCGACAATGGTGTTCAGTTTACTGCAAAGGCATTGGCTACGTTTTTAGGAGAATATGGGGTCGAGCATATATTCACTCCCTTGTATTCGCCGCAAGCCAATGCTTCAGAGCGAGCAAACCGAAGCATCCTTAACGCAATCAGAGCCTACATAGGGGACGAACACCGGAATTGGGATGAGCATTTGGTGGAATCTTGTGCAGCCTTTCGAAATGTTGTACATGAGGCTACTGAGTGTTCCCCCCATTTTCTCATGTTCGGTTATCACCCTATCCAACATGGCTCTGATTACGCTCTTCTGCGACAATTGAGCGCGTTTGAGGATGGGGAGGTGAAACTGAGCACTCATGGTGATCGACTGCGTCTCATACACGATCGAGTGAAGGAAAAATTAACGCAGGCCTATGCAAAGGGTGCACAAAGGTACAATCTGCGCAGTAAATTTAAATCCTTTGTTCCAGGGCAGGAGGTTTTCGTCCGAAGTCACGTTCTTAGTAGTGCGGCGGACCGTTTCGCGGCCAAGCTTGCCCCGAAGTTTGTTCGTGCTAGGGTTCGTCGCTCACTAGGTCTTGTGGCATATGAGCTCGAGGACGAGAGGGGAAACACAATGGGTGTCTACCACGCCAAGGATATCCGATAGGGATCCTAAGGTCTCTCTCTCTCTCTCTTTGCGACCTGTTGTTGCCCGGCGTTGAGACCCTTCTCCTGGGGTGAGTCGTCCCCACGCTATTACGGACAGCTGTTTGCCGCCACTCGCCGTAATAGTGGAAAAAAAAATTGCATTGTCTGTAGGTAGATGTGACGGCCGGTCATTGCTTTGTGATTTTCACAGAATATTAGTAAACAACAACAACAACGAAGCGGTGCAGTTCAAATGCAACTCGATTGTGTGTCATCGACACCTGAGTGCATTTGAGCTGCATTGATCGATGCTCGGGCGATGACCGGTCGTTGCTTGATATGGATGGAATGATGATTATGGGAGATGGCGGTAACGGAAGGATCAGCTGGAAACTGCACTGGCTGGTTGGCGAGACTTTTTGGCTGGGAACGGAGAGTTGAATTTTGGCGCTGAACCGGAGAGTTTTGGTTTTGAGGCTGGACCGAAAAGGTGGTCGTGTACTAAACGTTTGCGAGAGCGTCGAAGTTCTTGATATGACGCAAAGCTATAATTTGGTTTGATTCGCGAAATTGAAAAACTGTAAAGATTAAAATTATTCTAATTTTGTGCTAAATTTGTACTCTACGTGACATAATCCAATTGAACACGAATCGGAATCGAGAGTTTGTGCGCAAATAAACCTGTACAGAAAAATAGTGTGTACATAGTGATAAAAGTACGCTAAATATCGTACAAAGTTACCTTTGGAATATGTTCTGGGAAAAATTTTGCGAACTTGTGAAAGTTAATGTGCGTGGGATAGCACTGTGATTTGATTGCGAGTTGGTGCAATTAGTAATCAGGACCGAACAGAGTTATTGTTTAACTCAAACACTATTTTATATCGAATTTATGATACCGTACAAAGCATTGGAAAGATGCCTCTGACAACAACTGGATCTCCGTTGCTGATTTGATTTTATGGCTATAGATATTCACACCGGGAATTCGATTGAGATGAAAAATAAAAATGCTGATGGAAGTGCATGCAGGATCTTCTCTCCACACCAGTGTTTAGAACGAGAAACAAAATTAAATTAATCATCGACAATTAAACAATTTGAACATTACTATTGATACAAAGTGTAAAGACTGTTGAAGTAACGTCTTATCCTAATGCAAATTTCTTTTTGAGCAAAAAGTTAAAAAAAAAATATAATTTTAATAAATATAAACCACAGTTTAATTTGGATAATTTAATTCCATTCTTAAAAACAATGAAACTAAATAAGTTACAGTGAGCGAGGATACGGTACCGTCTTCCGGAACACTGGTAAGAGAATTATTTTGATTTTATATTTGTAATTATTAATGAATTTTAATATTTAATTTATTGGAAGTTATTGCATGGATATTTTGTTTTTAATTTTTATTTACTTTTATAGTAATTGAAGTCCCTGTTATTATTTAAAATTACTTGATTTTTGAATATTATTTTTTAGATTGTTTTGGAGAATTGTTTTCATTTTATTTATTTTACTATTTTGAATATATTTGTTTTACGTTAAAAAAGAAAGAACTTGCATTAGTTTTTTTTATATAAGGAATATTAAAATAGCAATAAGTAAGTAAACACCAACGAATAGGTTCAGTGAAGCCATGTATGGAAGTGAGCTCCTTTTTTCCCCCTTGCTGGGTTTTTTTTTCCTTCTTCTTTGTGATTAGGTCTATCCATGCGTGACACAGCTAGGGCTTGGCCTGCCCCTCAATAACCCACGACACCGGTGACTAGCCGGCACCTTAAAGTCACGCGAGGGTAGCAGGTCAGGTTAAAATTTCTGTTGTGGTGGCGGCTGTTCGCAGCTGTTCCGCAACAAATGGCGCCCAAAAATGGTTATTCGGTTTTAGTTTTATTATATTTGTATTAATATTTTGAGTAGTTTTAATCGCGCAATAATTGGTTTTAGATTTTCCGGAATTTCATTAGATTTAACTTGTATTTGATTCATTTGTTTTTCTGTTACTTTTCACTTATTTTTGAATTTCATTTATTTTTTTTTTAACTTCTCTTTCTCCGAATGGATGTTCTGATAGGCTAGGGTGACACTTGTTCCCGGGAGCACTTGGTTGCCTCAGCCATTTTTTTTTGTTTTTTTTTTTGGCCGTAGATGGCATTTGTATCAGATCATTCATTTTGGATTATATTTATTAAAATATTTTTTTTTCTCTTTTCGCGTAAATTTCAATTTTTTTTCCTACTTTATTTCGTTGTGAACGGTCGCTACCACAACAGTGGCGCCTATTCAGCTGTTGTGGAATGTTAATTGTTAGACAGGAAGATTGGGCTGTGGTTCTGGGCCTGATGGGGGTTGAGCGTCACTCATATCCTCGTCTGCGAGTCGCTTAGCTTGACTAAGCAATTAGAATTTAGTGGCGCCTTTACACTCTCATCAGGTTTTTGGGGTGATTCCGTTGATGCCTTGCAGACCCCGTATCCGGCAATAGCTGTCGATGATTATATATCATTTATTTTGAATTGGGTGTTCCCTTCCGGCATCTTCTGGGTTGCTCCACCCGGAATCATGGTGCATCTTTCCTCCATCCTTTTGTTTCCTTCTCCAATTTCATACCTTTCTTTCCCTCCTAATATGCTCACTGACACTTGGTTTCACTGAACCTAGATATGTATTAATTTTTTTTGTATTCTTTTCAAGCACTAGCATTTGCTAGCATTTTAGTTTATATAATTTTGGCATGATTATTTTTATCGGAGTCCAAGATTTCATTTAGTGGATTGTTGCATGGCTTTCGTTTGCATGATTTCGTTTTGCATATCTAAATTGAACTTGGTTTTATTAGCGTTGCGGTTATTTATTGAAGAATTGCTTATTGTTTGAAGAATTGCTTCAGTGCTAGGTGTTCATATTGGAACTTATAAATTGGAATTTAGTTGAATTTGATTGGATTTAAGTTTATTTATCTAGGGATTAATTTTGTTTTAAAATTTACCTATTTTATTGGGTTTTGGGTTTTAATTAGTTAGGGTTTAGATTTTCTGTAAAATATTAATATTTATTTATCATTATTTATAATCGATTGCTGGTCTTTATAATTTGGGAAAATGCCTCGAGCAAAACGCAATCGTAGACCCACTACCAATGATTCGGGCTTTGATCGCTTGAGCCGAGCATTGGAAAGGTTATCACTCACTCCACCAGCAGAGCAACGTGCTCGACCATTTCAGGGTGGCGTTCCAGCTACGATTCCAGGACCATCATCAGCACCGGTGCCCTTTCACTCAACAGGTCATTTGGATGGAGTGGAGGCAGTTCCGGAAATTCCGGCAATACAAAACGAGACAAGTAGACCAGATTTCGCCAGCAGCCTTAATTCCAGCCGGTCTGCTGCTATTATGCCACCGTCAAAGTGGACGATTCGTTTTGATGGCACTTCGGCGGGTCTCAGCGTAACTCGGTTCCTGTTTAGGATAAAGACCATGGCGGCGAGCTATGGAGTTCCGTTGGCCGTACTCGCTCATGACTTGCATTTGTTGCTACAAGGTCCAGCCGAGGAGTGGTACTGGCGTTATATGGAGCTCCATTGCTCGGTGACTTGGTCTGACCTGGAGCAGGAGCTGCGGGAGCGTTTTGAGGATCGTCGAAGTGACGTTGACATCAGGTGCGAAATCGATGCTCGAATTCAAAAACCGGGCGAGTCCATCCAGGTGTTCTTCGATGCGATCGAGGCAATGGCACTGCAGCTCAACAACCCATTGTCGGATGTTGACTTGCAGTGCATATTGCTACGCAATATGAACCGCTGCTTACGAGAGCACTTGGCTGGACTCGAATTTCGTAATGCCCGCGAATTGCTGCGACGCTGTGTGGCTACGAAAGCCGTATGGTATCCTTCGGGTCAACGAGCTGATAGTACCCAAGTGCGGCGCGTGGTCCATGAAATATATGAACCTGAAGAAGACAAAACCGCTCAGTATGTGGAGGCAGTCACCCCATCAGCTCGCCCTCCTCTAATGACACGTAGGTCCCAACCTGTGCCATCATCGAATCTTCGTTCAGCGCAATATTCCACCGATCTTAGGGTCCGTTGGAATTGTCAAGATCTGGGGCATTCATATCAGGATTGCCCCATAGCCCCATCCCGAATTTTTTGCTATGGTTGTGGAGCTCCTGATGTGCTTAAGCCCAGATGTGGACGATGTAACAGCTCGGGGAACGCCAGACGGATCGTGACGAATACGGGGATTCGGAGCGGTCCATCTTCCATCCAACAAAGGCGTCCCGAGACCACGGATGTGGCCACCAATGTGGACCCAGAGCTGTGGCGTCGTCAATAGGATGGCAAGAATATTCAGAGGCTGCAGTTCAAACATCGAAAACTGCTGACACTGCGACCCAAAAATCTTGGTCTGCAAATCAGCCTCTGACCGAGTCCTATAATACCGCCTCTAGTTGGTCGGCGTCCGGAGATGGCCGAACTTCTCGTCGCACACGCTCCTTTACTTGGTCATCGAATTCTACTTTCGGGAGATCATGGAGGTACTTTACCTTGCGAAAACTATTGAAGCAAGCTTGCGCAGATTCAATTCTGACACCGTACGGGGAAAACCGGCCTTTTGCTGAAATCGAAATAAAAGGTCGGAAGCTCATGGGGCTCCTTGACAGTGGAGCTAGCGTGAGTATACTTGGAGCGGGATCTTTGGACCTGATCAACGATCTTGGGCTGCAGATGTCAATGCTGCAGTCTGACATCCTTACTGCATCGGGTCAAAAGGCTCCCGTTCTAGGATACGTGCGTGCGCTGGTGCGATTCAACGGCCGCTTGAGGATGGTACGATTTTTAATTGTTCCATCTTTGACCGGTCGCGTATATCTGGGAATTGATTTCTGGAATACGTTTCGGATTGCGCCAGTGCAAGTCTCCGCTGTTGAGGTTTTGCCCGAAACACCCGTTGTTGGTTTTCACCATTTGCTTCCTGAGGATCAGCAACGTTTAGAGCTTGTCAAACAACAGTCTCCATCGTTCAATGTTTTGGGGCTTGGTAAAATTTCTTTGCTAAGTCACCACATTGATACCGGTTCCGCGAAACCCATCAAGCAGAGACACTATGCTGTCTCTCCAGCGGTCCAGAAACTGTTGTTTGATGAGCTGGATCGTATGCTTTCCTTGGGAGTGATTGAGGAAAGTCACAGTGCGTGGAGCTCACCCGTAACGCTAGTACGCAAGCCAGGTAAAGTGCGTCTATGTCTCGATGCCCGAAGGTTGAATGAGGTCACCATAAAGGATGCGTATCCGTTGCCCTTGATTGAGGGGCTGCTTTCGCGACTTCAGTCCACTAAATTTATCACAAGTCTGGACTTAAAGGATGCCTTTTGCAAATTCCTTTGGACGCGGAATCTAGGGAGAAAACGGCATTTACTGTGCCTGGCAGGCCCCTGTACCATTTCACGGTCATGCCTTTTGGTCTGTGTAATGCACCGCAAACTATGTGCAGACTGATGCATCGGGTTATACCTCATGAGCTGCATGACAAGGTGTTTGTCTACCTTGACGACTTACTGATTACAAGTTTGACATTTGATGAGCACTTGGAACTTCTTTCCACAGTTGCACAGCTGTTAAATGCAGCTAAACTCACCATCAATGTCGAAAAGAGTAAGTTCGTTCAAAGGGAAATCAAATACCTTGGCTATGTGGTCAGCGACGGTATCCTGAAGACAGACCCCGAGAAAGTGTCTGGCATCGTTTCTTACCCAGTACCGAAAAGTGCGAAAGACGTGAGAAGGTTCATGGGAATGGCGGGTTGGTATCGCCGTTTTGTTCCTAATTTCGCTTCCGTGACAGCGCCACTGACAGACTTGTTGAAAAGCAAAAAGGCTTTCCAGTGGACTGAAGGAGCGGGAGTGGCTTTCGATAGGATTAAAGAACTGCTAGTTTCTGCTCCAGTGCTGGTGAATCCTGACTTCACCAAACACTTTTATATTCAGTGTGACGCCAGTACTACGGGTATCGGGAGCGTTCTGTTTCAGAAGGATGACGATGGTGGAGAGCATTCCATCGCTTATATGTCTACGAAATTAAATGCTGCGCAGCGCAACTATAGCATCACAGAGCTAGAATGCCTGGCTGCGGTGCACAGCGTCAAGAAATTTCGAGCATATATCGAGGGGTTGCCCTTTACCATCATCACTGATCATGCTAGCCTTAAATGGCTCATGAGCCAGCAGGACCTCTCTGGAAGACTTGCCCGTTGGAGTTTGAAGCTGCAGGGCTTTGATTTTGTCATTGAGCATCGCAAAGGGTCACAGAACATCGTACCCGATGCTTTGTCAAGGGCACACGGATGCAGCGAGGAGGTGATGGCCATTAATGGATGTTTGCCGGAGCACCATCGTGTGGCTGCAATAATTCCCGAGTCAGCGTTCCAGGACCCAACATACGTCGAGCTGGTGAATCAAGTCATGACACAGCCTGACCGTTTCTTGAACGTTTATGTTCGAGATGGGCGGGTGTATATTACTACCAGCACGACAGGAGCGCTGACCTCTGACATTCCCACAACCAAATTATAGGTACCAGAAAGTCACAAGCAAGAGCTGATTCTCCGTGCTCATGATGATCCATTGGGCTCTCATTTCGGCATTCGGAAAACGATTGAGCTTCTGCAACGCTATTATTATTGGCCTCGTTTAAGGCAAGACGTTGCAGAGCATGTCAAAGCTTGTAAAACATGCAAGCAAATTAAGCCTCCGAATGCCGTGATGCGACCAGCAATGGGCTCATTTCGAGACACGGATCGACCGTTACAGCGCTTGTTTGTGGATTTCATGGGCCCATACCCACGGTCAAAACAAGGGAATGTGCAGCTACTCGTGGTGCTCGACCACTATACAAAGTTTGTGTGGCTCAAGGCCTTGCCAAAAGCTACTGCTGAGGCCGTGATTAAATATTTGGGCGAAATCTTCCTGACCTTTGGAGTGCCTGAATTCCTTCACTCCGACAATGGTGTTCAGTTTACTGCAAAGGCATTGGCTACGTTTTTAGGAGAATATGGGGTCGAGCATATATTCACTCCCTTGTATTCGCCGCAAGCCAATGCTTCAGAGCGAGCAAACCGAAGCATCCTTAACGCAATCAGAGCCTACATAGGGGACGAACACCGGAATTGGGATGAGCATTTGGTGGAATCTTGTGCAGCCTTTCGAAATGTTGTACATGAGGCTACTGAGTGTTCCCCCCATTTTCTCATGTTCGGTTATCACCCTATCCAACATGGCTCTGATTACGCTCTTCTGCGACAATTGAGCGCGTTTGAGGATGGGGAGGTGAAACTGAGCACTCATGGTGATCGACTGCGTCTCATACACGATCGAGTGAAGGAAAAATTAACGCAGGCCTATGCAAAGGGTGCACAAAGGTACAATCTGCGCAGTAAATTTAAATCCTTTGTTCCAGGGCAGGAGGTTTTCGTCCGAAGTCACGTTCTTAGTAGTGCGGCGGACCGTTTCGCGGCCAAGCTTGCCCCGAAGTTTGTTCGTGCTAGGGTTCGTCGCTCACTAGGTCTTGTGGCATATGAGCTCGAGGACGAGAGCGGAAACACAATGGGTGTCTATCACGCCAAGGATATCCGATAGGGATCCTAAGGTCTCTCTCTCTCTCTCTTTGCGACCTGTTGTTGCCCGGCGTTGAGACCCTTCTCCTGGGGTGAGTCGTCCCCACGCTATTACGGACAGCTGTTTGCCGCCACTCGCCGTAATAGTGGAAAAAAAAATTGCATTGTCTGTAGGTAGATGTGACGGCCGGTCATTGCTTTGTGATTTTCACAGAATATTAGTAAACAACAACAACAACGAAGCGGTGCAGTTCAAATGCAACTCGATTGGGTGTCATCGACACCTGAGTGCATTTGAGCTGCATTGATCGATGCTCGGGCGATGACTGGTCGTTGCTTGATATGGATGGAATGATGATTACGGGAGATGGCGGTTACGGAAGGATCAGCTGGAAACTGCACTGGCTGGTTGGCGAGACTTTTTGGCTGGGAACGGAGAGTTGAATTTTGGCGCTGAACCGGAGAGTTTTGGTTTTGAGGCTGGACCGAAAAGGTGGTCATGTACTAAACGTTTGCGAGAGCGTCGAAGTTCTTGATATGACGCAAAGCTATAATTTGGTTTGATTCGCGAAATTGAAAAACTGTAAAGATTAAAATTATTCTAATTTTGTGCTAAATTTGTACTCTACGTGACATAATCCAATTGAACACGAATCGGAATCGAGAGTTTGTGCGCGAATAAACCTGTACAGAAAAATAGTGTGTACATAGCGATAAAAGTACGCTAAATATCGTACAAAGTTACCTTTGGAATATGTTCTGGGAAAAATTTTGCGAACTTGTGAAAGTTAATGTGCGTGGGATAGCACTGTGATTTGATTGCGAGTTGGTGCAATTAGTAATCAGGACCGAACAGAGTTATTGTTTAACTCAAACACTATTTTATATCGAATTTATGATACCGTACAAAGCATTGGAAAGATGCCTCTGACAACAACTGGATCTCCGTTGCTGATTTGATTTTATGGCTATAGATATTCACACCGGGAATTCGATTGAGATGAAAAATAAAAATGCTGATGGAAGTGCATGCATGATCTTCTCTCCACACCAGTGTTTAGAACGAGAAACAAAATTAAATTAATCATCGACGATTAAACAATTTGAACATTACTATTGATACAAAGTGTAAAGACTGTTGAAGTAACGTCTTATCCTAATGCAAATTTCTTTTTGAGCAAAAAGTTAAAAAAAAAATATAATATTAATATATATAAACCACAGTTTAATTTGGATAATTTAATTCCATTCTTAAAAACAATAAAACTAAATAAGTTACAGTGAGCGAGGATACGGTACCGTCTTCCGGAACACTGGTAAGAGAATTATTTTGATTTTATATATGTAATTATTAATGAATTTTAATATTTAATTTATTGGAAGTTATTGCATGGATATTTTGTTTTAATTTTTATTTACTTTTATAGTAATAGAAGTCCCTGTTATTATTTAAAATTACTTGATTTTTGAATATTATTTTTTAGATTGTTTTGGAGAATTGTTTTCATTTCATTTATTTTACTATTTTGAATATATTTGTTTTACGTTAAAAAAGAAAGAACTTGCATTAGTTTTTTTTATATAAGGAATATTAAAATAGCAATAAGTAAGTAAACACCAACGAATAGGTTCAGTGAAGCCATGTATGGAAGTGAGCTCCTTGTTTCCCCCTTGCTGGGTTTTTTTTCCTTCTTCTTTGTGATTAGGTCTATCCATGCATGACACTGCTAGGGCTTGGCCTGCCCCTCAATAACCCACGACACCGGTGACTAGCCGGCACCTTAAAGTCACGCGAGGGTAGCAGGTCAGGTTAAAATTTCTGTTGTGGTGGCGGCTGTTCACAGCTGTTCCGCAACAAATGGCGCCCAAAAATGGTTATTCGGTTTTAGTTTTATTATATTTGTATTAATATTTTGAGTAGTTTTAATCGCGCAATAATTGGTTTTAGATTTTTCGGAATTTCATTAGCTTTAACTTGTATTTGATTCATTTGTTTTTCTGTTACTTTTCACTTAATTTTGAATTTCATTTATTTTTTTTTTAACTTCTCTTTCTCCGAATGGATGTTCTGATAGGCTGGGGTGACACTTGTTCCCGGGAGCACTTGGTTGCCTCAGCCATTTTTTTGTTGTTTTTTTTTGGCCGTAGATGGCATTTGTATCAGATCATTCATTTTGGATTATATTTATTAAAATATTTTTTTTTCTCTTTTCGCGTAATTTTCAATTTTTTTTCCTACTTTATTTCGTTGTGAACGGTCGCTACCACAACAGTGGCACCTATTCAGCTGTTGTGGAATGTTAATTGTTAGACAGGAAGATTGGGCTGTGGTTCTGGGCCTGATGGGGGTTGAGCGTCACTCATATCCTCGTCTGCGAGTCGCTTAGCTTGACTAAGCAATTAGAATTTAGTGGCGCCTTTACACTCTCATCAGGTTTTTGGGGTGATTCCGTTGATGCCTTGCAGACCCCGTATCCGGCAATAGCTGTCGATGATTATATATCATTTATTTTGAATTGGGTGTTCCCTTCCGGCATCTTCTGGGTTGCTCCACCCGGAATCATGGTGCATCTTTCCTCCATCCTTTTGTTTCCTTCTCCAATTTCATACCTTTCTTTCCCTCCTAATATGCTCACTGACACTTGGTTTCACTGAACCTAGATATGTATTAATTTTTTTTTGTATTCTTTTCAAGCACTAGCATTTGCTAGCATTTTAATTTATATAATTTTGGCATGATTATTTTTATCGGAGTCCAAGATTTCATTTAGTGGATTTTTGCATGGCTTTCGTTTGCATGATTTCGTTTTGCATATCTAAATTGAACTTGGTTTTATTAGCGTTGCGGTTATTTATTGAAGAATTGCTTATTGTTTGAAGAATTGCTTCAGTGCTAGGTGTTCATATTGGAACTTATAAATTGGAATTTAGTTGAATTTGATTGGATTTAAGTTTATTTATCTAGGGATTAATTTTGTTTTAAAATTTACCTATTTTATTGGGTTTTGGGTTTTAATTAGTTAGGGTTTAGATTTTCTGTAAAATATTAATATTTATTTATCATTATTTATAATCGATTGCTGGTCTTTATAATTTGGGAAAATGCCTCGAGCAAAACGCAATCGTAGACCCACTACCAATGATTCGGGCTTTGATCGCTTGAGCCGAGCATTGGAAAGGTTATCACTCACTCCACCAGCAGAGCAACGTGCTCGACCATTTCAGGGTGGCGTTCCAGCTACGATTCCAGGACCATCATCAGCACCGGTGCCCTTTCACTCAACAGGTCATTTGGATGGAGTGGAGGCAGTTCCGGAAATTCCGGCAATACAAAACGAGACAAGTAGACCAGATTTCGCCAGCAGCCTTAATTCCAGCCGGTCTGCTGCTATTATGCCACCGTCAAAGTGGACGATTCGTTTTGATGGCACTTCGGCGGGTCTCAGCGTAACTCGGTTCCTGTTTAGGATAAAGACCATGGCGGCGAGCTATGGAGTTCCGTTGGCCGTACTCGCTCATGACTTGCATTTGTTGCTACAAGGTCCAGCCGAGGAGTGGTACTGGCGTTATATGGAGCTCCATTGCTCGGTGACTTGGTCTGACCTGGAGCAGGAGCTGCGGGAGCGTTTTGAGGATCGTCGAAGTGACGTTGACATCAGGCGCGAAATCGATGCTCGAATTCAAAAACCGGGCGAGTCCATCCAGGTGTTCTTCGATGCGATCGAGGCAATGGCACTGCAGCTCAACAACCCATTGTCGGATGTTGACTTGCAGTGCATATTGCTACGCAATATGAACCGCTGCTTACGAGAGCACTTGGCTGGACTCGAATTTCGTAATGCCCGCGAATTGCTGCGACGCTGTGTGGCTACCAAAGCCGTATGGTATCCTTCGGGTCAACGAGCTGATAGTACCCAAGTGCGGCGCGTGGTCCATGAAATATATGAACCTGAAGAAGACAAAACCGCTCAGTATGTGAAGGCAGTCACCCCATCAGCTCGCCCTTCTCTAATGACACGTAGGTCCCAACCTGTGCCATCATCGAATCCTCGTTCAGCGCAATATTCCACCGATCTTAGGGTCCGTTGGAATTGTCAAGATCTGGGGCATTCGTATCAGGATTGCCCCATAGCCCCATCCCGAATTTTTTGCTATGGTTGTGGAGCTCCTGATGTGCTTAAGCCCAGATGTGGACGATGTAACAGCTCGGGGAACGCCAGACGGATCGTGACGAATACGGGGATTCGGAGCGGTCCATCTTCCATCCAACAAAGGCGTCCCGAGACCACGGATGTGGCCACCAATGTGGACCCAGAGCTGTGGCGTCGTCAATAGGATGGCAAGAATATTCAGAGGCTGCAGTTCAAACATCGAAAACTGCTGACACTGCGACCCAAAAATCTTGGTCTGCAAATCAGCCTCTGACCGAGTCCTATAATACCGCCTCTAGTTGGTCGGCGTCCGGAGATGGCCGAACTTCTCGTCGCACACGCTCCTTTACTTGGTCATCGAATTCTACTTTCGGGAGATCATGGAGGTACTTTACCTTGCGAAAACTATTGAAGCAAGCTTGCGCAGATTCAATTCTGACACCGTACGGGGAAAACCGGCCTTTTGCTGAAATCGAAATAAAAGGTCGGAAGCTCATGGGGCTCCTTGACAGTGGAGCTAGCGTGAGTATACTTGGAGCGGGATCTTTGGACCTGATTAACGATCTTGGGCTGCAGATGTCAATGCTGCAGTCTGACATCCTTACTGCATCGGGTCAAAAGGCTCCCGTTCTAGGATACGTGCGTGCGCTGGTGCGATTCAACGGCCGCTTGAGGATGGTACGATTTTTAATTGTTCCATCTTTGACCGGTCGCGTATATCTGGGAATTGATTTCTGGAATACGTTTCGGATTGCGCCAGTGCAAGTCTCCGCTGTTGAGGTTTTGCCCGAAACACCCGTTGTTGGTTTTCACCATTTGCTTCCTGAGGATCACCAACGTTTAGAGCTTGTCAAACAACAGTCTCCATCGTTCAATGTTTTGGGGCTTGGTAAAATTTCTTTGCTAAGTCACCACATTGATACCGGTTCCGCGAAACCCATCAAGCAGAGACACTATGCTGTCTCTCCAGCGGTCCAGAAACTGTTGTTTGATGAGCTGGATCGTATGCTTTCCTTGGGAGTGATTGAGGAAAGTCACAGTGCGTGGAGCTCACCCGTAACGCTAGTACGCAAGCCAGGTAAAGTGCGTCTATGTCTCGATGCCCGAAGGTTGAATGAGGTCACCATAAAGGATGCGTATCCGTTGCCCTTGATTGAGGGGCTGCTTTCGCGACTTCAGTCCACTAAATTTATCACAAGTCTGGACTTAAAGGATGCCTTTTGCAAATTCCTTTGGACGCGGAATCTAGGGAGAAAACGGCATTTACTGTGCCTGGCAGGCCCCTGTACCATTTCACGGTCATGCCTTTTGGTCTGTGTAATGCACCGCAAACTATGTGCAGACTGATGCATCGGGTTATACCTCATGAGCTGCATGACAAGGTGTTTGTCTACCTTGACGACTTACTGATTACAAGTTTGACATTTGATGAGCACTTGGAACTTCTTTCCACAGTTGCACAGCTGTTAAATGCAGCTAAACTCACCATCAATGTCGAAAAGAGTAAGTTCGTTCAAAGGGAAATCAAATACCTTGGCTATGTGGTCAGCGACGGTATCCTGAAGACAGACCCCGAGAAAGTGTCTGGCATCGTTTCTTACCCAGTACCGAAAAGTGCGAAAGACGTGAGAAGGTTCATGGGAATGGCGGGTTGGTATCGCCGTTTTGTTCCTAATTTCGCTTCCGTGACAGCGCCACTGATAGACTTGTTGAAAAGCAAAAAGGCTTTCCAGTGGACTGAAGGAGCGGGAGTGGCTTTCGATAGGATTAAAGAACTGCTAGTTTCTGCTCCAGTGCTGGTGAATCCTGACTTCACCCAACACTTTTATATTCAGTGTGACGCCAGTACTACGGGTATCGGGAGCGTTCTGTTTCAGAAGGATGACGATGGTGGAGAGCATCCCATCGCTTATATGTCTACGAAATTAAATGCTGCGCAGCGCAACTATAGCATCACAGAGCTAGAATGCCTGGCTGCGGTGCACAGCGTCAAGAAATTTCGAGCATATATCGAGGGGTTGCCCTTTACCATCATCACTGATCATGCTAGCCTTAAATGGCTCATGAGCCAGCAGGACCTCTCTGGAAGACTTGCCCGTTGGAGTTTGAAGCTGCAGGGCTTTGATTTTGTCATTGAGCATCGCAAAGGGTCACAGAACATCGTACCCGATGCTTTGTCAAGGGCACACGGATGCAGCGAGGAGGTGATGGCCATTAATGGATGTTTGCCGGAGCACCATCGTGTGGCTGCAATAATTTCCGAGTCAGCGTTCCAGGACCCAACATACGTCGAGCTGGTGAATCAAGTCATGACACAGCCTGACCGTTTCTTGAACGTTTATGTTCGAGATGGGCGGGTGTATATTACTACCAGCACGACAGGAGCGCTGACCTCTGACATTCCCACAACCAAATTATGGGTACCAGAAAGTCACAAGCAAGAGCTGATTCTCCGTGCTCATGATGATCCATTGGGCTCTCATTTCGGCATTCGGAAAACGATTGAGCTTCTGCAACGCTATTATTATTGGCCTCGTTTAAGGCAAGACGTTGCAGATCATGTCAAAGCTTGTAAAACATGCAAGCAAATTAAGCCTCCGAATGCCGTGATGCGACCAGCAATGGGCTCATTTCGAGACACGGATCGACCGTTACAGCGCTTTTTTGTGAATTTCATGGGCCCATACCCACGGTCAAAACAAGGGAATGTGCAGCTACTCGTGGTGCTCGACCACTATACAAAGTTTGTGTGGCTCAAGGCCTTGCCAAAAGCTACTGCTGAGGCCGTGATTAAATATTTGGGCGAAATCTTCCTGACCTTTGGAGTGCCTGAATTCCTTCACTCCGACAATGGTGTTCAGTTTACTGCAAAGGCATTGGCTACGTTTTTAGGAGAATATGGGGTCGAGCATATATTCACTGCCTTGTATTCGCCGCAAGCCAATGCTTCAGAGCGAGCAAACCGAAGCATCCTTAACGCAATCAGAGCCTACATAGGGGACGAACACCGGAATTGGGATGAGCATTTGGTGGAATCTTGTGCAGCCTTTCGAAATGTTGTACATGAGGCTACTGAGTGTTCCCCCCATTTTCTCATGTTCGGTTATCACCCTATCCAACATGGCTCTGATTACGCTCTTCTGCGACAATTGAGCGCGTTTGAGGATGGGGAGGTGAAACTGAGCACTCATGGTGATCGACTGCGTCTCATACACGATCGAGTGAAGGAAAAATTAACGCAGGCCTATGCAAAGGGTGCACAAAGGTACAATCTGCGCAGTAAATTTAAATCCTTTGTTCCAGGGCAGGAGGTTTTCGTCCGAAGTCACGTTCTTAGTAGTGCGGCGGACCGTTTCGCGGCCAAGCTTGCCCCGAAGTTTGTTCGTGCTAGGGTTCGTCGCTCACTAGGTCTTGTGGCATATGAGCTCGAGGACGAGAGGGGAAACACAATGGGTGTCTACCACGCCAAGGATATCCGATAGGGATCCTAAGGTCTCTCTCTCTCTCTCTTTGCGACCTGTTGTTGCCCGGCGTTGAGACCCTTCTCCTGGGGTGAGTCGTCCCCACGCTATTACGGACAGCTGTTTGCCACCACTCACCGTAATAGTGGAAAAAAAAATTGCATTGTCTGTAGGTAGATGTGACGGCCGGTCATTGCTTTGTGATTTTCACAGAATATTAGTAAACAACAACAACAACGAAGCGGTGCAGTTCAAATGCAACTCGATTGTGTGTCATCGACACCTGAGTGCATTTGAGCTGCATTGATCGATGCTCGGGCGATGACCGGTCGTTGCTTGATATGGATGGAATGATGATTACGGGAGATGGCGGTAACGGAAGGATCAGCTGGAAACTGCACTGGCTGGTTGGCGAGACTTTTTGGCTGGGAACGGAGAGTTGAATTTTGGCGCTGAACCGGAGAGTTTTGGTTTTGAGGCTGGACCGAAAAGGTGGTCGTGTACTAAACGTTTGCGAGAGCGTCGAAGTTCTTGATATGACGCAAAGCTATAATTTGGTTTGATTCGCGAAATTGAAAAACTGTAAAGATTAAAATTATTCTAATTTTGTGCTAAATTTGTACTCTACGTGACATAATCCAATTGAACACGAATCGGAATCGAGAGTTTGTGCGCGAATAAACCTGTACAGAAAAATAGTGTGTACATAGTGATAAAAGTACGCTAAATATCGTACAAAGTTACCTTTGGAATATGTTCTGGGAAAAATTTTGCGAACTTGTGAAAGTTAATGTGCGTGGGATAGCACTGTGATTTGATTGCGAGTTGGTGCAATTAGTAATCAGGACCGAACAGAGTTATTGTTTAACTCAAACACTATTTTATATCGAATTTATGATACCGTACAAAGCATTGGAAAGATGCCTCTGACAACAACTGGATCTCCGTTGCTGATTTGATTTTATGGCTATAGATATTCACACCGGGAATTCGATTGAGATGAAAAATAAAAATGCTGATGGAAGTGCATGCAGGATCTTCTCTCCACACCAGTGTTGAGAACGAGAAACAAAATTAAATTAATCATCGACAATTAAACAATTTGAACATTACTATTGATACAAAGTGTAAAGACTGTTGAAGTAACGTCTTATCCTAATGCAAATTTCTTTTTGAGCAAAAAGTTAAAAAAAAATATAATATTAATATATATAAACCACAGTTTAATTTGGATAATTTAATTCCATTCTTAAAAACAATAAAACTAAATAAGTTTCAGTGAGCGAGGATACGGTACCGTCTTCCGGAACACTGGTAAGAGAATTATTTTGATTTTATATATGTAATTATTAATGAATTTTAATATTTAATTTATTGGAAGTTATTGCATGGATATTTTGTTTTAATTTTTATTTACTTTTATAGTAATTGAAGTCCCTGTTATTATTTAAAATTACTTGATTTTTGAATATTATTTTTTAGATTGTTTTGGAAAATTGTTTTCATTTTATTTATTTTACTATTTTGAATATATTTGTTTTACGTTAAAAAAGAAAGAACTTGCATTAGTTTTTTTTATATAAGGAATATTAAAATAGCAATAAGTAAGTAAACACCAACGAATAGGTTCAGTGAAGCCATGTATGGAAGTGAGCTCCTTTTTTCCCCCTTGCTGGGTTTTTTTTCCTTCTTCTTTGTGATTAGGTCTATCCATGCGTGACACAGCTAGGGCTTGGCCTGCCCCTCAATAACCCACGACACCGGTGACTAGCCGGCACCTTAAAGTCACGCGAGGGTAGCAGGTCAGGTTAAAATTTCTGTTGTGGTGGCGGCTGTTCACAGCTGTTCCGCAACAAAATTATTGATAAAATGAATGAATGAAAAAAAATGAAATTGTTTAGTGCCTTGGTCGCATTGACAGCGACATTGTCGCTGTATTGTAATTTACCAAATTCGCGGCATTCACGCCTCCCCCTGTGGCGCCGCTGCCGCAATGCAGCTGTGATGTGTTGACAGCATCAACTGCATAAAAAGCGTCATACAACGTAATATAAAGGCTTCACAGCATAACATGAATATGAATTATATCGAACAGCAAACCGAACACAATTTTGCCATGTGGCATATGAAACTTCTATGATAGAATAGGAGTATGAGTATGAGGAGTATGGAAAATCAACAGTTTTCCTTAGTTGTTTTTGCATCAACTAGGGCTATAGTTAAAACAACCATAAGAAAATGGGTGATTATTTTTATGCACCATGACGCGTGGCTGATAAACAATTTCATTCGGAGCATGAAAAACGTCTAAATGTTGAAACCATTTTACTTTACGTAGAATAATTCCAAAGACGTTGCTCACTGACTTACGTTTGTTGAAATCAACTATTGCAAAGTAGTTTAAGTACCATAAAAACTGTTGATAATTCGAAACGTTGAAGTTTTGAGTGAATTGATGAATAGTTTTCTATTAATCAACTATTTTTCGTGGTTATGAAACAATTAAAACAGTTGATTTCAGGAACGTTGCGATATTTTTTGTATAACCAGAGCCAACTACTTTTATATCGTTAAATTAACTATATTGACATAATAAAAATAACCATTTTCCGTAGTTCGTTTAACGATTTTGAATGAATCGTTGCAATACTATTAAAAATAGTTGAACCTACCAAGAGTTTTTCTTTCAATTTTACTGCAGAATTCTAAGGTATTAAAATCTGTTCTATCTTAAAGCCGGGGAAAAATCCCAGTGAACTTTGAAGCTTCAGACCTATCTCATTACTCAACGTGATGATCAAGGTGATAAATAGCATCATTAAATATCGACTTATTAATAAATTTAGAATTCTAGAAAAACTTCCAGTGCACACGTATGCATACACAAAAATTAGATCAGTTAGCATGTGTTGAAACACATTGGATATATAAAAAATATTCTATGATTATATTTCTGAATATTTCCAATGCGTATCAAAGTGTAGACACTTCCAAACTAATGGATAAAATGGATCAATTTGAAATACCCAAAGAATATATTTTCTGGGTCATGGCTTTCATTTCCTTCAGAAGCCTACAATTAGGCTCTGACACTGTTAGAGTTACTAATGGCATCTTTCAGGGAGATGTCCTTAGTCCGTTACTTTTTAATTTATACACAGCCAAATTTCACAACAATATAAGTCAATCAGTGGTGTCACCGCCGAAAGATATTTCTGAAGTAGATATGGGGAAAAATATATAGTAAACTAGGGCCTTTCGTAGTAAAATTTCAAAATCAGTTTCCTTTAAATTAAAAACGTCATATCCTGGTAAAATCTGTTTTCTAGCCCAAAGATAACAAAACTATCAAAAGATAAAAAAATTCTGCGATTTCAATACCAAATGAATTTTTTAGTTCTATAACAAATAACAGTAAATAATAGTTCTCTGGCGAACAAAACCGATGAGACTGCTCGAATACTGAGTTTGTTTCTTTCATCAGTTTTTATATTCTGCATTTCAGAAAATTTCCTCTCCGCTGCTGTTCTGCTATGTGGCAAGGATAAAAGTGTAAGCATGTAGTGAGCTAAATTCTTAAAGCAACTTTGCTCTAAAACATTTTCTTTCCTACTCAATGAACTCCAAAAATTTACCACGTTATCATATTGATCATATTTAATATTACTGTTAATTAGCAATCGCCATTTGTTGTTTAGAGTTTCTAAATTACCTTTTGTTTTAAAACGAAAAGCACGGAAAATAGGAAGTATAGTAGGCAGCTCACCACTCATTATTTTTTTATTTTTTTAAGTTAGCGATGTCGCCTTGTGTTTGACATAGCCAAATTACTATCACCCCCATGACGCCCGATAGCTTTCTGTGTGCCCAGCGCTTAAATCTTATTCAATATTACATTAGGTCTGTTCGCGTAACTGAATCTATTATAATATAATAAAATAGATTCGCAGAAAGTCATTTTTGTACTTTTGCTGCAAGTCAAATTATGCAGCAAAAAGAAGCCAGCTGCCAAATTCAGTTACTGCTGCAGTTTGCTGAAGTACGCGAACAGACCTATTCTTGATAGAATATGTTGTAGATTTAACAATTTGAGTAGTGAAGTAGCAAAAACGGCAAAGGCCGAAAAAATGTAATAAATTTGCTACAAATGTAGTAAGGTGACAACACTGAAGTCAATCTACTAATATAGCGCAATATGCTGATGGTTTTGTGATCTTCTCTTCACATAAGAGAAAGATGGATGCTTTTAGACGTTTCTAGAGAGAGTGTCGGAGTTTCGCAAATACTGCAAGTTTTCTTTTACTACCATTAAACCCTGACAAATGCAAAGGGATGATCCTCAATAAAAACCAAAGTTTCTCACATAGAACTCAAATAGATAACAAAAACATACAGTGGCTCAATAATATAAAGTTCCTTGGCAAAATGATTAAATTCAATTATACAGAGTCAGATTTCCAAAAGTCCAAAATAGAAAACAGTATCACGGAACTAAATGTCGTTAAGAGAGTGACAGGAGTTAAAAGTGGGCTGCCTCCAGATAAAGGTATTGTGTTGTACAAGTCATTTGTTAGATCCATATATATACGTATGTGCCATAAAGCCATATATATACGTATGTGAAATCACCATTTTATCTAACCAAGAGTTTTGATAGTGTAAAAGCCAAAATTATAAGAAGATGCCTAGGTCTGGCGAACCAAACGGCGAACATAATAGTGTTTGATATGGCAAACGAACTCCCGACAAGTTTCAGAGCTAAATTCATGCTAGCGAAAGAGCTCATGAAAGTCAAACTAGCCAACAAAAACCTGTAGAGAAAGTTCACTGTTAATAAGAATGGGTCAAATTATTCCATATTATATAACAAATATTAAAGCGTTTTTGATAGAGTGGGCATTCCACCTTATACTGGTGTTCCTTCCAATTTAATCATAACTGAAAAAAGTTCAGGAGTGTTTAGGGATGTTGGGAAGATGAAGGCAAAGAAATTTTAGATACCTTTGAAAAGCTTGGATCAGATGAAACAAAAATGAACCAGAGTATCTACTTCTCTAGTGGAGCCAAATCCTGCTTGGGGGTGGGGTGTGCTACAATGAAGATCGATGATATCAATTCGGATATCTATTCTCTAAGTACCCACACATCAGTTTGAAATGCGGAGCTGGTGGGTATTTTCCTAGCAATCTCATCAGAAACTAGCACTGAACAACAAGAATGAATAGCCTTCACAGATTCCAACCAAGCGTGTATTGAGCTTAAAAGAAACCCAAAAAAATAAAACAATTATCTGCGACATCTATAGATTATGCATGACTGCCAATCATATCATAATCAAAGTCATGTGAATTCCAGGTCATAAAAACATCGGTGGGATGGCTCAGGTTGATGAAGATGCCAGGAAACGGGCTTTTAATGGCACTGAAATCGTCATCAAATATGAAGCAGATGAAGCCTTGCTGGACATATTTACAGATTTCAAGGAGGAGTGGAGGGAAAACCATAGAAATGAACTAATAAAACTAAAACAATGCACATGGTCGAAAGCGTTTCTTAGCAATAGGAATCAACTTCGGTTCAAAAAGTTTAACTTCGGGAGAAATACCACTAAACAACTAAATAGACTACTGGTTAACAAATGCTTTAATAACAAGATATTTTTTAGTATGAAGTAGATAGACAGTTCTAAATGCAGTTTTTGCAACCAAAAAGATGATCTAGATCATCAAATCTTTCATTGCCAGAAGCATTCCAATATAAGAAATGAGTTTCAGATATTCAGCCATTACAGTACGGTAGATTCTATCCTTATCACACAAAACAAAGAGCATGTCACTGAGCTGGCGAGTTTTCTAGACAAAGCGAAGTTAGACATCTAACAGCATTTAATAAATTAAGTTAAATATAGAAGCAAGTATACTTCGCTTGAAGTTTAAATTTAAGTAAAATTCTATTGAAATATCAAATAGTCCTAGTAATAGTCCATAAGCTCAATCTAGTTTTGTATTAAAAAAATAATATGGTTGTTACAACACACTGGTCAAATAACTTATCACACTTGCCAATGGATATGAATATTTTTACTGTGAGTCATCAATTAGCTTTTAAGACGAGTATATTCAAGTAAATGCACTAAGAAATCAGTTAACCCAGGAATGGTTCATTTTGTTTGTTTATAGCTGTTAAGTACCACCATTACTACACAGGAAAAAAAACACATAGCAATTTTGTGCACAATATGTAGCATTAGTATAAGAATAATGCAATAGAATTTATTGTAGTTAATTTTAAGTAAATGAGCAAATAAGGTTAAACCTACACCATGGTGGTTTCGCAGCTCGATGGCTGATACGCAACGTCAAAAGCCAACCCAATCCTCCTCAAACAGGATTAAGTATGTAATATGTATATATATATATATATATATATATATATATATATATATATATATATATATATATATATATATATATATATATATATATATATATATATATATACATATATATATATATATATATATATATATATATATATATATATATATATATATATATATATATATATATATATATATATATATATATATATATATAAATATATATATATATATATTGTTGAAATTCAAATATTATATTCCTTTGCATGTAACTGAATCCGCATGCTGCAACATTCTCGTACACCGCAATTAAAAACATTCTCGTACACATCTGATTCTCACAGAAATTCTTTCATGTGAATTATCGCGTGTAATTCTAGCGCCTAGACAAGATAAGCTCTGACGATTAGCGAACCAGACGCGTTGTCAGCAAATTCTTCGGTCGCCGGTGTACGACGAAAGTGTTGCAGCGTGTGAATTCAATATTGTTTATTTTCTATTTGTTTTTACAATTGTTAGCATATAAGCAAGTAAAATCACAATAAAAGAGTCAGTCAATCAAGAGCAAGCGCGCGTTTTAATCGATTCTTCCTCAGCTTATTTAGCGAACGATCCCATTGTAGTGTCCTAGTACTGCACTAGGGCACAATTGAAAGGTGTTTACGTACTGTACGTAAACATCATATTCTCTGTGAATAAATCGAGCGGCAAGGAAAAGCCTTTGTCGAAACATCTGGTGACCCCGACGTGATTCTGATATTTCAGTAGAATCAAAGCTTCATGATGGAGTTCGAAGAGCTCGCTAATGAGCAAAAACATGTAAGAGAAAATATCCAAGCGATCCTACGAAGGTTAAAAAAGGACCCATATGACCGTAAGACGGAAAAATCTTACTTAAAAAAGGCATCAGGCGAGTTGGAGGATGCATGGCGCATCTTCCTCACCAATCATCAGGCATTGGAGCCGTTGTTGGACGTGAAACAACAACATGCCTACACAAAAAACGATTTCTTTTCGGCCATTCGAGAAGTTTACGAAAAAGCCAAGGAGCTCATTGCGGCCCTAGATAAGCTTTCAGCGGACACCACTGCGAAAGAATCCCAACCGGAAACCTTTCAAGTGTCCCACAATGCCCCATATAACGATACTAAAGTGCCTGACACCAGCGTCCAATTGAGGAAACTAGTGCGAAAGCAAAAGGCCGCAATAAAAGACGCACAGCACTTGATTCTAAATCTTGAAGAAAGGTCGTGGGAACAGCACCCGAAGCCGTACTACGTGCTGAACATTCGAATCCTAGAAGATTACAAAAAACAGCTCACTCATAACATCCAATCAATATGGGAGAGTTCCACTGACGACGAGGGTCTGGTTGGTTACGACTTGCACGAATATCAAACAACCAAAATTGCACTTCTCCAGAGTATCGTAAAAATGCAACAAAGCCTTTCAGATTGCACCGAAGAAACTGGCAAACCTGTGGAACTACAATCTGAGACTCTTTGTGCGATTAAGCTACCACAAATAACGCTACCCTTCTTCGATGGCGACTACTTGAAGTGGACGCAGTTCAAGGAGCTGTACACACAACTAATACATAACCAACCGATCAGTAGCACGCAAAAGATGTATTATCAGCAATTTAAACGGAGAAGCAAAACGCCTCATTCAGCACTTGCCAGTTTCAGATGGAAATTATGGAGATGCATGGCGGCTTCTCAACAGTCGATATGACAACAAGAGGATCTTAGTTAACAGCCTGTTGAACAAGCTTTTAGCTCAGTCCGTTTGCCAAAGCGACTCAGCTACCTCTATCAAGGTCTTCCACGACACAACCAATGAGTGTCTGCTGGGGCTACAAAACATGGGAATCTCCATAGATACTTGGGACCCCATATTGCTACATCTACTTCGCAAGCGGCTTGACCGGGATACTCTAGCTCTTTATGAACAGACGATAGAATCACCAAGAGAGCTGGATACAGTGCAAAACTTCCTGGCATTTTTAGAGCAGCGTTTTCAGAGTCTTGAGGCGCTTGGAACAAAGAGGCTAACGTCATTTAATTCCAAATTCAACAAGTCTACGTCTCTCAACATCGCACCTGCAGAAGATCAATGTCTTGTGTGCACACAAAGTCATCCTCTGTTCCATTGCAAATCATTCATGAAGCAATCAATAAAAGACAGAATCGGTACGGCGAAACGACATAAATTATGCTTTAATTGCTTGAAACCCAGTCACAATATCAGCCAATGTACTTCGCGTGGCTGCAAAAGGTGTCAAAAGCGACACCATACATTACTTCATTTGGAGGAATACCACAGCAACCCAACAGATTAGCCAAAGCGAATTCAGTCTGCAGCCTCAGGTGATACACCGAGCATGGCAAAACCCAGTAAGGGTGCAACAACATTAGTCGCCCAGTTACAAAAGGCGTCTAACAAGTACATACTGTTAGGTACAGTGCGCATAAAGGTGCAAACATGCAACGGACATGAAGAGGAGTGCCGAGCAATATTGGACTCGGGTTCCCAACTAAACTTCGTAACCAAAGGACTGGCAGCAAGACTCGGTTTATCTACTACATCCGAGGCACTATGCATACAAGGAATTGGCCAAAGCAAGCAGGTGACCCAAGCAAAGGTCAATATATCAGTCAAATCAAAGACGACCGGATTTGAAACCAGAATTGAAGCGTTTTTATTGCCAAAAATAATAAATCAGCAACCTGCACAGCTCATAGACATTTCAAACTGGCCGATCCCAAGCAACATAAGACTCGCAGACCCAGTATTCAACAATCCTGGTGCTGTCGAAATGCTGATTGGGGCGGAAATATATTTTCAACTCCTATCAATCGGTCAGATTCGCCTAGGAGACGACCTGCCCACCCTTCAGAATACCGTTTTTGGGTGGGTAGTTTGCGGCAAGGTAGCCAGTGATACTAAGACGGAAGCTGTAAGTGGCATTTGCAGCATGTGCGGTGACGAAGACACTGTAATGGATAATCAAGTGAAGAAATTTTGGCAACTTGATGACGTATCACAACCGTTCTCCCTGACAGTCCAAGAAAAAAGGTGTGAAGAATATTTTGCGCGCACAACAAAAAGAGATCCTAACGGTCGTTTTATCGTCAGTCTTCCATTCTCGCAGGACACGAATCTTTTAGGAGAATCCAAAGACATCGCTGTTCATCGATTTTTATCACTAGAGCGCAAGTTGGGAAAAGACGCAACAGTACGATGACAGTATGTCGACTTTATGCACGAGTACTTGCGTCTGGGACATATGAAGCCTGTAAACATAGAGGCATTGAAAAAACCATACTACTTCTTGCCACATCATTGCGTGCTAGGGCCAGACAGTACAACGACGAAATTAAGGGTAGTTTTCGATGCTTCTGTGAAGACGTCGACTAACATATCACTAAACGATATATTGCATACTGGTCCGGCTTTACAGGAGGACGTCTTCTCCATTTTTTTACGTTTTCGTTTGCCTAAGTTTGTGTTCACTGCGGACATCGAAAAGATGTACCGCCAGGTGCAAGTAAACGAAAACGATCATAGATACCAGCTGATCATCTGGAGAGATTCACCACACCAGCTGCTGCAATACTACCAACTGACCACCGTAACGTACGGAATGACAACAGCGCCATATCTAGCGATAAAATGCCTTCAACGCCTAAAAGAGGAGGCTAGAAAAGCTCGTCCATGAGGATTCGAAGCAATACAGTGACACATTTATGTTGATGATGTAATGGCTGGTTTAGATAATCTCAAGGATGCCCGTGAAATGAAAGCTCAACTAACGACTATACTTCAGTCTGGAGGTTTCACCTTAAAGAAATGGTGCTCCAACCACCCACTTCTGTTGCAAGATGTCCCAAATGAAGACAAAGCAGTACAGTTTCAAGTCGAGGATCAAACAAGCTGCCATATAAAAACCCTTGGTTTAACCTGGCTACCAACAGCAGGTAACTTTAGCATTCATACGTTCCAGTCAAAGAGAAATGAAGTCACAAAGCGGACGGTGTCATCGGATATCACACACTTGTTTGATCCCCTTGGCATCATGAGTCCGGTCACAATTTGTGCGAAAATTTTCCTGCAAACATTATGGAATTTACAACTAGATTGGAATGCTGCTCCACCTCTTGAGTTCCACACCCGGTAGGTCAAGTTTTGGGAAGAGCTTCAAAGTCTGCTGACCATACAATTCCCCCGGCATGTTTTCTCTGGGAAAAAGCCAAACAACATCCAGATGCATGTATTTAGCGATGCATCGGAAAGGGCATATGGTGCTGCCGTTTACGTCAGGACTCAGCAGGAAGATAGCACCATCATCGTAAGACTTCTTTGCGCGAAATTCAAGGTTGCACCTACGAAAACAACCACACTTGCGCGTCTAGAGTTACAAGCAGCTACTTTGGCAGCCAGACTCTCGGAAAGAGTACGAGATGACTTCAACTGGCACGCTGTTTCATGTTTCTTCTGGACCGACTCAGAGATAGTGCTGGCATGGCTTCATTCAGCCTCCTCATCGCTGTCTACGTTTGTAGCGAACCGTGTAGCCACAATTCAGGAAATAACTTCCGTCAGCCAGTGGCGACACGTGCCATCGGAACATAACGTTGCCGATATACTGTCGAGAGGGTTGTCTCCCGCCCGCCTTAAGGAAACCATCACGTGGCTCTATGGTCCAAGGTTTCTTCATGGCAGCGAAACAGTGTGGCCAGAGCAACCGTTGAAGTTCGAGACCGATTTGGAGAAGAAACGAACCAAGATAGTCTTGTTCTCCACAGGCAATGTCGACTTCATAGCGACCATCGATCATCGCAACTGCTACATGCACTTGAAGCGTGTACTCGCTTATGTTCGGCGCTTCATTACAAACACGCGCTCGAAGAACAACTCTCGTCAATCACGACAATTAACGGTGAAAGAATTAGACAAAGCGAACACTGTGATCATCCGGCATACTCAATCACACTCCTTTCGCGAGGATATAACTACACTTGAACGTCATAACGCACTCAACGCAGATACCAATTTAGCTCCACTTGGTCCATTTCTCGACCATAGAGGAATCTTTCGAGTAGGCGGTCGATTAGAAGAAGCCGACATAAGCTACGAAGCCAAACACCCAGCACTACTGCCATACAACCACCCAATCACTAAGCTGATAATGACAGAACTTCCCGTGTCTAACTCCCACATAGGACCGCAAGGGTTATTAGCAAAAACCCGGCAAAAATTCTGGCCAATAAAGGGAAAGACCATCGCCCGCTCAATCGTACTTGGCTGCATCCAATGCCAGAGGGCAAAACCGAAGCTAGCATCCCAGCTCATGGGAAATTTGCCAGCAAGCCGAATTAGACCTACCCGACCGTTTTCTACAGCTAGGGTTGATTTTTGCGGCCCCTTTTGGTCACATTTTAGGGTCCGAGGAAAACGACCCCAAAAAACATATACTGCTGTGTTCATCTGTTTTACAACAAAGGCTGTGCATCTCGAGGTGGTTAGTGAGTTGACAACAAATGCCTTTATCGGAGCCCTGAAGCGGTTTGTGAGTCGAAGAGGCTATTGTAGACATATTTATTGCGATAATGCTACAAATTTTGTTGGTGCTCACAATGAACTTCAAGAAATAAAGGAGATAGTCTACAGTAAAAAGGTAGAAGAATCCATCGTTCGATGTTGCACCACCAAGGGAATTGACTTCCACTTTATCCCACCACGCGCGCCGCATTTCGGCGGATTGTGGGAAGCCGCGGTGAAGTCAGCTAAGCGCCTTTTATCAGCTAACTACCATTATATCCCACTAACTTATGAGGAGCTCGAAACATCCGCCACTGAGGTAGAAGCTATATTAAATTCGAGACCACTAACACCTATGTCATCGAATCCGAATGATCTCACGGTGTTAACACCGGGCCATTTCCTTGTGGGCGAGCCACTTTCTAGCTTCGCTGACGCTACGCCACAATTAGAGCAAGTCAGTTTACACCAGCACTGGAAGAGGCTACAATACGTCAAAAACCAGTTCTGGCAGCGGTGGGTCAAGGAATATTTGTCAGAACTCCAGCATAGGCATAAATGGAAACAAAGCTGTCAAAATGTGCAAATCGGAACGATGGTAATATTAAAGGAACCCAATACCCCGGTATTAAGATGGCCTCTTGGTCGCATCATAGACACCATCAAAGGAAAAGACGGCCTGGTGCGTGTAGCCGACGTCAAAATCGCGTCAGGTATTCTTCGAAGACCCATCCACAATCTTGCTCCACTCTTGATACAACCAGATGAGAAGGCCAGCGACAGCATCGACACTGAGTCCATGATGGCTAGAGAGCCGGCGGCAGAACCATCTTCCGCCCAGAATGGATCAAAACCGACATACCAACCGTCGACGAGGTCAGGAACACGGCAACAACAGGCTCAACGAACAACCGTCTAACGCCAAAAGAGCCCGCCATCATCTTTCCACTACAGTGTTAAACGTCTTACTAGTGTGCTGTTTGATGCTACCACTAGTTTTGTTAGAAAATGCACACGTTACCATCATACCGTTTAAAAGTGATTCCGGTCTATACTTCGAAAGACTAGGGGAGGCGCATCTAATCTCAAATGAGTGGAGGCTGGTAATCTATTACAACTCATCCAATTATCGAGCAGAACTTCAAACGATCAAGCAAGGAATTGGCCAGTTAAGCCATATTTGCAGTAAACTAAAATACAATCAAACTTGTGCTGGGATAATCGCCCAACTCAATGAGGCTTTCAACAAAGTTCAAGAAAACAATGAGCTGCTTGTTACGTCAAATACAATAAGCACAAGATTCAAAAGATCGCCACTCGACATAGTAGGAAACATAGCCAACTCTCTTTTTGGCGTTCTAGATTCAGCTTATGCTCAAAAAATGGCAGACACTATTCGGAATCTTGAAGAAAATGAGCAGCGCTTATTGGAGCTCATGAAAAACCAAACATCAATCATCGATGCTACCACGCGGATTACAAGGCAATCTCATCAAGTCATCAATAAAAAATTGCAAGACTTAACCGGGTATCTAAACAAAACTCTTGATATCATCAATACCCTGAAAACTGAAGACCAACAGCACAAGGCAATTGAATATTTCAATACCTTATCGATGCAGATAGTACTGCTAATAACGAGCTACGAACGGACTCAATCTAGTCTTTTGGATGCACTATCAGACTCCCACCATGGAAAGATTAATCCATTTTTATTGCCTCCAAAGCAATTGTATCGGCAGCTTACGTTAATAAGGGATCATCTCCCCTCTACGTTGAAACTACCAGGAGACAACTACGACCTGCCCAGAATGTATACGCTGATGACAAAAGAGTCCCGGGCATTATCAAACCAAGTCATCTTCAGAGTTAATCTTCCGCTTTTTTCTTACGACCAATACGAGATGCTTCGGATTCTTCCTCTTCCCATAACCACCGCAAAGGGACTCGTTACCATCATCACCTCCTCAAAATTCTTAATGATCAACCGGCATCGTGACCTATATTATCCGGTATCTGAGATGGAGCTTTCGAAATGCATCCTCACAGATCAGTCAAACTACATATGCAAGCAACTGCATCCGCTGCAGCGAAAGGGGTCCAATATGAGTGGCTGTGAAGTTGTCATTCTAACACAATCATCTCCAGTTCCGTGCACCGTGACGAAAATAGCTCAGGTACCAGCATGGATTCAACTTTCTCTCCGAAACCACTGGATATATTTCATGAGAGAGCAAACTAACTTCAACCTCGCCTGTGGCAGTACGGTATCCTCCATAGCTTTGAGCGGCAGCAGTATCATCAATACAACCCATGGATGCACGATAACGGGAGAATCTTCCGTGATCCAGTCGACTAACTTTTATGACAATTCGATTGAGGCCAGCCTCGTGTCCGCTAAAATCATCGCTGATTTCCTAGAATTTGCTAATCAATCAAGACTTTCGCTCTATGCCTTGAAATCAGTCGACATGGCTGAAAACATTTCCAAAGTGCAAAATGAGATCAAGAAGCTGAAGACGAGTGAAGAAGAACTTCACCTTGCAACATCTCAACATATACATCAGTAGATAAGCTATGAGAGTTCTAGCGCAATTTCCTGTGTATTTTTAAATTTCTCAAAAGTGTTACTAATTTCTCAAAAGTATTACTACCATTACCTCTAAATTCTCAAAAGTGTGTATAAAATTGATAGAAAGAGATAGCATTATATAGGTTGCTCTATTTGCCTCTCTCTCACTCTCACACATGGAAATCGGTATGGTGTCATAGAAGAACCTCTTCAACTCCCCCCCCAACTTGAAACCGTCCCTCGCCCAAGGTTCAAGAATAACTCACCGCTGCATTATGCAATGTTGCGAAATACCCACACCTATTTCACTTCAAATTTACTAAAATAAAATTATTCACTTGAATGGCGAACAAACTAAAGGCTAAAACCTGCTACCAGGTGATCAGATTCTATCACAAGCAATCAGAATTCAATAGCGGAATCACGATCTTTACAAATCCAAACGAATGACAATCTCCTTATACAAAACTCTTGTGCAGATAGTCAGAAAAACTTGTTTTGCTGGTTTATTTAGCTGAAACGTTGCTTCTGCATAGCGTACGTTGCGTTTTTAGCAATTTATGAATGGACGGCAATTTTACATGCATAATTTTCCTTTAACGATATAACTAAGGCAAAGAGTCAATGTGTGTTATGAATATGAGTTAAAAGAAACGGTAAGAGAAGATTATTATTTTATATGAAGTCAGGGAATCACTCGAATATCTTGATTGGATGTTGGTTATTTGCAGGTGCTTGAGATGTGTCTGATTGTATCTTTCATGCATAAACACGTTGGCCTCTGGGTTTGTAAATTAATACAGTAATAAATGCATATGAGCATAAATATACGAATCAAGATGAAATTGATTGCATTCATAGCAATTATTACTCAATTGAGTTACTGCAAACTTTGTGCTCCTGTTATTATAGTATTAAGCTGACCTCAGAAAGGAAGTATTTATAATTAAGCCATCAATCTGGTTTTCAAATTGCACTCTGTTGCGGTACTTCTAACAATATGTTGCTATGATTTGAAAATGGGCTTATTATTAGGATTTTAAAATAACACATAAATTTCATCACGGTATAAACATTCTTTTATTTGACATATTCATCTATTTTACAAATTCATATAAACTAATGTACATTGTATTATACACATATTTATTTCACACATTAATCTACATCTATTATGCTATAATGACCACACGGTAACGTCGCATAGCTGTTTTTTAATAAATAACGCTTATCATCATGTGAACTTAGAGCAATTTTCGACTGAGTGATGGTACATACGTCATGTTTTTGACTTTGAATCAAATTTTGTGAAACTACCTTTTCAATATTATTGTTTAGACATTCTATATAATCCTCAAACGTTATTCTATTTTTTATAATATTTCTTTTAATACCTTTGCACTTTTTTGTTTTATCTTTACCATCTACCCTGAGTGCATACATTTTAGATCTTAGACCAACAAACTCAGTCATTATGCGACCATTGTTTTCATCCTTCATTAAACCCAGCACTTTTTTATTAACGAGGGGAATGCTCCAAATATTATTGGAAGGATAGTCACTGGTATCGAAATGTGTATAGCAATCGCGTTTAATTATTTTGTATATGTTGGGGCAGGCTATTTCATAAATCAAGGAATCTGTATCGACATAACAAACAGTACAATTGGATCTAAATTGAGGGATCATGTAGCTGTAATGAAAATCATATATGGTTGTTTTAGCTAAATCCAAAATACACATACCTACATATATTGGCTTATTCAAATAAATTTCTGTCTTGTTAAGTTCAATGGCTACTAAGTTTTCATTAAAAATAGTTGAAGCCTTAAATTCAGGCTTTGAAATGAGGGCTTCGGCTCCATATCGCCCCAACCACTTGGTAACCAGTTTAACGACATTGTGTTTCCGGACGTTCTCCATCGTTTTCCCAAAAACGGCATTATTCAACAATTTGAAGAGATTTTTCTCGAAATCGTTTTTCGCCAATGCTCGAAGACGCGTGTTAAGATCAATATAAGAATTCAGCCATATAGACTGATTAAATTGGAGAACTCGATGAATCTTTGTTAATTTTAATCCAGGAAGCAGAACTTGTTTTAAATTACGATAGTGAATTATATATTTGCGCTTATTGTGGAGAGTGGCCATTAGTTTTTTCTGTTTTGAATTGGGGGCGCTGCAATGCTCTGGGCAGAAAGGTAGATCTTTATGAAGATCGTGAAGCTCTTGTGGATATTCCAAATCTACTTCTAAAATGTATCCAGTGGGTGAATCATCCAACACCTCTTCAATCTTAAGGTTGTTCGCGTTATCTACCCACTTGAAGCCACCGTAAGGTAGGGGCTGAGACATTGCCCAACCATATTGGTTATTAACATCATAGTATTGTAAGAATTTTGATGATATATGTGGATCATAGTCAGCCATATATTTATTATTTGCCTTGGAGTAACGCTTAGAGCACTGACTGAGGCCGCCTCGGATACCACGCTCAACAAACATTAACATATCAGTCAATAGTTCCAAAGTTATAGCAGTATGTTTGAGCATAGCATCCCAAGTATAACCTGGAAGTGTATAGTAGTGTGCAGGATCTAATCCATAAGTCACATGACAACTTGAACGAAACTGTTCAAAAACATCCGCTAGAAGAAGTACATCTGTTTTTAAATACAGATCGGAATATTCACCTAGGTTTTGAATGCCGAATTCATTCCAGACATTGCAAGCATGATTATAATCTTCATAACTAATATTAGAATCGTTCGATTTATTATAAAAGTTTGAAATATTAGGAAGAGAAGACTCTAAAATTATTAATATAATCATAAGGGTAAACTCCCATACGAGTTAGTAAATTATATTTCGGATCAGCCAAATTTGGGAACTGGGATCTTAAAATGCGTAGTGAAGTTAGATATGAAGCAAGAGTTTCAAGGCTACATCCCATAAAGCGGAAGGAATCAATAAAGCGGAATTTGATAGAATAAAGATGAAATGCAGTATAATAAGATTACACTCTAGGACTTTTTGATATTAAAATATACTAGCATATGTGCCTATGGTGTTATAAAAAGGACGTATAAATACATGCTTGTCAGTTTTGGGATTTGTATGTACTATATTTGGTTTCTATAATATACTGCGCATCTAATTATCATAACGGGCATTTTTTAAACATGTTTAAAAAACAGCATGCTCTGGAATTCGTTAAGAATGTTGCTTGCATGATCATAATTTTAAAACACATCCCCTCAATACTGCATGATCTATAGTATGCACACACAGATTTTATCTTTTACGAACTTTAAAATCGACGTATTGTCAATTGTAATGTATTGATGATTTCATTGAGCGCTTTTTTCAAAATCATATGCTTTTCTTTTCTGAGAGGGGTCATATAAACTGTTAATTTATAAGTGTCTCTATCAGGGATAAAAATCTTCTTATTCTTTTAATTCTTAATCGCTGTATGTGGAAAAGTGATATACCATCAAGAAAATGGTTCATTAGCTATGATGCTCGTGCTAGTAAATAATCATTCATATCCTCGTTAGTTTTTAATCATATTTCTGATTTGATGTAATTTAAAAGGCGTATTACGTTTTGAATTATTAATTTTACTCGATAATCAACAAAATGCAATATTTTTTATTCTATGAAAATTTTTTTATTTTGCATTCTAATCCAATCAGTTTTCCTTTAAAAGTAAGTGGAGGATTTATTTCATCATATTACGCGCAATGAATTATATTATGTATTGTGTACTAAAATGAATGTATGTAAGTCATTAAGAAACATTATCATAATATTTATGTATCATTATAGAATATGACTGCTCAAATCTACTTAAGCTTATTTATTACCGACAAATCTAAAATGTAGACCATGTGAGAATATTTTAGATGATTCAAAGAATTCACTATTTTTCAATTAATCGGAACTTCCACTTTCTGCTATCAGGCCAATATAATTATTACAAGTGCTATGTGAAATTGACTTCACTACATCTATTGGAGATAGAACTACCGACTCTTTGCGTTATATACACCACACCACACAATGGAAATTACTTACATTGCAATGTACATACAATAAATTGTATAACGAAAGTAAAAACAATTTTGGGTGAAAAGTCGCTATTTAATTTCTCATAATGTTTTGATCTTATACCAATGCTATAAGAGACGTGACTTGAAAAAGCTTTTTGACTTGTGGTTAATTTACATATTACCTATTTACATGCAATTGACAGTTCCAACATTGAACTATATCTTCCATTTAGATACTATATTACTCCTAAATGTATGCAACATGAGGAGAGCTTTTTCGTCTCTCATACGAAGGATGTGACGTCATCAAAAAATCCAAGATGGCGGAAAAATGCGTTTTGAGACCTGCCTTTAAAAATACATGGGATTTTGCGCTCGAACCCCCATAGCTATACTACTTACATCATTACAGTATTGGGTATTCCAACCTAATTCTGACACTTGCTGTGGTATCCTACATCGCCGGAAAATTCTGCATGAAAAGACGAAAGCCCAGACCCCCAACAGTTCCAATACCAGCTAAACAATCTTCACCGCAAGAACCATTTCAAGCTGATCCAGCCCTGCATGTTTGAACAAATCAAATTCGTTCAAGGCGGGGGAAAATGTTGAAATTCAAATATTATATTCCTTTGCATGTAACTCAATCCGCATGCTGCAACATTCTCGTACACCGCAATTAAAAACATTCTCGTACACATCTGATTCTCACAGAAATTCTTTCATGTGAATTATCGCGTGTAATTCTAGCGCCCAGACAAGGTAAGCTCTAACGATTAGCGAACCAGACGCGTTGTCAGCAAATTCTTCGGTCGCCGGTGTACGACGAAAGTATTGCAGCGTGTGAATTCAAGATTGTTTATTTTCTATTTGTTTTTACAATTGTTAGCATATAAGCAAGTAAAGTCACAATAAAAGAGTCAGTCAATCAAGAGCAAGCGCGCGTTTTAATCGATTCTTCCTCAGCTTATTTAGCGAACGATCCCATTGTAGTGTCCTAGTACTGCACTAGGGCACAACTGAAAGGTGTTTACGTACTGTACGTAAACATC
>OX376372.1:118060275-118094617 GCA_947369275.1 Nemotelus nigrinus | reverse complement strand
AAGATTACTGTGCAACAACAGAACAGAAATTGCACTTTGTATATTTGCACTGGAACTGGCATAAACCTATTTACACAGTGCAAGCAGGGGCATGTCAGTCCAAAAAAGTGGTGGAGGGGAAGCGCCAGCGTGCCAATGAATCAAATATTTTTGTTTCACTGGCATTGCCAGTGACTGGCAGAACAGGCTTGCCAGCCACTGGCAAGCACGTGTTTTACACGTTGCCAGTCACTACTTGCCAGTCACTGGCAAGCTCTACTGGCACGCTGACTGGCATCGTGTAAACACTACATTAGTTCTTCTAAAGTGGATACTTCCATTGCGTACAGAAGGTCTTTCATCCGTCCGCATACAAAAAAATCCATTACAGTCAGATCAGGAGACCTCGCAGGCCAGTGTACTGGTCCATTTCTACCGATCCAGCGATTGGGATGGTTGGAATTCAACCAATCTATGACTGGTCGGCCGTAATGAGCTGGAGCACCATCGTGTTGGTAAAACATGGAAACCAATCGTTGCAGAGGAATATCTTCCAATAAACCCTGCAGATCATGTGTTAAAAAATGCAAGTAGCTGGTATTATTTAGGGTAGGCGGGAGCCTAAAAGGCCCCATCAAATTATTGCCAATCACTCCTGCCCATAAATTTACGCTGAATCTATGCTGAAATGATGACGTTCTTGCAGTGTTTGGATTGTTCTCAGCCCACGTGTGTAAATTGTGGATGTTTGTGATACCGTCCCTCGTAAATAAAGACTCATCCGTCCAAAGAATGCTGTTGACAAAATTTTCGTCGTCTAATTGTCTCTCAAGGAGCCAATTGCAGAATTCCATCCTTTTGGGCAAATCGATGGGTAGGAGCTCCTGAACTGGTGTGTGATGGTAAGGATGGAGACGGACTGCTTTCAAAATACTCCAAACTTTCCAGCTAGACACGTTAAACCGTAACGCTAAGCGTTGAATACTGGTTGATGGGTCAGATTCCACTGCATGCAATATTTCTTCTTCGGTCCGTACAGCGGTTGCAGTTGTAGGATTTGCGTTTACTCGGTTCGTTCTGACGAAACCCGGTTCCCGAATCCTTTCGTAAAGTTGTTGAAACACTCTCCTTCCAGGAATCCGGCGATGGGGGTATCTCTGATGATACAAAGATTGCGCCGCTGCTGAATTTCCCCGGCAACTCCCCATAGACATACAAAATATCTCCATATTCTTCGTTAGGGTAGCGAGGCATTTTCCATGTATTTTCGTAAATTTTATTAAGATCTTGTTGTTCGAGTAATGCACTGAAACTTACAAGAATTTGAAAGTGGTTCTGTTTTTATGCGTTTTCAATTTTTTAAGTATCTCACTAATAAAGGCGAAGAACTGGACATGCTTTTACCTGTCACATCTAGGTAGGTGCATCAATTATGTTGAAACTAATAAAAATATAGTTAAGTTTATTGATACCTTAAATAGCAATGAATGGGTACTAAATTACTTTAGTATGACTAGCATATTAAACTTTGTTTTTTTCAAGGAGGACCGTTTTATGACATATTTAGTTTTTGAGCGATATTTATTTTCGCTCAATACTTGCGAAATGGTAGAATCTAAGCCATTATAGTGTATGCAACTTTTGTAGCCAGTAATATGGTTTATCAAAATATTTAAATGAAAGTGGCACATTATAATGAGGTTTTCTAAGGAAACGACCTGGAACACAGAATTTTCGGGGTTAAAATTAAAAAATTTTGTGTTTCGAAGAAAATATCTCAAAACTCGGTCCAACTGCAATCAAGTGCAATACATTAAATAAAAGGTAATTTAATTGTCTAATAAACGTGGTATAAAACTTTGAGTTGTGATAATTAGTTATCAAGATATAACGGTTCAAGTGAGTCAGGGTACCGGTCCGAACAAGTTTTTTTCGAACACCCTGTAACTCGGTAGGTTTTGAAATCCGGACCATTCTGTAGAACGATTTTTTACTCAAAATCTGTCAAAGAACGCCTCCTTAAAATAGTGTTCATTTAGTACCAAACACCCTGTATATATATATATATATATATATATATATATATATATATATATATATATATATATATATATATATATATATATATATATATATATATATATATATATATATACATATACATGGAAATGTATATATATATATATATATATATATATATATATATATATATATATATATATATATATATATATATTTATATTAATATATATATATATATATATATATATATATATATATATATATATATATATATATATATATATATATATATATATATATATATATATATATATATATATATATATATATATATATATATATATATATATATATATATGTATATATATATATATATATATATATATATATATATATATATATATATATAAATATAAATATGTATATTGTTTAGTATTAAGTATATGTATGTAGGTCACATCAAAATGTAATTATCATCAAATTCGTTCATTTCCATTATTAGCATAAAATTGTGTAGAAATATATTCAGTCGAGTCAATAGTCGTTGTTTTGAACCCTTATTGCACGCGTAATTTGACTACGCATCAATTCACTCATTTTCACTGTTCAATGTATGTTTGTAGTGTATTGCACTTATTGGGCCTTTTTACACTTGTACTCTTGATACAGTCCTATAACCGGTTTTCTGGGCAAGAGGCAGAAGAATCGAGGGGAAATCTCTACAAAAAGTGATGCACTTGGAGAGAATTTTTCATCACTTTTGAAACTGATTGAAACTGATGCATATCACTAACACAACTATAAACATAGTTCACAGGTCAGGAATTTTTCATGAAACACTCAAGTCGAAATGAGAAACAGCAACACGCACACATTCATATGCATAATCGGTATATGAACGCTTCCGTTGCAGATGCACACCAAGTGTGGAAATGTTGATTGTGTAAAACTAGTTTCAGGAGTGTATCAAGAATACAAGTGTAAAAAGGCCCATTCGCTGATTAATTCATGTTTTCGTTTTGTATTCATTTCACTGTTCAATGTATGTTTGTTATTGTATTGCACTTATTCGTTGATTGATTCACGTTTTGTATTGTATTAATTCACGGGTCAATTTTGCTGATGTAATTAGGCTATGTTTGTTTTATTGAACTTTGTATTGTCAACTTAGCAATAAGTTTACATAAATAAGCTGACGAATAAAGAAGCCATAGCAGTTCGACAGTATTCAGTTGTGTGTTTATTCCAACAATTTGAAGTCGTGCTCGTTTTGCCAAGGTGTAACACCTTTGACAAATTCTAAACTATTAGCCAGGGTGCACAACACTAGGTGTAACACCTTTGACCAGTAACAAAACAATAGCCAAGGTGCAACACCTTGACTAGCATCAGAGTTAAGGTAAAAGAACCTTATCTTAAACATTTGGCGCCCGAGCAGGGACCTAAGTGTTACACTTAGATCCAGCAGCAGAACAATTTTCAAAGTTGAGCCAAGGCTAGTACCATCAGCAACGCGTGCTTCAAGGTTTAACATTTAGTGCGACGTTAAAAATGGAATCGCTCGCCGTTCACCAAGAAGAGAACGGGAAGGAGATTCAACGAATTATCGTGAACTATCGGAAGGATGGTTCAGATAGAAAGACCGTCGATTAGTACAAAGAGCGTTTGAAGCGTTTAGAAAATGAATGGAATGCATTCGAGGCGGTAGACATAGAGATTCGCTCATTGAAGAATGTAGATCTACAACACGGATACTTTATTTCCAATTACTATCAGGAAATAGAAGGCATTTACAACACGTATCGAGCTCATTTCAATTCGAAACTTGAAGCAAGAATCGACGAAGATAGAGAGGGAGTGCTAGTTTAACATGATGGACATGGTTCAGACGTTCGACCTAAATTCCAAGTTGAAACCTCTCTCCAAGTCACGCAAGCTGAAACCGAAGAAATGCCAGAAACCATTCGTCAAATTGTTAGAAGACAAAGTCGAAATTTTCAAACGTTGAAGAGGCTGCTGGCAACTGTTGAAGGTCAGCAGTCTAAACATTATTACGGAGTGAAGTTTGATGGCATCAAACAGCTCTGGAGTGACATCGAGCAAGACGATCGTCAGATATGGGAATTGACCGAGAGCCCTAGTACATACGGATATCAGGAGCATAACTACGCCGAGTATGAAACGCAGGTGCAGGAAACTCTCATTGATATTGGCATGAACCTCGAACAAACTGCAGTTCCACACACTGTGATGGGAACGAATCAGGGTATGCATAGTCCACTTAAGCTGCCGAAGGTAACACTTCCGAAATTTGATGGAGATTACTTGTATTGGCAGCAGTTTCAAGATTTATTCAGCCAAATGGTGCACAACCAAGGCATACCTGGATGTCAAAAGATGTTCTACCTTAAAACAAATCTATCTGGTGAAGCCGAAAGATTCATTAGACATCTGACAATAATGGAGGATAATTATGCCATTGCCTGGAAGACTTTACAGGAGCGCTATAATAATCCACGTCTGCAAGTATCGGCACTTATTAACAAGTTGCTATCATAGCAATCTCATGCCAATGACTATCCATCTGCTGCATCGCTCAAGACGTTGCACGATACAACGCAAGAATGCTTATTAGGGTTGCAGAATCTTGGTGTCTCAACAAACAATTGGTCAAAGCATCGATCGTGTTCTGACGTGCGTTAACTTACTCTCTGATACCTTTTCGTTTTGTACGACTTTGGCTTGGTTAAGCCCTTTGATCTTCGCGCGAGTGCCCCCTTTCACGGTTTCTCTGTTGAAATCAATCGGTTTCTCCGCCTAGCGTATACATATTCAGTGTTTTCTGACAACTTTTTCTTTCCTGAAAACTGAAAACTGTTAAGTGAAAATAACAGTCTATTTTTATAATCCGAGACATTTACCTCTGGATAGTGCAGTGTAACTTATAATACCTTTACCACTAGATAGTGCAGTGCTCCTTTTGTGAATTTATTTACCTATTGATAGTGCAGTGCTGCTTCGGTTGTTTAATATCGCTAGTACAGTTTTATCGTAGACAGATTCCAAAAGTTATCATTGACACTTATATTTTTGACGAAAACTTTTCTGAATCGTTGTTGTCATTTGATACATTTAAGGGTGATATACTGTGCGTTTTAGTATCGATTTCTAATTTAAGAAACTACATTGCGTTCCATAATGGCTCTTTGTCTAGCTTGCAAGTGCTTAGATAATACGAATAGAACACCCATGGTGGTTTGCTCTGGCTTCTGTGAGCAGACATTTCATGCGAAGTGCATTGGAATGCAGTCGTCGTCATCTGGTGTTTATTGGTTTTGTTCTAAATTCAAATCCAATTCGATGGGCTCCTTTGTTGATCGACTACGCTCCGCAAAACGGGTAGTGGACTCAATTCAGGCCGAATTCAACGCCTTGGGCGGTAGGCTCGATTCAGCCGCTAAACAGCTGAACTCTCTGGCTTCAATGGCTGATGCAGAGCATAAATTGACCGCAGTGCCAGCTATGCCTAACAATCAAGCGGCTTCGATGACTTCTGTGAACAACTCCTTGCGTCCTTCCTCCGTGGACTCTCTGTCTCCAGCCATTTTGGATTCGAGACCTGATGTGCGTGTTACACGGAATCGATCTCAGCAACAGCTGCAACAGCAGCAACATCTTCAGCCCTCATCGCTTCCTCATCGTGAAAATGCACAGGTACCGTCTCATGATATTAATCTGGTTCCTCCTCAGCTGATGCAACAGCTGCATCTGGATACTCCATCACAGCCTGATAATTTGACTGCATTCATCTAATCCAGCCTCACCAGTCCCTAGTCTAGATGTATCTACAAGGAATGCTGATGCTGCTTGCATTGCCTCATCTACTGCTTCTTTGCAATCTAATCTACCTACGTTTCATTTACATGGTGCTGTTAACGACTGCGCTAATGATCTCGCTTTGCGTATAGTTGCGTCTCCTCTCCAGATTTTTGTATCGCGATTTGCTAATGATACTTCTGTGGCTGCAGTGGAACACTACATCTGTAAGAAGCTTGGCTACAAACGTCATATTTTTGACTGCGTCAAATTTACGAAAGATAGTCAGCCTAGAAGATATGTGGCTTCTTTCAAAATAACATTGCCTGCCAATCTCAATATTGTCGCTGATTCCAAATTTTGGCCGACTGGTACATTAGTCAAAATTTTTGAAAACCGGCAAAATTTTCGATCTTCAATCAACTGGAGAGCCCGAACCTAGTTCTTAAGCGTGATCAAATTTCTCTGTATTATCAAAATGTTCGTGGTATGAAAACCAAACTTGAAGACTTTATAACTGCTGCTTTTCTTGAAAATGATCACCTGATTTGCTTATCGGAAACTTGGCTGAATGATGACATTTTTAGTTCCGAATTTTTCCCTGCATACAATGTTTACCGCCGTGATCGTAATCGTTTGGTAACTAATAAGGCTGATGGTGGTGGCGTGCTTATTGCTGTGCTTAAGACTCTCAATAGTAAACTTTGCGCTGATTTTATCCCCAGTCCTCCTGTTGAATGTGTTGCTGTCTCCATCTCTTTGTATCCTATATCCACTTTGTTTGTTGCGTCCTTATATATTCCTTGTAACATGCCCTTCTCGACTTATGATAAGTTCTTTTCTGAACTTTCCACGTATCTTAATAGCTACTTTCCCTCGTCGTCAATCATTATCTGTGGCGACTTTAATATGCCTTCTGTGCAATGGGACTCTTCTTTCTTTCGCATTGTGTCCACCAACAACCTTTCTATTACCTTATCTTCTTTCCTTTCTTCCTGTTCTCTTTCTCAATTTAACTGTTTTCCCAATGCTAATAACAAGATCCATGATCTCATCCTCTCTAATGTTGAGTCCTCTTCGATTTTACTATCTCCTGTCCCAATACCCTACACCAACCCTGACCCCCATCATCCTCCTCTTTCTATTAATTTGTCCATCTCATTTTCAAATCGTGTTAAGACTTCCACTGCGCGACGATTTAACTTTAAAAAAACTCTAGCGCACCTGAACCGCTAGAAACACTAATGTTCGAAGAACAGTAGAAGAATCGTGCAGGTTTTGAGTGCATATTCCACCACATGTGCTGCTTATTACGGCTAAACTGTTTCAAATGCCACGTTTTACTTTCGTCTTAAGAATGCATTATAACTCATATGGTGCAAGGTTTCAGATATTACCACTGGCATGAATTTCAACGTTTATGAGAGCAAAACACGGGTTAATTATATTCGTTATCAGTTGCTTATTTCACATAATTTTGAAAGCAGCATCTCATATAACATCAATGAAGAAAATGCTCAGTGCCTGCAGCACTGTAACTGAAGTTGGTGTTTGGGGCTGCGATCCGAAAAATTTGCAGAACATTGCGAATTGTAACATCGGTTATTTATTTTCATTGTAAATGTTTCCGGTATGTATACTAACTGTAAGCATTTATTGATACAAAAGTAGCACAACCGACTCGTGCTGGCAACCTTTCGCCAGTATCAAATCCAAGAATATATCAAATCTGCTTCACGTTGTTTAATTACATTCGAAGTTATAGGAGTATAAAGAAATTTAGGGTTACCTGCAGCGAGTTTTTTCAAATGATCGAAAGCTTAATATTTGCTGTTTAGTGTCACTACAATATCATTACCATTTGAAAATTCTACGATAAAACCGCTTAATAAAGATATTGCAATTAAACACAAAACCAACAATAGCTGGCAACCCTATCGTGTCTTTTCAACCAAATTTGGCCTGAATAATGTTTATGACAGGTTTCATTAATTGTATGAAATTCGTATTGATTTCATGACTGCACTGGAAGTTATAGGGCAAAAAGTTTTATTTTCCTGAGCGAATTTTCAAAACCAAAGACACAAAAATTACCATAGCTGGTAGCACCAATCAAATTTTTCAACCAAATTTCCACCAAACAGAGATTAGAGTTAGGTTTAGCTTCTGTGTCAATTTCATGAAAATCTGGTAACTTATTCACATTTCATAGGGCAAAAAGCAGTTTTTTTTCTTTGTAATTTTTCAAGATGGCACCACTGGCACAGAGTTGCCCACAATTCAAAATCGCTTCTATCAAATCTGGTCTTACTTAAGTCCAATGCATTCTGTAAATTTTAGCTGTATCTGATTATTGGTTCGTGAGTTTCCGTGAACAGAAGTTTTTGATGCTAAAAATATAGGTTAACTGGGAGAGGTTTACCGTTCTTGTCCGACATGAAATTTCCAAAGTTTTATTTTGAACGTGTAGATAAAACATAAGATTTATATACAGATTGGTTTTATTGTAAGAAACGGACATTTTTTTGAATATTCGATGGTTTGAATGTTTTCACTTCCAAATTTTTTTTTTTCAAAATGAAGACACCAAAATTATCATAGCTAGCAGCTCCAACCGAATTTTTCGACCAAATTTCTACCAAACGTGGCTTAAAATAAGGTCCAGCTACTGTGTGAATTTCGTCAAAATCGAACGATTCAATCAGAATTTATAGGGCTAAAAGCAGTTATCTTTTTTAGTGGTTTTTCAAGATGGCACCACTGGCACAGAATCGCCCGCATTTGAAAATCACTTCTATCAGACCTGGTCCTATTTAAGGTCAATACATGCTGTGAATTTCAAATAATTCTGCCCATCGGATCGTGAGTTTCCGTGAACAGAAGTTTTTGATGCTAAAAATATAGGTAAATTGGGCAAGGGTTGCCAGGCGTGCCCGTTATACCATATCTTTTTTTTTTTTTGGTTATGTAAACAAAGCACAATATTTACATATGAAAGGCTTATTTTTGAAGAAACGGCATTTTTTCAAGAGAGACGATGATTTGGAGGTTTTCACTTTCAGTGCCTGCCCTAGCTACAGGGTTGCCAGCACGCTCATTAAAAGCCACACAAATCTACAACTAAATAATATCAATATGTCCTGAAAATTTGGTAATGATTGAATAGCTCTGTCAAAAGTTATCGAAATTTAAAAATTTTCAAATTTTCCCGTCCTCTTTTTAGGCACCCAGCGCACACATAGGGTTAAAAAATTCCAAAACATTATCTGATTCATATGTAAAACACGTTAGAAATTTATTTTATTAACTTTATTTTTGCGAAAATCATTTGTGCACGAAATAATAGGTATATTAAAAATATCACTTAAATGCCCGCCGGCGCGAAAAGGTTTACAATAACTGACATTTAAAGAGACCTGGACCTATTCTGCATATACACCAATGTATCCTGAAAGTTTCAGCTCAATCGAATGGCGCGTTCCCGAGATTATCTCACTGAAATTTTTTGTACATATATATATATATATATAGAAATATGAATTTTTGGCCGAATCGATTTTAATACTAATGTTCTTCGAACATTAGTAAAAACTAATTTTGACCGCATGTCTAATGATCTGAATTCAATCAATTGGTTTAATTGCTTCCGTGGTCTCGATATTGACTCTGCTGTATCTAAATTTTACAGTATTCTTACAGAGTTGATCTCGACGTATACTCCTGTTTACAGTTCTCGTAAGCCCCGTTACCCCCCTTGGTTTACCGTGAGGGTAAAGAGTGCCCTTAGAGATAAAAATTCAGCACGCTCGAAATTTTCGAATTCTCGATCTAGTGAAGATTATGCAATCTTCTCTCGTTTACGTGCCTCTGCCAAGAAAGAAATTAGATTAGCACTACGCAGATATTCCTCGTCTGTTGAAGCTTCCTTGAACTCGAATAACCCAAAAAATTTCTAGTCTTTTGTCCGCTCCTTAAAATCTTCCTCCTCTCTTCCTGACTCACTAGTGTTTAATGCCTTTACTGCTTCCAACCCTCTCGACATTTGTAATATCTTTGCTATGTATTTTTCTTCTGTTTATACTATCCCATTGATTCCTGCTACTGACTGCTTTTCCTTTGATTTCCCTGCTTGTCTCTCCTCAGTTGTAACTAACCCCGTAGAGGTTGAATTGCTTTTGTCCTCACTTGACGCTGACTGTTCCTCGGGTCCGGATGGTATTCCCAATTTTTTCGTAAAAAGTCTTGTGTCTTCCCTTTGTGTCCCTTTAGCCATCTTATTCAATTTCAGTCTCTGTGCTGGTAAATTTCCGTCCTCTTGGAAGCTCTCTAGCATTCTTCCCATTTTCAAATCGGGTGATTTGCTTCTAACTATCGCCCCATCTCCATTCTTCCTTGCCTTTCCAAAATTTTTGAACGCCTCGTTTTCAATTGTATCTATGATACCCTCTACTGTGTCTTTGCAGCGCAGCAACATGGCTTTGTAAAAGGCCGGAGCACTTCTACGAACCTTGTTGAGTTTACTCATGTAATCGCTTCTGCAATTGACAGCAACAATCAAGTTGACGTCATTTATACTGATTTTGCCAAAGCTTTTGACTCTGTTAATCATATGCTACTTCTTGTCAAACTGAAGCATTATATCATTCGTGAACCTCTGCTTTCCTGGATCTCCTCATTTTTAACTGATCGCACTTGTTTCGTCTCCCTCTTTGGCTTGTCGTCCTCACCTTTCTCCCCTTCTTCTGGTGTTCCTCAAGGTTCCATCTTGGGACCTTTTTTGTTCAATATTTTTATCAATGACCTTCCCCCTATTTTTAAGTCTTCATGTCTTCTTTATGCAGATGATTTAAAAATCTTCCGAGTCATCAAAAATACTGCTGACTCTCTGCTTCTTCAGGATGATTTGCAAGCTCTCTCTGGTTGGTGTAACTTGAACTGTTTGTCCCTTAATGTTTCCAAGTGTTTTTCTATGTCTTTTTCCCTAAAGCTTCACACTTATGTCTTTCCTTATGCTATTAATGGCATTGTCCTCTCTTGTGTCGATCATTTCTCAGATCTTGGGGTCACCTTTGATCGTAATTTGAAATTCGACGTTCATGTCCTTACTATCACTAGAAAAGCTTCTCGGATATCTGGTTTCGTGATTCGTTCCTGCCACAATTCATTTAGTGTTTCTACTTGTGTCCACCTATTTATTAGCCTAGTCCGTCCTGTACTGGAATACTGCAGTCAAGTGTGGTGTCCTCGTTTCAAATACCTCTCTGACGCTGTTGAATCAGTTCAGCGCAGGTTTACACGTACTTTATTACTAATGTTCGAAGAACATTAGTATTAAAATCGATTCGGCCAAAAATTCATATTTCTTTATATATATATATATATATGTACAAAAAATTTCAGTGAGATAATCTCGGGAACGCGCCATTCGATTGAGCTGAAACTTTCAGGATACATTGGTGTATATGCAGAATAGGTCCAGGTCTCTTTAAATGTCAGTTATTGTAAACCTTTTCGCGCCGGCGGGCATTTAAGTGATATTTTTAATATACCTATTATTTCGTGCACAAATGATTTTCGCAAAAATAAAGTTAATAAAATAAATTTCTAACGTGTTTTACATATGAATCGGATAATGCTTTGGAATATTTTAACCCTATGTGTGCGCTGGGTGCCTAAAAAGAGGACGGGAAAATTTGAAAATTTTTAAATTTCGATAACTTTTGACAGAGCTATTCGATCATTACCAAATTTTCAGGACATATTGATATTATTTAGTTGTAGATTAATGTGGCTTTTAATGAGCGTGCTGGCAACCCTGTAGCTAGGGCAGGCACTGAAAGTGAAAACCTCCAAATCATCGTCTCTCTTGAAAAAATGCAGTTTCTTCAAAAATAAGCCTTTCATATGTAAATCTTGTGCTTTGTTTACATAACCAAAAAAAAAAAAAAGATATGGTATAACGGGCACGCCTGGCAACCCTTGCCCAATTTACCTATATTTTTAGCATCAAAAACTTCTGTTCACGGAAACTCACGATCCGATGGGCAGAATTATTTGAAATTCACAGCATGTATTGACCTTAAATAGGACCAGGTCTGATAGAAGTGATTTTGAAATGCGGGCAATTCTGTGCCAGTGGTGCCATCTTGAAAAACCACTAAAAAAGATAACTGTTTTTAGCCCTATAAATTCTGATTGAATCGTTCGATTTTGACGAAACTTACACAATTGCTGGACCTTACTTTAAGCCACGTTTGGTAGAAATTTGGTCGAAAAATTCGATTGGAGCTGCCAGCTATGATAATTTTGGTGTCTTCATTTTGAAAAAAAAAATTTGGAAGTAAAAACATTCAAACCATCGAATATTCAAAAAAATGTCCGTTTCTTACAATAAAACCAATCTGTATATAAATCTTATGTTTTATCTACACGTTCAAAATAAAACTTTGGAAATTTCATGTCGGACAAGAACGGTAACCCTCTCCCAGTTAACCTATATTTTTAGCATCAAAAACTTCTGTTCACGGAAACTCACGAACCAATAATCAGATACAGCTAAAATTTACAGAATGCATTGGACTTAAGTAAGACCAGATTTGATAGAAGCGATTTTGAATTGTGGGCAACTCTGTGCCAGTGGTGCCATCTTGAAAAATTACAAAGAAAAAAAACTGCTTTTTGCCCTATGAAATGTGAATAAGTTACCAGATTTTCATGAAATTGACACAGAAGCTAAACCTAACTCTAATCTCTGTTTGGTGGAAATTTGGTTGAAAAATTTGATTGGTGCTACCTGCTATGGTAATTTTTGTGTCTTTGGTTTTGAAAATTCGCTCAGGAAAATAAAACTTTTTGTACTATAACTTCCAGTGCAGTCATGAAATCAATACGAATTTCATACAATTAATGAAACCTGTCATAAACATTATTCAGGCCAAATTTGGTTGAAAAGACACGATAGGGTTGCCAGCTATTGTTGGTTTTGTGTTTAATTGCAATATCTTTATTAAGCGGTTTTATCGTAGAATTTTCAAATGGTAATGATATTGTAGTGACAATAAACAGCAAATATTAAGCTTTCGATCATTTGAAAAAACTCGCTGCAGGTAACCCTAAATTTCTTTATACTCCTATAACTTCGAATGTAATTAAACAACGTGAAGCAGATTTGATATATTCTTGGATTTGATACTGGCGAAAGGTTGCCAGCACGAGTCGGTTGTGCTACTTTTGTATCAATAAATGCTTACAGTTAGTATACATACCGGAAACATTTACAATGAAAATAAATAACCGATGTTACAATTCGCAAAGTTCTGCAAATTTTTCGGATCGCAGCCCCAAACACCAACTTCAGTTACAGTGCTGCAGGCACTGAGCATTTTCTTCATTGATGTTATATGAGATGCTGCTTTCAAAATTATGTGAAATAAGCAACTGATAACGAATATAATTAACCCGTGTTTTGCTCTCATAAACGTTGAAATTCATGCCAGTGGTAATATCTGAAACCTTGCACCATATGAGTTATAATGCATTCTTAAGACGAAAGTAAAACGTGGCATTTGAAACAGTTTGGCCGTAATAAGCAGCACATGTGGTGGAATATGCACTCAAAACCTGCACGATTCTTCTACTGTTCTTCGAACATTAGTGTTTCTAGCGGTTCAGGTGCGCTAGAGTTTTAAATATAGTCTGCCGTATTTACCCTATTGTGAACGTCTATCTCTTTTTAACATTCCTCTCCTTGAGCAGCGCAGAGTTTACTTGGATGAGTGTTTCCTGTTCAAAATCTGTCGCGGCAACCTATCTTCCTCATTAGCATTTTTGTTCATTGAGCGGGACTCCGTAAGGCCAATCAGGTCCTCCATTCTATTTGAAGTGCCGTATGCCCGTACTGAAACTTTCTTTTACTCTTCCGTTTTGCGACTCTTACGCACTCATAATAGTCTTCAACTTGGTCCTCTTCCACAATCTATTGCCATTTTCAAAAATATGGTTGGAAGGAAAATTTTTGTTTCTAATGAATGAATTTTATTTTCTATTCTTATTAATAATGGTTTCTTTCTTTTCTTTTTTTTGCTCTACTTAATTTTACTTCATTATTTACTACTTTAAGACCTTTTGTTTATTTTTAATTTTATATATACTCACATATGTATATGAATTTTTTTTTCTTTTTTGTTTCTAATGAATTTTATTTCCTATTCTTTTAATGGATTCTTTCTTGTTTTTTGTTTTGTTTGCCTTATCTCTTCTTCATTTAATTTACCACTTTAATTATTTTTTATATATTTATATATATATTTACTTATTTACTTCTTAGTATTTTTATTTTTTTCATTGGATCCTATCATTTTTGAATTGATTATTCGTGATTGTAATGAATTTTTTGCTTTAGTTGATTTTACTTTATTTTATTCTAACTTAAATTATTTTATATACTTATATTTATAGATTCTTATTTAGTTCTTGTTATTTTATTTTTTGATTGTATCCAATCTGTAACTGGGCAGTTTTGCCTGTTGAATTGTATACGCACCAAATAAAAAAAAAATCAAGGGTTGGGACCCACTATTACTTCATTGGATGGTGAAAAAGCTGGATAAGACCACACATACTTTGTATGAACAATCGCTGGACAACCCGAGACAACTTCAGAATCTAGATGATTTTTTGAACTTCCTCGAGTTGCGCTTCCAGTCATTTGAAGTTTTGGGAAGCAAAGGCAGAATAGATGATCGGTATCGAAAACAGGGAGTTGTTCAAGCGTTGACAGCAAGAGCCACTGACTCAAAAGGAAACAAACAGTGCATATTGTGCAAAGATAAGCACGCTCTTCACATGTGTAAGATAATCATGGGAGCTAAGATCGTAGATCGAGTTAAGATCATTAATAAGTATGATTTATGCAGAAACTGCTTAAGAACAGGGCACAGGACAATTAATTGCAGTTCTCGCGGTTGCACAAAATGCAAGTTAAAACATCATACTCTTATTCACTCAGATAAGAGGGAGACGACGAAAGCGTCACACCCAGGCAGTTTAATAAGTCCGAAACCTGAAGATATCTTGAGTTTTCCAGCCACGGTGGCCACATCGACTAATAGACATGAGCTAAATTATGTTTTCCTTGGCACGGTGGTAGTAAAAATTATGAATAGTAAAGGAGAGTCCGCAAAATGTAGGGCACTGTTGGATTCAGGCTCTCAAGTCAATTTAATCACAACAAGAATGGTGAAGTGTTTTGAACTTATCGCAAAAGGTGATCAGCTGCATATTCAAGGTGTTGGAGGCAACAAGGCTCAAATCTCTTTTCTGTGATTATTCAACACGAGTTGAAGCTTTTGTTATCGGTAATATTGTACCACCACAGCCCGCACAAACATTTGATGTTTCTAAATGGCCAATTTCAAAGAATAACAAACTAGCAGACCCTGACTTCTACAAATCCGAAGAAATCGATCTGCTACTTGGAGCAGAATTTTATCATGAGCTGCTATCGATAGGTCAAATAAAAATGGCAAGAGATCTTCCAGTTCTTCAAAACACCATATTTGGATGGATAGTAGTTGGGAAAACTAAACAAGCATCTATATCAGCTGCCGTATGTGGAGTTTGCAGCGAAGATGTAAATTTGAACGGGATTATAGAACGTTTCTGAAAACTCGAAGAAGTCGATTCCAGCATGTCTGCGCTGACTTCGGTAGAGAAAAAATGAGAGTCGCATTTCAACCAAACTTTGAAACGGGATGTCAATGGTAGTTTCATTGTTTCACTGCCATTTTTCGATGATCCCAATCGGCTTGGAGATTCACAGGAGATAGCAATGCGAAGATTCTTATCGCTTGAAAGAAGACTTCAGCGAGACCGATCTTTAAAAGAGCAATATGTTCAGCTCATGACCGAATATTTTCAGCATAACCACATGGAAGAAGTTAACATTCATAGTTTGAAAGGTCCGGTGCACCATCTTCCACATCATAGTGTGCTAAAACTCGACAGTAGTACCACAAAGCTGCGAGTAGTTTTTGATGCCTCAGCTAAAAGTTGCTCAGGACTATCTCCCAACAACCTCTTGCATGCAGGACACACCATTCAAGACGATCTGTTTTCGATCCTATTACGATTCAGGATGCCTCGTTTTGTATTTACGGCGGGTATCAAACAAATGTATCGTCAGATACTGGTCAGCGAAGAAGATACAAAATATCATTGGGTATTTTGGAGAAATGACACTAGCCATCCAATTAAATGTTTCCAACTACGCACTGTTACGTACGGGACAACGCCAGCCCCATACTTGGCCACAAAATGCCTTCAAAAATTAGCTCATGACAGAGTTTCAAGCTATCCATTGGGTGCCCAAGTATTAGGACGAGATTTCTACGTAAATGACGTTCTCACTGGCTCAGATAGCATGTCAAAAGCATTGATGATGCGAGATCAGCTACAAAAATTGCTTCAATATGGCTGTTTAAAATTGCACAAGTGATGTAGCAACCATCCCCAATTACTTAACGGGATACCGTTCGAAGATCGAGAAGCCCAGTTAGTTTTTGAAGATGACAACCCAGAGAAGGTTAAAACATTGGGACTAATATGGTATCCCAAGGAAGACGAGTTTCACGTCAAATTCAATAGCAAATGCAGTAGTGCTGTGACGAAGCGCATAATATCATCTGATATTGCAAGTTTGTTTGATCCATTAGGAATCATGAGTCCAGTCATCGTGGCAGCCAAGATATTCCTGCAAGAACTTTGGCAACTCAAGCTGGATTGGGATGTAGCCTTGCCTTTGGAAATACACAGCAGATGGTGCCAGTTCCGAGAAGAGCTGCAGGAAATAGACAACTTACATTTCAACCGACATATTTTTGCACATGAAGCTACGCACAATATTCAACTGAATGTATTCGCAGATGCGTTGGAGAAAGCATTCGGAGCAGTTGCTTACATTCGTTCATTGAACAAAGAGAAAAGAACCATCATACACCTTTCATGCGTCAAATCACGGGTTGCTCCATTGAAAAGACAAACACTCCCACGGCTAGAGTTATGTGCAGCAGCACTGGCAACAAAACTTGCAGACCGAATTAAAACGAATCTAAACTTGTCACACACTCAAATAAACTTCTGGACGGACTCCGAGATAGTACTAAATTGGATCAATTTATTCACCTGCGCAACATTATCAAACGTTTGTCGCAAATCGAATTTCTGTCATTCAAGGAAGCTCTATTGCCGAACACTGGAGACATGTTCGATCGTCAGAAAATCCTGCTGATATACTTTCACGTGGCTTGACGCCTGTAAAATTAAAAGGATGTAACACTTGGTTTTATGGACCGATGTTTCTACACTTAAGCGAAGACAGATGGCCCGCTTCTTGTCAACAACATGCAACGTGCGATTTAGAAAAACGAAAATGTTATTTGTCAGAAAATATGGCGTCTGTAAATACAGCTGCCAACCAAGCTGACTTGTTCAGGCAGATTGACCATGGGCAGTGACTACAAAGCATTGATCATGGCAATTCTTTCCGAAAGCTGCAACGAATTATAGCATATAGCCTGAGATTCAAAGCTCACTGCAAAAAGCCATTGCGACCATCCACAACGAAGGTTTTGTCACCAGAAGAATTAGAAAAGGTATTAACTGTAATCGTACGAACAATACAGCAGGAGTCATTCAAAACAGAAATAAAGCAGCTTAACGAGAAATTGGAAGTTCACTCAACGAGCGCACTCAATACGCTAAATCCGTTCTTGGACAATCACGGAATTATCCGAGTGGGAGGACGGCTGAAAAATGCATCACTTTCATACGACGCAAAACACCAGATGCTACTCCCATACGCACATCCAATCACGAACTTGCTTATGACATCCATACATCAAGAAAACATGCACATTCGACCGCAAGGTTTACTGGCTCAAACTAGGCAACGATTTTGGCCAGTAAAAGGCAAAAACATAGCGAGGTCTATAATTCAACACTGCAATTGGTGTGCTAAAAGAAAACCCAAGTTCCTGGAGCAAATGATGGGAGATCTCCCCGCCACACGAGTACAACCAGCTCGACCATTTATAAACTCAGGTGTGGATTACTTACCGTTTGGGTTCATTATAAGGGTCGAGGGAGGAAACCTCAAAAGGCCTACATTGCAGTATTTTGTTGCTTCGCTACTAAGGCAATACATCTGGAGCTGGTAAGCGACTTAACAACAGAAGCATTTATTGGGGCTCTTCGTCGGTTCGTTGGTCGTCGAGGTCATTGCAAGGCAATTTACTGTGATAACGCGACTAATTTTGTAGGAACCAACAATCAACTAAGTGAACTGATCGAGACGATGCATAGTACAAAGTCTCAAGCAAAAATTGTATCTGAATGCAACAAGAAAGGAATTGAGTTCAAATTTATTCCTCCACGAGCACCGCGCTTTGGCGGTTTATGGGAAGCTGCTGTGAAATCTACCAAATTGTTGCTACAAAAGGGAACAACATTAGCTTGACTAACTTACGAAGAGCTAGAGGCCTTACTTATCGAAGTCGAAACCATTTTGAATTCACGTCCACTTACTCAGTTGTCTAACGATCCAAACGATCTCGCTGCCTTAACTCCGGCACACTTCCTAATCGGTGAACCACTTACTAATGCGGTCGAAACAAGTGCCGAGCCTTTGAAGGATAGCCTCTTAACACGGTGGAAACTAGTAAGCCACATAAAGCAAGAATTTTGGAGAAGATGGTCGTCAGAATACCTGAATGAACTTCAACAGCGCTACAAATTGCGAAAGCGAGTAGATAACGTAAAACCTGGGACAATCGTTGTGATCAAATACGATAACGCTCCTGTAATGAAATGGCCTTTAGGACGCATTATTCAAACATTTAAGGATGGCAATGGCATGGTAAGAGTAGCTGAAGTAAAAACGGCATCCGGGATTTTGAAACACCAATCCACAAACTGGCACTGCTGCCGTGTGAAATCAACAACGATTCACAATCAGAAACTGAGCCTCGTGAGCAACTTGACATTACTAAGAGCACCAAAAGGCCTCATGAACATCAACTTGGCGATCAAGCAAATACATCAACCGGTATAATTCCTAAGAAGAAAACGCGTGTAGAGTCAAAGACATCATTAGCTAGAAAATAACAGAAAAAAAAATCGACGTACTTAAAGATTTGAGTTGCTAAATAATACCACATCCACACATCAGTTCGCAATTAGATACACAAGCTTGACACTGGTGCTAATCATCATTGTCAATACACGGCAATACCACACTGGAATAACTGGTTCTCGTCCGATCACCGAAATTAAGCAGTGCTGGGCCGGTTAGTACCTAGATGGGGGACCACTTGGGAGCACCGCGTGTCGTTGGAACGTAAAAACTTTGTGCTATCCCTTATACCAACAAACCAGTTGTCTGGGAATCACAATAAAAAAAAACAATAAGGACGAAGGATGTAACTCGATGCAGCCAGAACAAACCTATCCCAACGCCTCGCACTCAGTCTCGTGACTTTAGTATACACATATGAAGTTATTGAGCTTCAATCCAACGCGGAGAGCATGTTTAGTATTAAGCATGTAGTAAGTAAGCAAATATCATGTAACTGTAGATGTAAATATAGCCTTAAGTATTAAATATTGAACTGTAAAGAGTCAGTCTGAAATACACGTTCCTAACGACAACATCGGGTCTCTTTAATATTACATGGCGCAGCCGGTTTAAAAATAAAAATTAATGAGTTTCAAGTGCAAGTCAAAATAAATTAAAATGCATTGTCGGAATTTTGACTGAAGTGTGTGAAAGTAGGTGATGGGCATAAGTAAAAAGTCCACATCAGAAAAAGTGAAGATAAGTAGACCACGAGGAAGACCCCCGAGAACGAGAATTATTTATAAAGAGAGCATGGATTACCTGAGGAAAGTAGACGAATTGAAACTGGATGGGAATATTGCGGAAAATTGGCGCAGGTTTGAGCAAAATTTTAAAATATTCGCTACAGCAATAGAATTAACCAAAAAACCAGAAGAAGTGAAAGTAGTAATTTTTCTAAATGCTGTCGGGGCAGAGGCACTTGAAGCCTTCAATGCATTCACTTTAACAGCAAAAGAAAGAGAAGAATACGACACTGTCGTAAAATCATTCCGAACATTTTGCGAACCGAAGCACAACCAGGTTTATGAAAGTTTTTTATTTCATGAGCGAGTGCAAATCGAAAATGAGCCGTTCGATAATTTTTTTCTGGACCTGAAAAAGATGGCAAAGAAATTGTGAATACAAAGACCAGGAAGAAAGAATGATAAGAGACCAAATAGTTCGGGGAGTGTAAAATAAAAGCGTTCAAAAGAAGATGCTGGAGATTTCGGATTTGACATTGGAGAAAGCAGTGCAACTAGCTAGAACTACAGAAGCATCGGATAAACAAATGAGGGAAATGCATAAAGGTGATTCATCATTGGATGCTGTGACCAAGCTGAAACCACATGGAAGTATTTTTTCGCATACTAACAAGCTAATGAATAGATCTTATGGCAACAAAGTCTCTAATACTAATAAATATTGTTCTAGGTATAATACTAATGAGACAAATGCAAAACCACGTACAGAAATGAAGAAAAATGTTAGTAGTGACTACAACTCATGCAAATATTGTGCCCAACAACACACAAAAGGCAAGTGTCCAGCAATTGGAAAAATGTGTAATAGCTGTAAAAAACCCAATCATTTCGCAGTAGCTTGTAAAAGTAAATATGTGCGCACAGTAAGTAAATCAATGAACATGGTTAACAGTGATGATAGCACTTTTACAATAGATACAATAAATAATTTACATACAAGCTCTTGGTATGAGAATGTGTTAGTCGAAAGACAGTTAATTAAATTCAAGCTAGATACTGGTGCTGATGCCAACATTTTGCCAATTAAATTTTTAAGAGATTTCAAACACATCAAAATAAAAAGATGTCATCAGCTTATGGGGGTACAAAATTAAATACGATCGGAAATGTTTCAATGCATTGTGTAGCGAGAAATAATAAATCACAGTTAAATTTTTTTGTTGTAGATCATGATACAATACCATTGTTACGGCTTCAAGCATGTGTTGAATTAGATTTAGTAAGAAGAGTAATGAGGTTTGCCATTGCAAATGTAGGTAGTTTGATTGAGAGATACAAATGTGTATTTGAGGGCCTAGCATGCTTTTACAAAAACTTTAAATTGGAATTAATAGACTCAGCCAGACCTGTTACTAAACCATCTAGAAGAATACCAACATCAATTAAAGATGCTGTGAGGGACGAATTGCAACGTCTATGTAAACGGAGCATTATCGAGCATGTAAATGAAGCTACCGAATGGGTATCGAACATAGTGATAGTGGAAAAAATTAATGGCAAGATTAGGATTTGTCTTGATCCTAAGGATTCAAATGCATCATTGAAGGATCACATACATCCAATACCTTCTTTTGAAGAGATAGCGGGGAAGTTGGCAGGAAAAAAAATATTTTCAGTATTCGATTTAAAAGATGGATATTGGCAGATACATTTAGACGAGGAATCAAAGAAGATTTGTACATTCAGCACACCTTTTGGGTGTTATAGATTTTGTAGGCTACCGTTTGGGATTAAAATAGCTCCTGAAGCTTTTCAAAAAATCAATGAATTGAATTTTGCAGATATTCCAGGAGTAATTGTGTACATAGATGATATTTTAATTGTAGTTGAAACAGAAGAAGAACACGATAAGATAGTTGATTTAGTAATGAAAAGAGCAAAAGAGAAGAATGTTGTTTTCAACCCAGACAAAATTCAATATAGGATGAAATCAGTGAAGTTGTTGGGTCACATTATAAGTGAAAAAGGCATATCATGCGATAAAGACCGAATCAAAGCCATTGAAGATATAGAAGCGCCACAAAATAAAACAGATCTTCAAAAATTATTAGGATTTATCAATTATCTTAGAAACTATATACCTAACTTAGCAGATATATCAAGCCCGATTAGAAACTTGCTAAAAAAAGACACGATTTTCCAATGGTTAGAAGTTCATAAAAATACATTAGAGAAAATAAAAAAACTGATAATAAATGCACCTATTTTAAAACCTTTTGACGCAAAGCAGGAAATAACTTTACAGACAGATGCGTCTAAAGATATGTTAGGTTGTTGTTTAATGCAGCCAGGGAAGCCTGTGTGTTTCGCATCAAGGAGTTTAAATGATTCAGAGAAAAATTATGCTCAGATTGAAAAAGAATTATTAGCAGTCGTCTTTGCATGTACCAAGTTCCACACTTACGTATACAGTCGAAAAGTTAAAATAGTAACTGACCACAAACCATTGTTAGGAGTCATGAATAAAGGCTTAGGAAAAATTCCAAACCCAAAATTGCAGAGAATGAAATTAAAACTTTGCAACTATAGATTGGTGTTTAGTTATTTGCCTGGAAAATACTTGTATGTAGCTGATTTACTGTCGAGAAATTATGGTAAAGTACAGCAACCTGAAATAAAGGATCTAGATTAAATGATACATTCAATAAATGTGAGTAAAGAGAAGTAAGTACTATTTATAGAGCACACAGAACGAGATGTGGTTCTCAGAAAACTTAAAGAAGTTTTAATAGGTGGGTGGCTATCAAAAATAGAAAAAGTACACCATGATATAAAGAAATATTGGAAATATAAAAATGATTTGAGTATTGACACAGGTATAATATATTTTAATGACAGGATTCTAGTTCCTACGTCATTGAAGCCACTTGTGTTAGAGAACTTACACAAGTCCCACTTAGGAATTGAAAAAACTAAGGCAAGGGCACGTAGTGTAGTTTTTTGGATAGGAGTAAACGAAGATATTGAAAAATTAGTTACATCTTCTAATGTATGCCAAAAATATAGAAACGCAAATCAAAAAGAACCCATAATTAATCATGAGATACCTGAATTACCTTTTTATAAAATAGGTATGGATATCATGGAGACAGGAGGAAAAAACTATTTGATTGTTGGTGATTACTATACAAAATACATAGACATAATACCGTTGAATAAAAAAACCGCTGAAATAGTCAGAAAAAAACTTGAAATTTTTTTCTCTAACCATGGAATACCGGTACAGATCGTAGCAGATAACATGCCATTCAATTCGTTTACGTTTCATAGATTCTGTAAAAACTATGACATTGAAATAATCACAAGCAGTCCACACTATGCACAATCAAATGGTTTTGCAGAAAGGTTAGTCCAAATCGCAAAGAAAATGATATTAAAATGTGCTGAGACACATACTGAATTGTGGGTGGCGCTGTTAGAGTATAGAAACACACCCATAAAAGAATCGGGAGTTTCTCCAGTAGAGCTCTTAATGCGAAGGAAAACGAGATCAATTGTACCGGCCAAGAAATCAAAATTTGAAAATGTAGACAGGTCATTTATAATGAAACCCATTTTAGAAAGAAACATTAAAACTAATAAGAAATACTACAACCAAACAGCGAAAGCTAGAAATGAATTTGTTGCAGGTGATAAGGTCTGGGTAAGGGAAGGAAAATATTGGCATCCAGCATTAGTTGAAAGTAAACACAAATTACCAAGATCGTATTGGATTAGGAATGAAGAAGGTGGCACTGTGCGTAGAAATTCTATTTTTTTAAGAAGAAGATATGAAAAATGAATTGAAAAGTGAAATGAATTGTTGTCAGTACAAGTTAATAGAAGCCAAAAGAAAGTAATAACCTTAGTGAATTACATGAAATGATATACTATGAAAATATAAATTAAAATAAAATAGAAGAGAGTAAAAATGAATGGGATTTAAAATGTACTATGCTCAATTTTACCACACAAATCATACTAATGTACTAAAGCAAAAAGCATACTAACTCTGTATCTAAGCTAAGACCATCTGTAAAGTATATATATAAAAAAAACTCTAGCGCCCCTGAACCGCTAGAAACACTAATGTTCGAAGAACAGTAGAAGAATCGTGCAGGTTTTGAGTGCATATTCCACCACATGAGCTGCTTATTACGGCCAAACTGTTTCAAACGCCACGTTCTACTTTGGTCTCAAGAATGCATTATAACTCATGGTGGAAGGTTTCAGATATTACCACTGGCATGAATTTCAACGTTTATTAGAGCAAAACACGGGTTAATTATATTCGTTATCAGTTGCTTATTTCACAAAATTTCGAAAGCAGCATCTCATATAACATCAATGAAGAAAATGCTCAGTGCCTGCAGCACTGTAACTGAAGTTGGTGTTTGGGGCTGCGATCCGAAAAATTTGCAGAACTTTCGGAATTGAAACATCGGTTATTTATTTTCATTATAAATGTTTCCTGTATGAATACTAACTGTAAGCATTTATTGATACAAAAGTAGCACAACCGACTCGTGTTGGCAACCTTTCGCCAGTATCAAAGCCAAGAATATATCAAATCTGCTTCACATTGTTATATTACATTCGAAGTTATAGGAGTATAAAGAAATTTAGGATTACCTGCAGTGAGTTTTTGCAAATAATCGAAAGCTTAATATTTGCTGTTTATTGTCACTACAATATCATTACCAAGTGAAAATTCTACGATAAAACCGCTTTATAAAGATATTGCAAACAAACACAAAACCAACAATAGTTGGCAACCCTATCGTGGCTTTTCAATAATGTTTATAATAGGTTCCATTAATTGTATGAAATTCGTATTGATTTCATGACTGCACTGGAAGTTTTAGGGCAAAAAGTTTTATTTTCCTGAGCGAATTTTCAAATCCAAAGACACAAAAATTACTATAGCTGGCAGCACCAATCGAATTTTTCAACCAAATTTCTATCAAACAGAGCTTAAAGTAAGGTTCAGCTGCTGTGTCAGTTTCATGAAAATCTGGTAACTTATTCACATTTCATAGGGCAAAAAGCAGTTTTTTTTTCTTTGTAAGTTTTCAAGATGGCACCACTGGCACGGAGTTGCCCACAATTCAAAATCGCTTCTATCAGACCTGGTCCTACTTAAGTCCAATGCATTCTGTAAATTTCAATGGTATCTGATTATTGATTCGTGAGTTCCCGTGAACAGAAGTTTTTGATGCTAAAAATATTGGTTGACTGGGAAAGGGTTACCATATCTTGTCCGACATGAAATTTCCAAAGTTTTTCTTTGAACGTGTAGGTAAAGCATAAGATTTGTATAGAGATTGGTTTTATTGTAAGATACGGACAGTTTTCGGAAATTCGATGGTTTAATGCTTTCACTTCCAAATTTTTATTTTTTTCAAATTTAAGACACCAAAATTATCATAGCTGGCAGCTCCAACCGAATTTTACTACCAAACGTGGCTTAAAATAAGGTCCAGCTACTGTGTGAATTTCGTCAAAATCGAACGATTCAATCAGAATTTATAGGGCTAAAAGCAGTTATCTTTTTTAGTGATTTTTCAAGATGGCACCACCGGCACAGAACCACCTGGATTTCAAAATCACTTCTATCAGACCTGGTCCTATATAAGACCAATACATTCTGCAAATTTCAATTAATTCTGCTCATTGGATCGTGAGTTTCCGTGAACAGAAGTTTTTGATGCTAAAAATATAGGTTAATTGGGCAAGGGTTACCAGGCGTGCCCGTTATACCATATCAAATTTTATTTTTTGTTTATGTAAACAAAGCACAAGATTTACATATGAGTGGTTTTTTTTGAAGAAGCGGCAGTTTTTCAAGAGAGACGATGATTTAGAGGTTTTCATTTTCAGTGCCTGCTCTAGCTACAGGGTTGCCAGCACACTCATCAAAAGCTACACAAGTCTACAACTAAATAATACCAATATGTCCTAAAAATTTCGTAGTGATTGAATAACTCTGTCAAAAGTTATCGCAATTTAAAAAATTTCAAGTTTCCCCGTTCTGTTTTTAGGCACCCAGCGCACACATGGGGTTAAAAAAATTCCAAAACATTATCCGATTCACATGTAAAACACGTTCAAAATTTATTTCGTCAACTTTATTTTTGCAAATCTTAGTTGTGTACGGAATAATAGGTATATTAAAAATATCACTAAAATGGCCGCCGGCGCCAAAAGGTTAAAGATTTTTAACTTTTTCTGAGACCTGGCACTATTCTGCATTAACACCAATGTGTCCTGGAAATTTCAGCTCAATCGGATGGTGCGTTCCTAAGATTTTTTCACTGAAATTTTTTGATGATATATATATATATATATATATATATATATATATATATATATATATATATATATATATATATATATATATATATATATATATAGAAATATGAATTTTTGGCCAAAGTGATTTTAATACTAATGTTCTTCTTCGAACATATCATGTAACTGTAAATGTAAATATAGCCTTAAGTATTAAATATTGAACTGTAAAGAGTCAGTCTGAAATACACGTTCCTAACGACAACATCGGGTCTCTTTAATATTACAAAGCATATGTATGTATGTCACATCAAAATGTTATTGTCATCAAATTCGTTCATTTCCATTGTTAGCATAAAATTGTGTAGAAATATATTCAGTCAAGTCAATAGTCGTTGTTTTGATCACTTATTGCACGCGTAATTTGACTACGCATCAATTAATTCATTTTCACTGGTCAATGTATGTTTGTTATTGTATTGCACTTATTCGTTGATTAATTCATGTTTTCGTTTTGTATTCATTTCACTGTTCAATGTATGTTTGTTATTGTATTGCACTTATTCGCTGATTGATTCACGTTTTGTATTGTATTAATTCACGGATCAATTTTGCTGATGTAATTAGGCTATGTTCGTTTTATTGAACTTTGTATTGTCAACTTAGCAATAAGTTAACATAAATAAGCTGACGAATAAAGAAGCTATAGCAGTTCGACAGTATTCAGTTGTGTGTATATTCCTACAATTTGAAGTCGTGCTCGTTTTGCCAAGGTGAAACACCTTTGACAAATTCTAAACTATTAGCCAGGGTGCAACACCTTGACTATCAACACTAGGTGTAACACCTTTGACCTGTAACAAAACAATAGCCAAGGTGCAACACCTTGACTAGCATCAGAGTTAAGGTAAGAGAACCTTATCTTAAACATATATATATATATATATATATATATATATATATATATATATATATATATATATATATATATATATATATATATATATATATATATATATATATATATATATATATATATATATATATATATATATATACATATATATATATATATATATATTTATATATATATATATATATATATATATATATTATATATATATATATATATATATATATATATATATATATATATATATATACATGTATATATATATATATAAAAATATATATATATATACATATATATTTATATCTATATATATATATATATATATACATATTGTTGCATTGAGCTATACTCTGTCGAGCAGCCGTCAATGCAGCATGTTTTTGTATTTTAAGGTCTCCTCATCAAATTGCCCAGCGTGCCTTCGTTTTGCCGACTAGCTCAGTCTGGCGTGGGTGTTAGGGCAGAGGAGTTCCTTCGTGTTACGGCACGCAAGATAAGGACAACACACAATAAGGAGAGGAAAGGAAGACTACATGTAGGAATCAATATTTTAAAGACATTATTTACTGAGTCATTATGCCAATCTATATATTTCAGACTTCATTACACGAACACTATATTCAATAATTCAAATGATAATGTTATGATAAATTACACAAATTTATAATATACGGATTTTTATGTATTAAATGCATACTACTCTGGTGTGGGTAAAGTTTTATACCCAAACCCGGCCGGGGTTGGTTAACACAAATCTTAACATGTGTTAATGTGATTCCGCACAAGTGACAGAAAAGAGAAGTGGAATAATATATAAATACTAAAAATACTATAACTAATAATAATATAAAATATAAATACTAAAATTTAACAACGAGAAAAGAAAATGATCATAAAACAAACGCAATGAAATGGAAAATACAGCAAACCCACACCATTCACGTTTGATATAATATATTAAAACTGGCCACAATAAAAAAAATCGTGTTTCTCCGTTAATTCTGTATAGTTTTTAAATGAATAATTTGGTAAATTCAATTCTAATTTAAAAAGAACATTGCCAATAATTTGTTTTGTTTTTTTTTTTTTTCAAATTATAAATTTTATATTAATTTGTACTTAGCTGTTGTTTGATTTATAAGTCCTGATTCTTCTTCTCCAATTTCGGGAATACTTTTTTATGCCACGTATCTGAGACTCCACCAAAATTCCGTTTTCTTCTTGCCGCTACTGCTTCCTTCTTCACTTTCGGGAATACTTTTTTTATGACACGTATCTGAGACTCCACCAAAATTCCGTTTTCTTCTTGCCGCTACTGCTTCCTTCTTCACTTTCGGATTTACTCAATTTATGAATTCAATTTTAAATTCCATTTGGATCGTTTTTTTTCAGATTTATGAAACTGGTGACTACTTTTAGTTTTTATATTCTTTAGCTGTCCCACTTTCCAATGTATTAAACTTATGAATTCACATTTTAGATTTTAACTTCTTTAACTATCCCACTTTCATCAAAACTTGTGTTCAACAGATCAGCTTAGCACCTTTTTTTTTTTTTTAACCAAATCAAATCTCTTTTGCTTATCCAACCACTCTGCTCACAGGCTAACAAAAGAATGCCCTTATCCCGATACTGAAAAAATTTTTCAAAATACCGAAATTTTCAAAGTCCCGAAATTTTCAAAGTACCGAAAAACTTCGGCACTTTTCCTTATTAGCTATATTCAATACATTTAGGGCATTACTATTTCCAGCTGTACAGTCACCGCTCCCAAACATCAGCTGATAAATCAATTTATCAGCCATGTTGTGGAACGTCTGATCTGTCAGTGATCGCCTAAGTGTCAGAGGTTGTATAACTCCTTAGGTTCGAAATATTTTTTATTTATTTTTATTTGCAGATAAATTTGTATTTCTTTTTTTTTCAGCATCGTAACATTCGTGGGGACGACTCCGACCCTGAGATGTCTCAAAGCCGGGCTCCAAGAAATATATATATATATATAAACCTTTGTTTCTCTCATCCGACAATTTACACAAGATTCGTTACACCTTCAAATCCTTCGCGTGAAAAACGCCCAAAATCTTGCCTTTAACATCTTCAACCTCATACGACACTTGTCCCATTTTCCTTCTTATCGTTGCCTTAAAAAACTTCGGGCAAGTTTGGCAGCGAATCGATCGGCAGCACAGCTAAGTAGGTGATTTCGCACCCACACTTCCTGTCCTGGAGTGAAGTCCTTCTGGCGACTACGCAAATTGTACCGATGCGCTCCTTTAGCATAGGCGTCAGCCAATTTCGCCTTAACTTGGCTATGGGCCAATCGCAAACGGTCACAATTTGTAGCTAATTGAACCTCTCCGTCCTCAAAGGCTTGTAATGATTTTAATAATGCATATTCGGAACCATGATGTATAGGTTGATAGCCGAACATCAGGAAATGAGGTGAGAATCCTGTAGACTCATGTACCACATTGCGAAATGCGGCACACGACTCCGCCAGGTTAGCATCCCAATTCCGATGGTCGTCTCCTATGTAGGCCCGAATCGCCGCGAGAACGGAGCGGTTAACCCTTTCTGAAGCGTTAGCCTGAGGTGAATAATAGGGTGTGAGGCAATGTTTCACTCCATACTTCGCCAGAAACTCCGAAAAAAACCTTTGATGTGAATTGGACACCGTTGTCTGTGTGGAGGGTTTCAGGTACACCAAAGGTAAGGAAGATGTTTTCCTTCAGAAATTTCACGGTTAGTTCTGCTGTAGCCTTAGGCAGCGCTTTGAACCAAACAAACTTCGTATAGTGATCCAGCACCACTAGCAACTGGGTGTTTCCAATTTTCGAACGGGGATATGGGCCCATAAAGTCCACAAACAGACGCTGCAAAGGCCGATCGGTAACTCTAGCGGCACCCATGGGTGGTCTCATTGTAGCATTCGATGGTTTAATTTGTTTACATGTTTGACATTTGTTGACATAATTTGTTACGTCCTGACGAAGCCGTGGCCAGTAAAAATATCTTTTTAGCACTTCCAACGTTTTCCGAATGCCACAATGCGACCCCATAGGGCTGTCATGGCTGCGAGTTAATAGCGTCTGTCTGTATCCCTCTGGTACCCATATCTTTGTGCTCGGGATATCCACATCTAGACCTCCCGAGGGTCCTTGGGGAATATACAAAACTCCGTTTGTCACGAACAAATTTTCAAATTGGTCTGGATGTTGTTGGACCTGTCGAACTAAATTTATGTAATCAGGATCCTGGAAGGCCTGCTTTGGAATATCACCCAGCCGCCCGCGGTGCTCGGGAAGACAAACCACCGCACAATTGAACTCAACATTAGGCTCGCAAGCACGAGACAAGGCATCTGGGACGACATTCTGACTACCCATTCGATGCTCGATGGTAAAATTAAATCCTTGTAGCTTTAGGCTCCACCGTGCTAATCTACCTGACAAATCCCTCTGCGCCATCAACCATTTCAGACTTGCGTGGTCAGTGATGACCGTGAAAGGCAACCCTCAACATATGCCCGAAAACGTTTGATGCTCTGCACTGCAGCCAGCATTCAAGTTCTGTGACGCTGTAGTTACGTTGTGCGGCATTGAGTTTTGCGGACATAAATGCGATGGGATGCTCTCCACCATCATCTCGCTGAAATAGGACACTGCCGATGCCGGTGGCACTTGCATCGCATTGTATATAAAAGTTTCGAGAGAAATCAGGATTTACCAGCACTGGTGCAGACACCAATAGCTTCTTCGTTTCCTCAAAGGCTGTTTTAGCAGCCTCCGTCCACACGAACCTCTTTTTTACCCTTTAACAAATCCGTCATGGGTGATGTAATTGAAGCGAAATTCGGAATAAACCGCCTGTTACCACCCGGACATCCCCATGAACCTCCTTACATCCTTTACCGTTTTGGGCTTTGGATACGATATGATGCCTGACACCTTCTCAGGATCAGTTTTTAAGACTCCATCACCAATAACATAGCCCAGGTATCTAATTTCTTTTTGAACAAATTTACTTTTCTCAACATTGATGGTCAGCTTCGCCTGCTGTAATAGATTTGCCACAGTAGCTAGCAATTTGAGGTGATCATCAAATGTTGGACTCGTGATTAGTAAATCGTCCAAGTAAACAAACACCTGGTCATGCAATTCGTGCGGAATGACTTTATGCATCAATCGGCACATAGTTTGTGGTGCGTTGCAAAGTCCAAACGGCATGACAGTAAATTGGTACAAGAGACGCCCCGGCACTGTAAAAGCAGTTTTCTCTCGAGATCTTTCATACAACGGAATCTGCCAAAAGGCATCTTTGAGATCAAGGCTGGTGATGAACCGTGTGGACTGAAGACGTGCCAACAAGCCTTCGATTAACGGCAAAGGATAGGCATCTTTTATGGTCACATCATTCAGTCGTCTCGCGTCCAAGCATAGCCGCACTTTACCTGGCTTCCTAACGATAGTAACCGGCGAACTCCAGGAACTCTTACTCTCCTCAATGACCCCCAACGACAGCATACGATCTAATTCATCATACATAAGTTTCTGTACAACAGGCGAGACCGAATAGTGTCGTTGTTTGATAGGCTGGGCATCACCTGTATCGATGGTATGCGAAACCAATGTGGTCCGCCCCAAACCTAACTTATTGAATGAGGGAAACTTATGTATGACTTCATTTAGCATACGACTGTCGTCAGCAGATAACCGATGAAAGCAAGAATCCGGGTTTTGCATGTCGATAGCGGAGCATTGCGGTGCGATTTTAAAGGCCTCCCAGAAATCTATTCCAAGATAAATTGCATTTGTCAAACTGGGACATATGAGAAATTGGATAAGCCTGGTTTTTTCGTTAAAGCGCACCAAAGTGCTCACATACCCAAGTACAGTTGCTTTTTCCCCAGAAGCGGTGTGAACGCTGGATTGCATACTGTGTATATACAGTCCAAGCTCCTCAACCAGTTCCAAAGCTCCCGCACCCAATATGCTGACACTTGCCCCACTATCCAGCAAGCCAGTTAACTTACGACCCTTGATTGAAATATTAGCAAAGGGCCGTTTATCACCATGTACGGATACAATGGAATCTACACATGCTGATCGCAGGAGTCGCCGAAGGGTAAAATACTTCCATGATCTATCGAAACGCTTGGTCTCGCGCCTACGAGCTCCAAAGTCTTTGCCAACTGCGCGATTGTGATATGGTGAAAACGTGAAATTGTCTGGTGTATCATGCCAAAGGTCTGAGTTATTTAACGTTGACGACGTAGTTCGGGATCGACGTTGGTGGCTGCGTCGATCATGTTCGGTCTTGGTGAACGCAGGACTATAGGAACACGCATCCTCCCCGAAGAATTCGCGTTCCGAAATCCGTTTCCCGATTGACAATGTGGACAATGCGGCTTTAAGACATTATCTTTTCCACATCCAAAACAAAAAATACCACGAACGGGTGTGGAACAGTCTGCAAAAGAGTGCCCAAGATCTTTACAATTCCAGCAGACTTTAAAATTCTTCTGATCTCCATGAGTTCGACCTGCTGGAGATAATGACTGATTAGTCTGTTGGATACTATTCACTGCCATATTGTCTGGATGATTGGTAGTACCTCGTGAACAAAAGGAGATGAGTAAAAAGAAGTGTCTCGAGCGGATCTATAGCCTGATAAGTTGTTCAAATGAAAATAATCACTTGTTAAATCCTCCTCTGGGATTCCAATTTCGTGAACTACTTTACCCCCGTCGAGCGTTTTGTAGATCCATATCCATGCCTAACATTCGCCACTCTGACTCTATCAAACAACAACGCCGGACCAAGTCTCTAACACTCCCAAACTCCCACCCCTGCCAAATGAGCTCTCAACCGAGGGGACATATTGCGATATATAATGCATTGGAAGTCCGTTTTCCAATAGTGGCACTGTCAATTGCAATGATAGATTCTCTAAAGCATCATAATAATCTTGGAATCTCTCGCGAGGCCCCTGCATGCGTGCATCCATCGATCGTCGCACATCCACGTCTGTTCGGAAGGAACCAAATCTTTTTACAAACTCATCCTGCAAATGATCCCACACAAGCGGATAATTAATTTCCCGAAACCGCCAGTACCAGTCCGCCGCCGAGCCCTTCAGGAGTAGGTGAAAATCGGTCGCTAAGGCTGCAGATCCAATATTGTAGTCAATGGCTAAAGAAAGTACTCTAAATAAAAACTGTTTTACTCCCAAACCGTCAGCAGATCCATCGAAACTTAAATTCCATTTGGATAATGGTAACCGACAACTGGTCCTTAATCAGTGTTTCTGCCTGTGGTTTAAAGGAGACGCGTGGCTGTTCATGAGACGCTGGTCCTTGAAGTGTTAATTCAGGCATTGTGGACTAGTCTCTTCTATCCGAGAAGTATCACCTGGAAGTGTGGTATTATGAGAAGCAGGAGTGGAAAGATTCTGCACATTCTTGCGCTTGTCTGGTGATATACTCAGTCTCTCCAGCTGACGATGAAAAGGTGTGTAACTAGGATCCCAGCTACTAGAACGTCGACGCATTGTAACGCAACTAATTAAACTGCTACTTCAAAATTCAATTTAACTCAAATTTTTAAATTCAAACCGTACGAAATAAACTATAACTAAAACTAACTATATAAAATTCGCTTTGAATTTAAATACTCGCTAATTGCGAACTGTTATTAGAATAAATAAAGAAAAGTAATGCGTGTACTGAAATTATCCAATTACAATGAGAAAAAAGAAAAAGAAACCTTGTAATTATTAAAGATATGAATATTGCAATTAACCCACATATGTTAAACCATATATGTTAAGTTAATCTTTTCTATTAAAATCCACTAAAACAAGAAAAATTATCAGCATAAATAAAATATTGATTCCTACACTTCATCTGAACAGGAACGTGAGAAAGGAAGGAAAAGGTATAAGACTTCAACATAAAATGATAACGCTGGAAGAGGAAATTTTCGGATCTACAGAGTCCCTGCAGTTGCATTAGGATGCCTCACTGTTATGTGTCTTGGATCCCCGCTCAAGATAGTTCAATTAACTGAACAACACCATGTAGGTGGACAAGGACCAAAACCAAACCAGTGAACCGTCCGGTAGAAATTCTCCCTCCAAGAGCGATAAATTCAAAATAATTTTTTCCTTGAGAAAAACAATTCTAACAGATAGAAGATATTACCGCTTGCTGCTTTGGAGGCAATTCCACAACTACAAGAATCTGAATAATGACTGAAGAGACAAGCTCTGTTAAACAATTAAGACGAGGACAGTAACACAAGCCAGGCGCCAATGCTGCATTGACGACCGCTCCACACGAGGATATGTTATAAAAATGGGACCTTAAAAAGGCTTGTTGATACAAATGCCAACTATGGCCAAAGAAAGTAAAAAAAAAAAAAA
>OX376372.1:118014951-118060075 GCA_947369275.1 Nemotelus nigrinus | reverse complement strand
AAAAACTCTAGCGCACCTGAACCGCTAGAAACACTAATGTTCGAAGAACAGTAGAAGATTCGTGCAGGTTTTGAGTGCATATTCCACCACATGTGCTGCTTATTACGGCCAAACTGTTTCAAATGCCACGTTTTACTTTGGTCTCAAGAATGCATTATAACTCATATGGTGGAAGGTTTCAGATATTACCACTGGCATGAATTTCAACGTTTATGAGAGCAAAACACGGGTTAATTATATTCGTTATCAGTTGCTTATTTCACAAAACTTTGAAAGCAGCATCTCATATAACATCAATGAAGAAAATGCTCAGTGCCTGCAGCTCTGTAACTGAAGTTGGTGTTTGGGGCTGCGATCCGAAAAATTTGCAGAACTTTGGGAATTGAAACATTGGTTATTTATTTTCATTGTAAATGTTTCCGGTATGAATACTAACTGTAAGCATTTATTGATACAAAAGTAGCACAACTGACTCGTGCTGGCAACCTTCTGCCAGTATCAAAGCCAAGAATATATCACATCTGCTTCACGTTGTTATATAACATTCGAAGTTATAGGAGTATAAAGAAATTTAGGGTTACCTGCAGCGAGTTTTTCCAAACAATCGAAAACTTAATATTTGCTATTTATTGTCACTACAATATCATTACCATTTGAAAATTCTACGATAAAACCGCTTAATAAAGATATTGCAATTAAACACAAAACTAACAATAGCTGGCAACCCTATCATGGCTTTTCAACCAAATTTGTCCTGAATAATGTTTATGATAGGTTTCATTAATTGTATTTCATCATTAATCGTATTGATTTCATGACTGCACTGGAAGTTATAGGGCAAAACATTTTATTTTCCTGAGCGAATTTTCAAAACCAAAGACACAAAAATTACCATAGCTAGCAGCACCAATCTAATTTTTCAACCAAATTTCCATCAAACAGAGATTAGAGTAAGGTTCAGCTACTGTGTCAATTTCATGAAAATCTGGTAATTAATTAACATTTCATATAGCAAAAAGCAAGTTTTTTTTCTTTGTATTTTTTCAAGATGGCACCACTGGCGTAGAGTTGCTCACAATTCAAAATCGCTACTATCAGATCTGGTCCTACTTAAGTCCAATGCATTCTGTAAATTTCACTTGTATCTGATTATTGGTTCGTGAGTTCCCGTGAACAGAAGTTTTTGATGCTAAAAATATAGGTTAACTGGGAGAGTGTTACCGTTCTTGTCCGACATTCAATTTTCAAAATTTTACTTTGAACGTGTAGATAAAACATAAGATTTGTATACAGATTGGTTTTATTGTAAGAAACGGACATGTTTTTGAATATTCGATGGTTTGAATGTTTTCACTTCCAATTTTTATTTTTTCAAATTTAAGACACCAAAATTATCATAGCTGGCAGCTCCAACCGAATTTTCCAACTTTCCAACTTTCGACCAAACGTGGTTTTAGGTAAGGTCCAGCTACTGTGTGAATTTCGTCAAAATCGAACGATTCAATCAGAATTTATAGGGCTAAAAGCATTTATCTTTTTTAGTGATTTTTCAAAATGGCACCACTGGCACAGAATCGCCCGCATTTCAAAATCACTTCTATCAGACCTGGTCCTATTTAAGACCAATACATTCTGCAAATTTCAATTATTTCTGCTCATCGGATCGTGAGTTTCCGTGAACACAAGTTTTGGATGCTAAAAATATAGGTAAATTGGGCAAGGGTTACCAGGCGTGCCCGTTATACAATATCAAATTTTATTTTTTGTCTATGTAAACGAAGCACAAGTCTTACATATGAGTGGCTCCTTTTTGAAGAAGCGGCATTTTTTCAAGAGAGACGATGATTTGGAGGTTTTCAATTTCAGTGCCTGCTCTAGCTAGAGGGTTGCCAGCACGCTCATTAAAAGCAACACAAATCTACAACTAAATAATGCAAATATGTTGTGAAAATTTCGTAATGATTGAATGGCTCCGTCAAAAGTTATCGCAATTTAAAAATTTTCAAATTTTCCCGTTCTCTTTTTAGGCACCCAGCGCACACATGGGGTTAAAAAATTCCAAAACATTATCCGATTCACACGTAAAACACGTTCGAAATATATTTCGTCAACTTTATTTTTGCGAAAATTATTTGTGTACGAAATAATAGGTATATTAAAATTCTCACTTAAACGGCCGCCCGCGCCAAAAGGTTAACAATAACTGACATTTAGTGAGACTCGGACCTATTCTGCATATACACCAATGTATCCTGAAAGTTTCAGCTCAATCGGATGGCGCGTTCCCGAGATTATCTCACTGAAATTTTTTGATGATTATATATATATATATATATATATATATACATATATATATATATATATATATATATATATATATATATATATATATATATATATATATATATATATATATATATATATATATATATATATATATATATATATATATATATATATATATATATATATATATATATATATATATATATATATATATATATATGGAAATATGAATTTTTGGCCGAATCGATTTTAATACTAATGTTCTTCGAACATTAGTAAAAAAAAAACACTTTTTATTAGCAATTATTGATTAAATCTGTGACTTGCTTATAACGTTGTTGAACTACTTCCGGAGGGAGAAAAGTACAACTGACATAATGATGTGTGGTGTGTATTGATGAACGTGGTGTGTTGCATGGTCAAAGAGGGTGTTTTAAGACGAAGAATTCAGTCCCAGCGCACTTTTTTGCATGTACACTATAACCGCCTGTCCAAATATTTTCTCGAGCGTTGCATAAAACATAAGATGATCTGCGACGCGAACGAATTGCTTGATGTAATGATTACTTTTACCAGAGATCGAAGCTTGTAAATTACATACGCCAAAATCTTTGATTGACGGATGAAGATGGAAACATGCATCTTCAATTATAAGTAGAATCGAAAACACTTTAAAAAGACATGGGTTCATCACAAGGTATAGTCGAGAATCAAGAAAAGCTAAGAAAAGTTAAAAAGTTTAGTTCAGAAAAAGTGCAGGTACAATAAAAGTTGAGCCGAATTGAAAATCAGTCATGATAGAGTGCATAATAAAAACAGGATATAATCTTAATAAAATATTGTAGAGTGCTCATCGTATTGCACAAAAATTACTATACCATAAACGGCATCAATTTTCGTACTGGACTTAATGATTAAATGTATTATAAACTTGACCACCATCTTTTTTATTTTCAAGAAGTTGATTTAAAAATTTGAGTGAACATTAGGTGCGTTTTTTTGCAACCTAGCAGCGCATGTTAACGAAGGGTTGCAAAAAAACGATCCCGAGCAATTATTGTTAACTTCGCTCTATTCGGTGTGGATGGTGCAAATATTTCAGTTGCACCAACCGAACCGCCAATTAAACTGCCAATAACGTAATATTGACGATTTTGAATTTTATTTATCTACAAGTTCATTAAACTTAGAATGAAAAATAGAATAAAATAATAAAATATGAATCTTGTGCCGTTTTCAACCGAAATCAGAAATGTATATGTAGGATACTCTATACTCCTGAATTTGCACGCGAAAATGGTGTGATGTCTGGCTTGATGCATATACATTTCCGTAATAATGGCAAAATATTTTAATATCTTGGCATATAATCCTATTTGAAACATCAACTACATTTTTCAGTTTCTTTCAATCCGAATCTGATTTTCCAATGAACATCCTATTAATACTGAAAAAAAAATTTGCTAGTTTATGAGCCAAGCATAAATATTTAGGCTATCCGACGTGAAACAGACAACGAAAAAGGTCAACGCTTGTGCATAATGGTACTTCATGAAGATATGAACGTGGATATTCAATTTTTTCCCCATTATGTTTGCCGACCAATGGACTTCTGAAAAATTTACGTAATTGATGAAAGGTATTTTTAGGAGCGCCGATTTGAGATTGAAAAACATGAAAAATATTGATTGGAATGATTTTTTCATGATAAAATTAGATTTGAATAAAAATATATATTTTTCTTGTGCCAAACAGGGAGTACTCATTTCAACTCTTAATTTAAATTATTTGCACCAGGTTTTTTTTTCATTTTTATTAAAACAAAAATTTTACTATACTTATTTTATGATAAAAGTTCTTGAATGGGATGGCGAGTAGTTTGGGAGGTAAGTAAATTTAAACAGTCCTATAAAGCGTCGTACCGGGAGCATGATTAGGACCGCAAATGTGTATTGAAATTGATAATCTCAAACTACTAGCCATCGCATTGTAAATTTTCTGTGATTAAATAAGTTGTCTTAGCTTTGCTTTGTTGTAAAAATAACCTGGTCGAAATCATTCAAATTACCATATGATTACTTCTGGTTTTGCAGAGGAAACATTTTTTTCCAATCTTATTTGGTAATTACAAAGAAAAATCAATAGCCTATACCAATCAGTATGATTGATCTCTACTATGTTATTTTTTCTCAGAATCAGTTTGCAAAAAAACCTTTTATCAATTTCGTCAAATCTTCAAAAGCCCAAAGTTCGGCAACTGAACCTAACAAAAATCAAAATTGTGTACCCACGTTCATATGTTAATGAAGTAGCACTATGCACAATATGAACGAAATTTAGATCCTTGCATTTTTTCCTTGTCTGCTTTACGTGAAACGCCTCTGTGTGTAAAAAGGTAAACTAAAGCTGTTGTTAAATACTTGATTTACTAGAAAAAATAATTCGAGCCCAATTGAATAGGATGTATATTTATCATTCCTATTTAAATAAGTAAACACTGAAAAACACAAGACACACTATTAGATTTTAAATATAATCCAGAGGGGCAAGGGTTTCATCCTGGCTCCAAAACCATCTGTTTCTGAAAAAATAAGTGCTCAATTGAAAATATATAATAAGTTTGTTTATGTTACCGTGTATTATTTTCCATATTTTGAAAATATACTTTTAGAATTGTCAGCAACAGATGTACCAATCGCTACGAACACTGTCACTGATATTTGATCCCCTACATGTGAGCCCATAAGCTACCACTGCTTAACATTTTTTGATTCAGTGACACCACAAGTGAAGGATTTTTCTCGTTGTATTCAATATGCTTAGCAAAATCAAATTTACTCGATTGCGCAAAAAACGCACCTATTGTTAACGTCATCATTCTGCATTACGGTCCGAACTTCTAGACGGCATAGAAAGTACTAAGCTTATTCCACAAAGAGTGATGTAGGACCAGAAGGGCGAGGTAGACCGCTCCTCTTAGTTTTATGCTCTCATATTTCTTTTATGTCTTTGCTGCTCCTTAATGGCAAAACTATACCATAGCAAAGTGTATAGTACAAAGTTATAGAAGAAGTGGATTGGAACTGTAGATTTCCGTGCGGCACCAGTTTATATTAGTATGCGACATTCTCTCACACAAACATACATAGCAAAGGTCGTAGGTGATTTAAAATTTGTAATAAATATGGGGGCAGGCACTTGGTGCGCAAGTTTGAATCGTCATTTTTATGATGAATTAATTTGATATATAATAGATTTGTTCGCGTACCTGAATCTATTATAATATGTTTAAAAAAATTCGCAGAAAGTCGTTTTTTGTACTCTTGTTGCAAGCCAAATTTTGCCACAAAGAGAAACCAAGTGCAAAAATATGTTGCGTGGATAACACTTCACTGCACACTTTATGTCTAGTTTTTAAATATTTGTCTTATAGTCACAATTACTAGCGCTCTTAAATGTATAATACCGTACCTAAACTCATGTGTAAAACTGTCTTTTCGTAAACTGTCTTTTTGTAAAAAAAACAAGAAATCATCGAAGTTTCTTAAATTGTGTGTTTAAGTATCATAAGAGAGCGATCTGCAAGTGTTTTCTTTAAAACCGCTTCCTTAAAAACCGGGCTTGGGACTGGTTTCGGTCGAATTCAAGCTCTAACTTGAATGGCCATCGCATTGCTTGGGGTCATAGAGACACAAAGGTATACAAGTAGAGGCGCTATGATTTTTTTTCATGTATTAATACATATATTAATGCACCTTCTTCCTTCCACACTCTACGTTGAAATTATATTTCACAATTATATTCTCGTATTATGTTTTCATTTTCACCTACAAACATGTATTCATTTTGGAAAAAATCATTCAAAAATGTTGGTGACTCCCAACAACCAAACTAATTGATACGCCTTTGGCGCTTCCCACTCATAGAAATCTAAGAAAACTCATGTTGTCAAACTAGGTTGTCATCGGTCGTGTACGTAGTACGGAACCCGTAAAAGAATACTAACTGTGGCGGTAATTTATAATCTTTGAATTTAGTGTTGCATTAGTCCTATTCCTAGTTTAATTTTGAGTGCTTTGAATTCGTTTTTGAACGAAAAATCGCAAATCCGATGGCATGAGAGCCGATTGTAGTTGCACAAATCTCTACCATGCAGTTCATTTCCCAGTTTTAGTTAGATTTTTACGATGCCGTTTTACTTCTTGCCGAATAAAGTAAGTAATCATGTTCAAACTTTATCATGAACCACTTTTAAGGCATAATGTAGGAAATACATATTGGCCCAAGCCAGACCAACAAAGCCTATGGCCAATATGTGTACACCATCTTGGTTTGAGATGGCTACGATTGGTCGATATTGGCCCGCATTCCGATCTGAGTGGAATTTGGACACCAACATGCACCAACCACACGAATTTGACTGGCTGAATAGACAACTGAAGCTCACCAGCTCTGGCCATGGTGTGGACAGCAGCATCTGTCCTCGAATTGGCCTGTGGTGAACCAACTCAAGATGCTCTAGCTTGGGCCAATATGTATTTGAAGCATGAGAATGTTGTGAATGGGCCGCAATTCGATTAGATCCATTCGGCAATCATTTGGAATCGGACTTTGTTTACATTGATTTGACAACATGAGTTTTGTCAGAGGGGAGAGATGATAGCCTTTGGCAAGAAGAACTGGTGCCATACACGTACGCTCATGTACGTGTATACCACCCATCCATTTTTTCTATATCCTTGGTATAGTATGATAAGTGGGTGAACTCCTTCCCTTTTCCAGAAAAACCACTCTGACTTTGAAATTGCGCCTCCATTTATGCCATGCATTATCTGTCAAAGCAACCTGAGAGTGTGTTCGTATTTTTCGCGAGTAAGCCGTATGTGAGCAAAGAAAAATCAAGCCTGAGTATGTAGTTGTCGAGTTTTATCTTGCACCTCCTTCTGTTCCATGCGATTTCTTCCAAGTTTCCAGGCTGATCAACAATACAAGGTCTGTTCCCGTACTTTCAGTAACTGAATTTTCCTGAATTTTACTGAATCATGTGGTGGCTAAAAACATGAAAGTACGGGAACGCTCTAATTGCATTTCCTGAAAAGTGACAAAGAAAAGTGTCAGTTTTCGGTTTTTGGAAGAACAATAGTGATTGTAAGGTTATCCTAAGCGGTGATAAATTATCACCACAAAACTATTCGACCTTCATAGCACAATTACGCAAAAAATATGTTGCTTGCCGCGCACATTTGAAACTATTTACTCGCACCACACCATTTGACACTTTTCAGTATATTTCAGTAGCTCAGACTCTAGTGAATTTTACTGAAAGAGGGGAAATTTTCAGTTTTCAGTAAAACAGAATACGGGAACAGCTTCATTGCAATTAATCGCGATTAATCGTAATTAATCGTAGTACGGGAACAGACCTACAATCTCAAGCCAGTTCACTGAATTTTTGGTCCGTATACATATACGAAGTCCGCACGCTGGTTAGGAACTAGCTTCTTATAAGCCGTTCACACTACACTTTAAATCAAGTAGATTTAGAAGCTGTCAAAGCTAATCAGGTAAGCGTTCACACTACCCGAAGTGATTTAGAATGAGGAGATTTAGAGAGAGAAATGTCATTCGAATATATGTGTACAATTTTTTTTACGTGAAAGTTGTTGAAAATGGTGCAGGAACATGCAAGAATATTTTCTTTACACTTTGTACAACTCACATTTTCCTTTTTTGTTCAATTTTTGCTATTTAAGGACGAAATTCGAATGACATTTCATTCAAATCTACTCTCGGTCTCACGGATGGAATCCACCACGCTCTGAGAAAAATTCACCAGGGACAAAATTCACAATAGTATCTGATTTGCGCTTGATTAACTCTAAATCTACTTGATTAACTCTGTCAGACGCCGAAAAAAATGTATGGGTAATCAGGTAGATTTAAGTTGATTTAGCTCTAAAGCGATCAGCTGATCGAAATCGCCTGATTTAGAGTGTAGTGTGAACGGCATATTACGCTGTGACCATAGCTTATGAGCTATAAATAGCTCGGAAAGTACGTGAACTGTGATATAATTTACGATATTTCCCCACTGATTGCGAGCAGTAGATACCAGTATCCAAGGCCAAGTTGAACAAAAGACACAAAGTACCCCACCAAGATAAGAGACGACCCCTTTTATACGATCAGATACATTTCTCATTCCCACAAGGCAATATGTGCTATGCCAAAGAGACTATTTTAACGAATAGCAATTTATACAATATTGATTTTCTGAAATCCTATTCTGAGCATAAAAATAGAAAGTGATAAGATAGTTTACGTGGAATACTACTTTCGATACCATTTGGCGAGTAAAAGGAATATCTCCGACACATTTATGCAATCTTCTACAGAGAATTTAATTTGCTGCTAGCGAATGTTCGCTGCGCTTACTGTTTCTTGATGGGATTATACGCACGCTTACACACTCTTACCTATCAGCTAACACGGATATACGCATTCTCACCTTTCATTTGAGAGTGTGCTTTTCTCACTTTTGCATATGACAAAGTGAATTTATTTTTCTTTATAGCTTCTTATAGCCCATTTACACTTTAGTTCTTCTTATAGCCCATTTACACTGGCACTAAATCAGACAATTTCGATTTGCTGATCGCCTTAGAGCTAAATTGACCACAAGTCTACCTAATTACCCATACATTTGCCTTGGCTTCTGACAATCGAAAGCTACCTGATTAAGAGATAATCCAGTATAAATCAGGTACTATTGTGAATTTTGTCCCGGCTGAATTGTTCTCAGAGCGAGATAAGATTTGAATGAGATCTCATTTAAATTTCATCCTAAAATAGTGAAAATTGAACACTAAAAGAAAAGTTTTGTGGTAGAAAATGAAAACAAAATGTTCTTGCATGTTTTTGCACCAATTTTAACAATTTTCATCAAAAAAGAAATGTATATACAAATTCGAATGACGTTCCTCCCTCTAAATCTCCTCATTCTAAATCACTTCGGAAAGTATAAACGCTTCACCTGATTAACTTGACAGCTCCTACACTCACTTGATTTAGAGTGTACTCAAAGCTTAGAGTATAGAGATATTAAGACTAAAGACAGACGACAGAAGTTAATTATCATTAACACAATGATCATTGAACGCTAATGATAATTTGTTTGGAGAGTGACACACGGTTATTTGAATGAGGTTGTTTAACAGCTGTAGGTTGTTTGAATTTAAATTGTATTATTTTGACAGTTATTGTTAATCGAAACACATCAAAAAATCAGAAATTAGTACAAGTTTTACTGTGAATGAGCCTTTGTGTAAAATTATGGAAATTTGAAACAAAAAAATTTAATCACGATAAGGAAGATAATATAGAATGTTCAGGTATTGAAGAAAAGAATACGAAGAAATGTGCAAAAAATGAAACACTTGCACGCCATAGGCCTTGTTTGTGCCGTAGCTAAAATAGCGTTGCCAAACTGGCGCTGCTATAGTAGTAGCGTTTACACCGTGCAACTTATTAACCAAAGCAAAAATGGCGTAATATCTGAAAGGAGCTCAATACTAAGAACAAAAACACCCTTGCACCAAGGCTTCCAGGTTGCGAATGTCACTCGAAACTAGAAATCCTGTTTATTACACTTCTGACAACGAAATAGCGCTATTATAGTGTTTATACCACTGCCACATTCACGCTTATGACAGCGCTAAATTCTAGCAGCGCTAAAGTAGCGTAGCCAAAATAGCAAGCTCGGCTAATTTAAAAGTGGTTTATACCGCTGCTAAATAAGCAGAGCTCACTAATTTGGCTACGGCATAAACGCACTCATATTGTAATATATTCGAAATAATATGTTTATGTTTTTGACAGTTAGAAACTACATTATTTCAAATGGAATTTCCCGAATTTCCCCAGTAAATTTCATAATCTTCTCCGTAGATGGTGCGACAATCGATAAGAGCAAATGAGCATTAGCTTCCAAATGATAATTCGTAGAACCTCATTGATGATGTTATAAATGATGATTAACCATGACACACGTAATGGATAATGATCATTGGGCTCGAAATGATAATTAACTTGTGTCGTCTGTCTAGGCTCTAAGAGTCGCAATAACGCAAGCAGACTGTCTTCATTTTACCAAGATTTCACCCATACTATGAAAATTTACGAGCATTCGGACAAATTGTTCGGGGCGTAGATGAATGGCTCGTTTCGGGTGTAGGGGCTTGGCGCGGAAATTTGAAAATATATAAATGTTGTGCGTGTGAATATTCCAGCTTCAATATTCTTTATACTAAATAAATAAAGAATTAACTAATATATGTATATATATATATATATGTGTGTGTGTGTTTGTTGAATAGTATTAATTTGACAGCAGTCCGATTATTTTTTATCGGGTTATTCGGAGTTTTTTTTATCAGGCTGCTCTCTATGAATTGCTTTCGAAGCGCGTATTTGAATTTTTTTGCAATATTTTTTGTGCAATTAAAACATGTCCGAATAATTCCTGCACATAAAATAGTTGTTTATATTATTATAATTCTTTACATTGCTAACTAGTGTTCTACCCATATCTAAATTGCCTCTCGAAATTTTCAAACAAATTTAATTTACAAATCAAATGCCCCTATGCATCATCTTCTTACTTACGCCATTGACCTTCGACAGTCCTCGCGCCATCTTGAAAAAGTAAAATCCGGCTGCTGTCAAAGTGTCGCGTTCAAAGACGCTAACTCGCGGAGTCAATCGGGATATCGGCAATAATTTCTATTCAGCGTATTATTTATAATTGGAAGTTGTCGGATTTCGTTCAGAACCTTACAGCAAGTGCTATAGTGGAAAGTTCCTTGTGAATTAACATTTCAAAAGTGAGATAGTGCTATTTGTTTGAGCGATGTCTCGCTGCTCAGTTGTCTTTGCCTTTTTTTAATAACTTTAGTCTATGTCGCTTCTATTTCCAATACTCTGGTGCTTTTGCATACTTTTCCCAGTCACGTATCATAGCTCGTTTTGTAAAAAGTCTCTTTTCATTAGTTGTTTCACATCGATTTCTATTGCGTGTCGGTAGATTGTTTACATTTGCTTTACGTGGCTAGCAAAATTTGAGAGCAGCCGGATTTTGTGCTCCCATGTAGTGATAGAGTAAAAGGCAAGGGGGAAGGCACAAACTCGCGACACACACCTACAGGCGTTTACAGTGTTTCTGCTACTCTAAATATCTTTATACTCTTTACACTAACAGTGTACCTTTATACACAAAGTGTATTGAATGATAAATGGATGGACTCCTTCCATTTTCCAGAAAATAACACTTTAACCTTGAAATGCGCCTCTATTTACGCAATGCATTATCTGACAGAGCAACATGATGTGGAAAATACATATTGGCCGAGCCCAAGCGAGCCGAGTGTGTGGATGGTCCAGCCAAGCGACTTTGACAGGTTTCACAGGCGCTCGTGCGACTTCCGATCGGAATAGGTTTTGGGCACGAGCCAAGGCGATTCGTGACGAGCTGTCAAATGCCGTCCACATGTTGGCGGCCTCGTCTGAATTCGGCTCGCCTGGCCTCGGCCAATAGATGCTAGATGAGAGTTTGCTGGTATTTGTTGCGAGAGTGAACCGTATGTGAGCAAAGGCAAATCTAGCCTGAGTATATAGTTGTCGAATCTTATCTTGCACCTCTTTCTGTTCCATGCGATTTCTTCCAATTTTCCAGGCTGATCAACAATACAATCCCAGCCCAGTTCACTGAATTTTTGGTCCGTATACATATACGAAGTCCGCACGCTGGTTAGGAACAACCTTCTTACGCTGTGACGGCGGTTCCACCGAAGCCGTTTTTGTACTCCGTTTTACTGAATACTGAAAATTTCCCCTCTTTCAGTAAACTTCAGTAGGGTCTGAGCTACTAGGTATGTTCCCGTACTTTCAGTCACTGAATTTTTCTGAATCATGTGTTGGGGGAAATTCATGAGAGTACGGGAACGCGCTCATTGCATTTCCTGAAAATTGACGGCCAAAAGTGTCAGTTTTCGGTTTTTGGAAGAACAATAGTAGGTCTGTTCCCGTACTACGATTAATTGCGATTAATCGCGATTAATTGCAATGAAGCTGTTCCCGTACTCCGTTATACTGAAAACTGAAAATTTCTCCTCTTCCAGTAAATTTCAGTAGGGTCTGAGCTACTGAAAAATACTGAAGTGTCAAACGGAGTAAATATTTTCAAATGTGCGCGGCAAGCAACATATTTTTGCGTAATGTTGCTGTCAAGGTCGAATATTTTGGTGGCGATAATCTATTACCGCTTAGGATGACTTTATAATCACTATTGTTCTCCCAAAAACCGAAAACTGACACTTTCGGTTGTCAATTTTCAGGAAATACAATGAGAGCGTTCCCGTGCTTTTCATGAAATTCCCTACCACATGATTCAGGAAAATTCAGTAAAATTCAGTTACTGAAAGTACGGGAACAGACCTTGAAATATCGTTTTTACTGAAAGAGGGGAAAATTTTCAGTTTTCAGTAAAACAGCGTACGGGAACGGCTTCATATCAATTTACTGCAATAAATCAGAATTAATTGGAGTACAGGAACCGACCTTATGAGAGCGTTTTCGTACTTTTCATGAATTTCCCCCGCCATACGATGCAGGAAAAGGCAGTAAAATTCGCTGACTGAGAGGATGCAAACAGACCTATAATACTAAAATATATGGCCAATGGAGGTAGTAGACAATGGAGTGGACCTTCACATTTAAAATGTATTGGAGCGGATGAAACTGTAGCAAATGCGCTACTTGTTGTCGGATAATGAAACACGATTATTAATGCGTAACTAAGGAAACAATTTATTACTTTAAAACTAAAAGACAGAATAGAAATAATGAACGCGTTCATGGCACGACCTGCTCGGTCGGCTGCTGAAGAAAAAGTTAGTTCTGCATACTGACGATGGTTGTGCAGTGCGGGCAATTGGTACTTCCGCGCCACTGTGTCCAACCTTGTCCCTACAGCACTCCCCCCTAAGTGCTTGCGCTGATATTTGGCGCGGTGTATATTGCCGTATCGATAGGGGCTGATCTGCCGTAGGGGTCCTGTGGGCAGCTCGATGGGCTGCGATGTAAACATCACGCTGTCACAGCAAATAGCTCGCCGTTGCGGCGATCTGTTGCTACGCCAGTTGCCGAGACGACGGCGTTGCTCCTCGTGGCAGCGAGTTGATGTGGCTGCCGAGGCGACGCTTGCCAGGATGTCCTTTTCTCGTTCGTCACAGAAGGCACCAATGTAGCGCCGAGGTGACAATGTCGGGCCTTGTGGCAGCTAATTGGTGCGGCATCTCATGGCAAATGGCTACCGCGGCGACAATGTCGGTCCTCTTTGTAGCAAGCTGATACGTCGTAATTAGCGTCAGGGCTGTCGTCAGGCCGGTCGTCAGGGCGTCTGGGTCACCAATGTAGCAAATGCGCTACTCGTTGTCGGATAATGAAACACGATTATTAATGCGTAACTAAGGAAACAATTTATAGCTAGAAAACTAAAAGACAGAATAGAAATAATGAACGCGTTCACGGCACGGCCTGCTCGGTCGGCTGCTGAAGAAGAAGTTAGTTCTGCATACTGACGATGGTTGTGCAGTGCGGGCAATTGGTACCGCCGCGCCACTGTGTCCAACCTTGTCCCTACAAAACCATGAGGCAAGGGGAATGCGATGTTTCCTCTCCCTATTGCCGATGTTTTTTTCCCTCTTGTACGTTTAGCTCATCCGAAATTTTATGTCATATGATCACCACGTGCAAAATTTGATTGATAGGACGTTTGGAGAAAGTCGCAAGGGTAGATGCTAAGCAATCGTATATAATGGGCCATTCTACTACTTTATTTCTATGATATGAACATTGGGAAATTTACGTTGCCATGTCATAGCCAAAGATATAGAAAAAATGGATGGGTGACATGCACGCAAAATGCTATCCCCTCTCCCCTTTGACAAAACTCATGTTGTCAAATATATGTAAACAAAGTAGGAGTCGAAATAATTGCCGAATGCATCTTTGCAAATTGCGGCCCATTAACGAAATTCTAATCCCAGAAAAGCGGTTCATAGTTAAGTTTAAATATGATAAATTACTTTCTTAGAGAAGAAGCAAAGTTACATTGAGTAATTTCATCTAGAAATGGGAATTGAACTACATGGTAGAGAGTTATTCAATTACAATCGACTCTTATACCATCGGATTACCGATTTTCAGTTCAACAACAAATTCACGGCCCTAATAATTAAAACTAACAATAGGACTATCTCAACATTGAATTCATAGATGAAAAACGCAATTAGTAATCTTTTGCGGATACCGCACTACGCACGATCGTTGACAACCTAGTTTGACAGCAGGAGTTTTCTTAGATTTTTATGAGTAGGGAGCGTCAAGGGCGCATCAATTAATTTGGTTGTTGGGAGTCAAAAATATTTTTTAATGATTTTTTTTTTCCAAAACTAAGATGATTACATGTTTGTGGCTGCAAATGATATCATATTACGAGAATATAATTGTGAAGAAAGAAGTGCATAAACAAATGTTTTATATGAAAACAATCGAAACGTCTCTACTTGTATTGGTTTGCGTCTCTAGGACGTCGAGCAATACGATGGGCTTTCAAGTTAGAGCTTTACTTCTCCCAAAGCCAGTTAAAAGCCTGGGTTTGAAGAATGAGAGGGGTGTGAGACGAAAATACTATTGCGAATCGGCGTCTAATGATACTAAGCAACAGACTTAAATTTACAGATGGATGTTTAGCACATCCCTTAAATACAATTTTTTTTTCATTTAGTGGATTCGTCCAAGTAATAAAACACTTGAATTGATCCACAATGCTGAAATAAAGCAAGAATTTTATTACAAATATTAAGTGTTTGAATTAATTTTAGCGATAGATTGAGATAACATTTAAATGATGTACAGCAATAATTTTTTTTCTGAATATGGTTTCATTGTTCCCTTCCCTTGGTGTTGTATTGTTCTCTTCCCCTGGTGTCCATTTAATATACACTATTAACTCCTACTTTTTCTTCCTTAGAATTTCATCATGAACTGCTAAAGACCATTCCGAAGATTTTCTTTCATGTTAAATAAGATTATTTTTATTTAATTAACCTACATTACCCAATGAACCAAATTAAATTCACTGCATTGCTTGTTTCCACTGACGCTATGTTTCGAATGTACTCATCATGGGTCTGTTCCCGTACCACGATTAATTGCGATTAATCGCGATTAATTGCAATGAAGCTGTTCCCGTACTCCGTTTTACTGAAAACTGAAAATTTCCCCTCTTTCAGTAATTTCAGTAGGGTCTGAGCTACTGAAAAATACTGAAAAGTGTCAAACGGAGTAAATATTTTCAAATGTGCGCGGCAAGCAACATATTTTTTGCGTAATGTTGCTATGAAGGTCGAATATTTTTGTGGCGATAATTTATTACCGCTTAGGATGACTTTATAATCACTATTGTTCTCCCAAAAACCGAAAACTGACACTTTCGGTTGTAAATTTTCAGGAAATACAATGAGAGCGTTCCCGTACTTTTCATGAAATTCCCCACCACATTATTCAGGAAAATTCAATAAAATTAAGTTATTGAAAGTACTGGAACAGACCTCATATCAACGACAATTCAAGCTTCCCCGCCTATTTCCTGCCTCCAAATCTATTACAAATTTTAAATTACCCACGTCCTTTGTAATGTATGTTTGTGTTTGAGAATGTCGCACAATAATAAATAACTGGTGCCGTACGGGAACCCACAGTTACAATCAACTTCTGCTCTATTTTCGGTCAAAGCATAAGAACTAATAAATAGTATGGAAAGAATGGTATTGTGCAATATTTGCCTGATGAAAGAGATTTGCAGAGAGTGAATGATTTACCATCATCTGGCACTTTTTTCCCTCCTTCTTTCCACCCTCTCCATCACTCAATCAAAATGCACGGTCCGTGTGCATCAACTCTCCTCAATATATGTTAATTTTGTACTTCGCCGACAATAAAATATTAGTACAAGGGAAAGCACTTCATTATACACTATCGTCTTCAGATGATATCGCCTATTTCTTGTCGTCAAGACTTATGCCCAGAGAAAAGTTTAGAAAAAACTCTGGTTGGCGTCTACGTTATCTTTGTGTAAGGAATGAGATTTTCCTTAAATTTAACCAAATTTGCTGATTTTCTTATGTCTTCTGGTAAAGTATTATAATAAGCCAAAGACTGTTGCACTGGATCCATTTTAAAACGATCTGTCCTAGCTTTTTTAATCGCAAGGCTATTCACCGATCTTGTGGCTGTCTGAGTTATTTCTCCAACATTTCTTACAACATATGGACATTTGAGCTTTTTGTTAAGTATCTTGAATATTAGCTTTCCTTGTTCCAGACACATTATTTGTTGCATGCTTCGTAGTCCTGTTTCACGATACACATTTCAGCTTGGAGTCAAAGTTGGCATTTTGTATATAGTCTTGATAGCCTTAGTGATTCGTCTTCCGATCAGATCAATATTTTGTTTCTATGTTTGCTTCCACAAAACTGCTCCATAAGAGATGTTCGACAAAATAAAAGCATTGGATATGTCAAGTTTGATATTGAGAGATAAAAAATCATATATTTTCAGGATTCCTATCATAGGCCCTACTTTATGTCTGACGTTATTGATATGTTGTAGCCAAGACATTTTCTCATCTAAAGTTAATCCTTAGTATCTAATTGAATTGGCCTCTTCCAATTGTATTCCATTTATTTGTACCGTCGGATTAATTTGGTGCTTGTTATTTTGTTGGAATATTAAATATTTAGTTTTTTACTAATGTTCGAAGAACAATAGTATTAAACTCGTTTCGCCGAAAATTCATATTTCTTATATATATATATATATATATATATATATATATATATATATATATATATATATATATATATATATATATATGTATATATATATATATATATATATATATATATATATATATATATATATATATATATATATATATCAGCAAAATGATTAAGGGAGATAATCTCTGGAGTGGCCGATTCGATTGAGCTGAAATTTTCGGAGAACGTAGATGTATATAGTAGGTAGGTCCACAACTTTCTCAAATTTAGATATTTTAAACCTTTTGGCGGCGGCGAGTGTTTTAGTGAATTTTGAGGTACTCCTATATTTCCAAGCAGTGTAAAGTTTTGTTAAAGAAAAGTATTGGGAATGAAAATTAATTATGTTTTTAGCTCGTTTATGATAAAAAAACTCTAGCGCACCTGAACCGCTAGAAACACTAATGTTCGAAGAAGAGTAGAAGAGTCGTGCAGCTTTTGAGTGCATATTCCACCACATGTGCTGCTTATTACGGCCAAACTGTTTCAAATGCCACGTTTTACTTTCGTCTTAAGAATGCGTTATAACTCATATGGTGCAAGGTTTCAGATATTACCACTGGCATGAATTTCAACGTTTATGAGAGCAAAATACGGGTTAATTATATTCGTTATCAGTTGCTTATTTCACATAATTTTGAAAGCAGCATCTCATATAACATCAATGAAGAAAATGCTCAGTGCCTGCAGCACTGTAACTGAAGTTGGTGTTTGGGGCTGCGATCCGAAAAATTTGCAGAACTTTGCGAATTGTAACATCGGTTATTTATTTTCATTGTAAATGTTTCCGGTATGTATACTAACTGTAAGCATTTATTGATACAAAAGTAGCACAACCGACTCGTGCTGGCAACCTTTCGCCAGTATCAAATCCAAGAATATATCAAATCTGCTTCACGTTGTTTAATTACATTCGAAGTTATAGGAGTATAAAGAAATTTAGGGTTACCTGCAGCGAGTTTTTTCAAATGATCGAAAGCTTAATATTTGCTGTTTATTGTCACTACAATATCATTACCATTTGAAAATTCTACGATAAAACCGCTTAATAAAGATATTGCAATTAAACACAAAACCAACAATAGCTGGCAACCCTATCGTGTCTTTTCAACCAAATTTGGCCTGAATAATGCTTATGACAGGTTTCATTAATTGTATGAAATTCGTATTGATTTCATGACTGCACTGGAAGTTATAGTACAAAAAGTTTTATTTTCCTGAGCGAATTTTCAAAACCAAAGACACAAGAATTACCATAGCTGGTAGCACCAATCAAATTTTTCAACCAAATTTCCACCAAACAGAGATTAGAGTTAGGTTTAGCTTCTGTGTCAATTTCATGAAAATCTGGTAACTTATTCACATTTCATAGGGCAAAAAGCAGTTTTTTTTCTTTGTAATTTTTCAAGATGGCACCACTGGCACAGAGTTGCCCACAATTCAAAATCGCTTCTATCAAATCTGGTCTTACTTAAGTCCAATGCATTCTGTAAATTTTAGCTGTATCTGATTATTGGTTCGTGAGTTTCCGTGAACAGAAGTTTTTGATGCTAAAAATATAGGTTAACTGGGAGAGGGTTACCGTTCTTGTCCGACATGAAATTTCCAAAGTTTTATTTTGAACGTGTAGATAAAACATAAGATTTATATACAGATTGGTTTTATTGTAAAAAACGGACATTTTTTTGAATATTCGATGGTTTGAATGTTTTCACTTCCAAATTTTTTTTTTCAAAATGAAGACACCAAAATTATCATAGCTGGCAGCTCCAACCGAATTTTTCGACCAAATTTCTACCAAACGTGGCTTAAAGTAAGGTCCAGCAATTGTGTAAGTTTCGTCAAAATCGAACCATTCAATCAGAATTTATAGGGCTAAAAACAGTTATCTTTTTTAGTGGTTTTTCAAGATGGCACCACTGGCACAGAATTGCTCGCATTTCAAAATCACTTCTATCAGACCTGGTCCTGTTTAAGGTCAATACATGCTGTGAATTTCAAATAATTCTGCCCATCGGATCGTGAGTTTCCGTGAACAGAAGTTTTTGATGCTAAAAATATAGGTAAATTGGGCAAGGGTTGCCAGGCGTGCCCGTTATACCATATCTTTTTTTTTTGGTTATGTAAACAAAGCACAAGATTTACATATGAAAGGCTTATTTTTGAAGAAACGGCATTTTTTCAAGAGAGACGATGATTTGGAGGTTTTCACTTTCAGTGCCTGCCCTAGCTACAGGGTTGCCAGCACGCTCATTAAAAGCCACATAAATCTACAACTAAATAATATCAATATGTCCTGAAAATTTGGTAATGATTGAATAGCTCTGTCAAAAGTTATCGAAATTTAAAAATTTTCAAATTTTCCCGTTCTCTTTTTAGGCACCCAGCGCACACATAGGGTTAAAAAATTCCAAAGCATTATCCGATTCATATGTAAAACACGTAAGAAATTTATTTTATTAACTTTATTTTTGCGAAAATCATTTGTGCACGAAATAATAGGTATATTAAAAATATCACTTAAATGCCCGCCGGCGCGAAAAGGTTTACAATAACTGACATTTAAAGAGACCTGGACCTATTCTGCATATACACCAATGTATTCTGAAAGTTTCAGCTCAATCGAATGGCGCGTTCCCGAGATTATCTCACTGAAATTTTTTGTACATATATATATATATATATATATATAGAAATATGAATTTTTGGCCGAATCGATTTTAATACTAATGTTCTTCGAACATTAGTAAAAATAGGAAATTGTGAGCCGTGTGTGGGTGAAGGGTGCCTAAAAGTAGGCAAGGATTTTTTTCCAAATTTTGATTTGTCATTACTTCTAAGAAAAACAATGGATCATCGTGAAATTTGCAGAGCGTATTAATGTTGACTAAAATTTAGCACATGTGGATTTTTAAGATAGTGCGGGTAACCCTGTAGCTACGGTAGGCTCCTGAATAAAAAACCTTCAAATCATTGACCTTCCTGAAAAATTTTTGATTTTTGACAAAAAAATCAGATCACTGATAAATTTTAACCTTTGTCCATCATGTCAAATTAAAATTTTCAAAATTCCGATTTGCACAAGAACGGCAACCCATCACCAAATCACCTCTATTTTCAGCACTCGAAAGTTCTGTTCACGAGAACTGACGACCGGATTATCCGATCATAGTGAAATTTACAGGACATGTTGGTATTGGCTAGGACCAAGTCTGATAGAAGTGATTTTGAAATGCGGGCAACCCTGTGCCAGTGGTACCATCTTGAAAAATCACCCAGAAAAAAACCGGTATTTGGCCTATAACTTTCGATTCAGCCAACAGATTTTGACAAGATTCATATAATACTTGGATCTTACTTTATGTAACATTTGGTGAAAATTTGGCTGAAAAATTAGAATAGAGTTGCCAGCTATAATGATTTTTGTCTCCTAAATCTTGCAAATTTGCTCAGCAAAATAAAGCTTTTTTCCCTATAACTTCCGGTCCAGTGTAAAAATCAGAACGAAGTTCACGCAGTTAAGGTACTACTATCCTGTAGAATGGTGAAAATAGTACATTTTTAAATCTTTTTTTTTTCAATGAATTTATTGTTTAATCAATTTTAATTTTTTGTATCAAATTAAGAATACATTGAAGTTTACAAAACAAATTTGTTCGTTTTTTTTTTCGTTTTCTACATTTTAATAGATGGCGCTCGAAGTTGGGTAGTTTAAAAAAACATGACTCCATGGCGGACAGTTAATCTCCGAAACGGCTGATCTGAAACAAAAAAATCAAAATGCATGCTAAAAAAGAAGGTATTTCACAAGACAATTTACCACATTTAGTAAAACTTCGGTAAAACAAAAAAAAATGGCGGACTTTTGAAAAAAAAAGTTAAAAAAAAGTGACTTTTTTTCAGCTTATTTGTTCTATAAAATTTTTTTTTATGTATTTTTCTCCAATTTTCTGGTAAATTGTCTTGCAGCGGACTCTAACAAACAAAACAAGCCCAGGTTTATGTAAATCGGTTCAGCCAATACCGAGATTAACTGTCCGCCATTTCAAAAAATGTTGTTTTGAGAAAAACGCGTTTAAAGTTTTTTTATACTATAATAATCTGAATATTATAAAAAAATTTTTGTTTAACGCTTACAAATAATCAAACAGCAATTCCTGGACCATACAAAAGTATTCCAGAGTCTATAAATTCCTGCTCTTCTTCCTGCTGCAGTTGTTTTCTTTGCAAGCGGGCTTCCTTGCTCGCTGCAGTAGCCGCTTTCTCCGCCATTTGGATCCTTTCTTCATCTTTTTCATATTTGTTTTAGTTTCTTCATATTTGTTTTAGTAAATTTCACATCGTTGTTGCACTCTTTACATTTTAACATACTGGCCAACGTAGAAAAAACGAGGGAAAAGGATAAAATACAATAAGAAAAACCATCTTCGAGTTTAATATCAAAATCACTTGTCGACAATTTATTCGCAGAGGCACTCACAAACGATGTATTTTGTTCATCCGTGTGTTGATTGCCTTGAAATTGTCGAGTTGTTCTTGCCTGTTTTGCTTTTTTTGCTTTAGTAGTTTTGCTACATTTTTTATACGAACTCATTTTTACATAAATCGTAACGCACGTGGGCAAAAAGAAATAGAACTGAAATACAATTTACATCCATGAATACATGTATACTTGTATATATATACACACACGCACACACATATATATATATATATATATATATATATATATATATATATATATATATATATATATATATATATATATATATATATATATATATATAAATATATATATAAATATATATATATATATATATATATATATATATATATATATATATATATATATATATATATATATATATATAAATATATATATATACATATATATATACATATATGTATATATATACATATATATATATGAATGATATTTGATCAAAGAAAGTAAACATCTGTCGAAGAGCGCCAACGTCTATGAGTACCTGCGATCAGTCCAAAAGGCGCGCGCACTAAAACTGCTATAACTTCCGCGTTTTTTCGAATTTCTTCTTAAAAATTTAGACGGTCATTCTTGAAGGTGTAGAGAATCGGAAAATGTAAAAAAAATAAAATTGATATTTCCAAAATTCTACAGGATAGTAGTCCCTTAATGGACTTTATTGTGAACCAAATGTCATAGAAATTTCGTACCAAAATCATGAAAGAACTGCCAGCTATGACCATTTTTGAAATTTGGTTTAATTTCTTTACTGAGCCATTATGTCATTAGATTTCCAAATGGAAATGATCCTGCAATGAAAATTAACAACAAATATTAACACTTTAAAAATTTGATAAATTTTGAGGATAGTAACCCTAAAATTCTTTTCACCCGTATAACTTCCAGCGCAGTGATTCAATCGAAATTAAATTTACTGGTTGGGTTTAACTTAACGTGAAGCAGAATTGGTATCTAACCAGCATTAGCCATTTCCGTAAATATTGCACCAACAGATGCTTCAAACAACGTTCTCATACGCAAAGCATTTGCAATAAAAATAAGGAATTCTTTTTTAAATTTTTCGAGTTTTGAACATTTTTCGGATGGCAGCCTCAAACAACGTTTAACCGCTGAAACCTTCGCTGAAATCCTGCGAAGAGAACGAAATTCAAAGGATACGTTGATTTGAGTATGATAGCCCGTTCACACTAGGCTCTAAATCAGGCGATTTCGATCAGCTAATCGCTTTAGAGCTAAATCAAGTTAAATCTACCTGATTACCCATACATTTTTTTCCCCTTCTGACAGAGTTAATCAAGTAGATTTAGAGTTAATCAAGTACAAATCAGGTACTATTGTGAATTTTTCCGGGCTGAATTGTTCTCAGAGCGTGCTTAATTCCATCCGTGAGAGGGAGAGTAGATTTCAACGAAATGTCATTCGAATTTCGTTCAAATATAGCAAAAATTAGACAAAAAAGGAAAATGAGAGTTGTACAAAATGAAAAGAAAATGCTCTTGCATGTTTCTGCACCATTTTGAACAACTTTCATTCAAAAAAAATTGTACACACAAATTCGAATGACAGTTCGCTCTCTAAATCTCCTCATTCTAAATCACTTCGGGTAGTGTGAACGCGTACCTGATTAACTTTGACAGCTTCTAAATCTACTTGATTTAGAGTGTAGTGTGAACGGCTTATAAGCTTGTTATGGTAAACTTATTGCTGCTTCGTTCAGAAAGTATTGCCAGCACTGAATTATATGTGTTACAGTTGAGTTTTGTTGCTTTGGATAAGGAATGGTTGATATGATTCTAAAAAACAGTGTATTACGTCTTTCCACACTTTTTTTTCACTCAAAGACAATTTCTTCGAAAATTAGTTTTCTAGCGGTTCAGGTGCGCTAGAGTTTTTTTATGTTTATAATTGATTTACTTTGTTCGAGCCAATTCCAATATTTTCCAAGGTCATCATTTATATTTTGCTGAAGAATTGATTCATTTTTACCGGAATACAGCAGTAGTGTGTCATCAGCAAACAAAACTATTTTCCCCATCAGATAAATGTCCTGTACGCTGTTAATGTAGAGTAGAAACAGTAATGGCCCAAGGATTGATCCTTGAGAAACGCCAATGTTTATAGTGCATTCCTGACTTTTATGCATATTGTTGGTTGCAATAATACGCCTGTTGAAGAGATAATTCTTTATCAACTGCTTGAGTTGTGATGGATTCCGTATGATTCGAGCCTCTGAAGCAGGATGTCATGGTTAATGGTGTCAAAGACTTTTTTCAGATCCACGAAAATTGCCGCTACATAGTCGCCCCTATCCAATCCATTGTTGATAAAATGTACTGCATCTAACGTTGCTGCTAGTGTACTACTGTTTTCTTGAAATCCATACTGAGCTGGTGTCAGTATTAAGTAAGTCTTAATAAATTGCAGCAATTGTTTTTGAATGGCTCTTTCGAATATTTTACTTAGGGCACTTGTGACAGCTATTGGGGGATAATTTGATGGCTCTGCTGGATTTGTTTATTTATTATTGTAGTTAGAAGCTCCAAAATATGATTTTTCAGCAATTTAATATCCTCCGATGTTATACTATCCAGACCAGGAGAAACCTTTGATTTAAGGTTATCGATTATTTCAGATATTTCAACAGGATCAGTGGGACGTAAGTGAATTGAAGTGAACATATTAAGCTCAATATAAAAACTCGAACGTAATGAAAGTTGCAGTTGCTCGGTGACTAGTGTTTCGATGGTAGCGAAGAAGTTGTTTGACTGCTGTGCTACTTCTCCGGGGTCTGTAATGGATGTTCCATTTATCAACTGTTCTTCTATGCACGTTGATGATTTGTTTTGTTTTCTAGACAAGAGCTCATTTACTAGTTGCCAATTTCTGCAGGTATTCCCGGCTGAAGCCTTAAACTTATTCCTGTAGAAATGCTTTTTGGCATTCATTATAGCTCGATTCGATTCCTTCTTCATAGCTTAATAGATCTGCTTTTTGGACGTGGAGTTTGGATCCGCTTTGTGTTTTTTGTTAGCAATTCGTTTTCAATGTGAAGCATCAATTACATTCTTAGTGATCCAAGATTGTACTCTTACACGAACTTGTTTAGTTATTGTTGCTTTTGCCTTAGATTCGGTTATCTTCTCAATCAGCTCATCAAAGTTGGAAGCTGGAGACCCTCGAAGATTATCTGTGAAGTTCGTTAAGAAATTTTTATGACTGGTTCTGCTCATCGAAATTTTTTGAGGCCGTATTTTAGCTTTGACGAAATTTTTGATGGATCAATTGATTACTTTATGGTCTAAGCCAGGCCAGTCATCATCATTGTAAGACATACGTTCACTCATGTTTGGATGTTTTATGATCACATGATCGATTAGTGTTTTGGACATCAAAGTGATGCGTGTTGACTTTGTCTTGTTAAATACAACTCCATTATTTGACGCAATTATATCGAGATATTCGCCGGATATGATAGAAGATGTTAAAATATCAATGTTTGTCTCGGCTACAGTGATTAATTTCTCAAAAGTTGAGTAGAATTTGTCGATATGATTGAGAAAGAGATGGTCTTTTTCACTTGGTGCTTTATAAAAGGTGCCGATGCTAATTTTTCCTGAATTAAGAGCAAGCTCAACTACTATAGTGTTATATTTACCAGAAATGCTGACAAGCTTTTATTGAATGTATGACTTTACAAGTATTGCTGTGCCTCCTCCACGTCCCGATTGTCTTGTTCAAAAATAGCCTGTATATCATCTCGGCGTGTAGAGTTCCTATGCGTTGCCATATATAAAAAAAAAGCAATCCCACGACAGCCCTTGTACGGGTCTAGGGGTTGAAGCTGGTAGAGAGCTTCATTACAATTTTTTTAATCATTGTGGATACGAGTGTGGAGTGATTAGTCCCACGACTCACTTTACCCCTGATTTAAATCAGGTACCTAATCAGAGCTAGGTGAACTCAAAGCTTGGTGCGCGGACCCTCGTCCGAACCTGGATTCGAACCAGGGGCCCCACACGCAAGAAGCCAGTGCTCTACCCACAAGGCTTCTCAAGCTCTTGCCATATATCCCTATTTCATTAAGAACTACAACATCAATTTTTTTTTGGAACATAAATATAAATTGTTTGCGTAGAAGATGTTTAAAAGACTATTTTTACTAATCTTCGAAGAAGAGCATTAGTATTAAAATCACTTTGGCCGAAAATTCGTTTTTCTATACATATATATATATATATATATATATATATATATATATATATATATATATATATATATATATATATATATATATATATATATATATATATATATATATATATATATATATATATATATGTAAAGTAACACATACAGTATTGTAGTGTATGCATTACTTTAGTTTGCTGACTTTGCATCTCCCAACCTCGGGCATCGACCGAATGACTAAACGTCACTGAATTCCATAAAGTCGATGCGTCGTCATAAAACGACAGGAGGTGTCAGTTGCAATTCAGAACTCAGTTGAGAAAGACATATAAGAAAGAATTATTGTGCGTTAGAAAATACACTGTGGACAGATAACAGTAAATGTTGTTTCTTTGTTTACAGGTAAGATTTGTATAATTAATATTAAGTTAGATATTAAAATTATTTGTATTTGATTAAATAACTAATAAAATACTTTGTTTACAGAGAAACGCAATTTTGTAATTTGATACAGTAATATAAAGATACGCATTATAAAACAACATTTTAGTTATAAAAATGGAAAAATTACAATTTAAAATTGAAGTGAAAGCATCGACGGATCCAAAAACGAATATTATATGTTTAACTGAAATCGGAACACCAGATGGAAGAATTTATCAAGTTCCAATTGAATATCAACCTTTAGCAGATCATAAAGTATTATTGAAGAATAGTATTGTGAAAAATGTGATCAAAAATTTGAAAGTGAGAAATCAATATAGGTTAATATGGATTAATGTAACGGCAGATTTACGATGCTTTCTGGATGACAGTGATAATGTAGTTATAGGTGATTATTATCCAGAAGAAATTATCACTAAAAATATAGAAGAACGACCAATTAGATCTAGAAATGAAGAAACAAACAGAAATTTGAAGAAGATAACGGATAATTTTGTCATCGAAAAATTTTCAAGTAAGAACTGTAATGCATTGCAATGGATAGATACTTTTGAAAAAGAATGCACTCGTTTACAAATTAACAAAGACGAAGAGATAATTGAAGTGTTAAGATTATTTCTAGAAGGTTCAGTTTTAGATTGGTACAATTCAATGCTTATTAGGAATACATTAACATCAGAATGGAAAATTTGGAAAGAAAATTTTATCGAAACATATGCTAACAAAGGTTGGTCTTCAATCAGATATGCTATTCTCTTTAAATATGTGAATGGATCACTATTAGACTATGCTTTGAAAAAAGAAAGAATTTTATTGGGAATGAACGAAAATATCGATGACTGCACTATGATCAACCTTATTGCAGTAGGTTTACCAGAATTTATAATGGACAGAATCAGAATCAACAGAAAGAACTTGAAAAAACCCAGAGATTTATTTACCGAATTGGGAAGTTTAGAACATCTAATGAAGAAAAAGAAAATAAACAGAAACGTGAAAGATGATGCAGAAAAAGAACAACAAAAACGTCCGTGCAAAATATGTGAAAAGAAAGGTAAGCTGAATCGTTTTCATCCTGAAGCTTCATGTTGGTATAAAATAAATGAGAAAGACGCGAGAGATAAGAATCAAATAAAATGCGTTAACAATCTAGAGATAGAAACTGAGTTGTTTGAAAATATTCCAAAAAACTAGTAACTCCACCATTAATCAAAATTAAAGTCTTAGTTGAAGATACTATTGAAATTTTTGGATTATATGATTCAGGTTCCAATATATCATTGATACATTCAAAACTTTTGAACATAAAAAATCAGAAATTAGTAAACATATGGAAAACAAAATTTGAAACGATTAATGGTGCAAAGAGAACTAAAGGAATTATATCTGTAAAGATAAAAGTATTCGATATAGAAGAGATAATGAACGTTTTTGTAATAGATGGAGATAATATTCAATATGATTTTCTTATTGGATTAGATATGATTAAGGAATTCAAACTTATTCAAGATGAAAATTTAAAAATTAGACAAAAAAAACTTGATATTTCAAAGGAAAATATTTTGAATATTAATTCTATAAATTTTAATGAGAATATGAATAGATCAGATTTTTATATTTCTGTAAATCATTTGAACTACCAAGTAAGATTTGAGATAGATAAGTTAATAAAAAGATACAGTGACATTTTTGCAAAAGATAAATATGATGTAGGTACAGTAAAAGATTATGAAGCACGTATTGATCTACTAATAGATAAATATTGTAGTAAAAGACCATATAGATGTAATGTCGAAGATAAAAAAGAGATAGAAATGCAAATTGCTAAACTATTAGAAAACAATCTTATTGAAGAATCTTATAGCCCATTTGCGGCACCGGTAACACTGGTATATAAGAAAGAAGAAGGTAGAAAAACAAGATTGTGCATTGATTTTCGTGATTTGAATAAACTTGTAATACCACAATCGCAGCCTTTCCCGTTGATAGAAGACTTAATGACAAAAACACGAAATTGCAAATACTTTTCAACATTAGATATAAATTCTGCATTTTGGTCAATTCCTTTACGAATAGAAGATAGAAAGAAGACAGCTTTTGTTATACAGGAAGGACAATTTCAATGGACATGTCTTCCATTTGGATTAAAGACATCTCCAGCAATTTTTCAAAGAATTTTGAGTAATATAATCAGAAAACATAAACTATCAGATTTTACAGTAAATTATATAGATGATATATTAATATTTTCTGAATCATTCAATGTACATGTGAAACACATAAAACAATTATTAGAAGCAATAAGAAAAGAAGGTTTCAGATTAAAATTTACAAAATGCAAGTTTGCAGAAAGTTCAGTCAAATATCTAGGTCATGTAATAAGCAATAATTCGATCTGTCCACTCAAAGACAATTTGATTTCGATAAGGAATTTCCCAATACCAAAAACTCAAAAAAATATTAGACAATTCTTAGGAAAGATAAATTTTTACAACAAATATATACCAAATATTGCTATAACTTTGGATCCACTACATAACTTATTGAGAAAAGGACAAAAATTTATTTGGACAAAAGAATGTCAAAATGCATTTGAGAAAATAAAAGATATGCTATGCTCAAAACCAATCTTAGAAATATATGATCCAAATTTGCCAATATACATTTATACAGATGCAAGCATATTGGGTATAGGAGCTGTTTTGAAACAAAAACAACCAAACGGAGAAGAAAAACCAGTAGCTTATTTTTCAAAAAAACTAAATAATAGTCAAGAGAAAAAGAAAGCGATATACTTAGAGTGTTTAGCCATAAAAGAGGCTATTAAATATTGGCAATACTGGCTGATAGGAAAAATATTCACAGTTTTTTCAGATCACAAACCTTTAGAGAATTTGAACATAAAATCTAGAACAGATGAAGAACTAGGTGATCTTACATATTACCTTTCACAATATGATTTTAAAATAAAATATTCTCCAGGAAAGATTAACTTAGAAGCTGATTGTTTAAGCAGAAATCCTGTACTAGAATCCAATGAAAATGAAGACGAACAATTGAAAATTGTAAATTTTATAAAACTACAAGATATTATTGAAGATCAACGAAACAATGAGTATATCCAAGATAGAAAGAACAAAATGATAAATAAAGATAGAATATATTACAAAAAATCAAAAAATAAAGAAAAAATAATCTTATCTGAGAAAATGAGTAGAAAACTTATCAAACAAATTCACGAAGATTACTGTCATATAGGGGTGAAACAACTACAAAATAAAATTGCGCCATTTTATACAGCAAATCGATTGGTAGAGAATATACAGAAAATTTGCAAAAATTGTGAAATATGCATAAAGAATAAAACTAGAGGTCAACATAAATTCGGTTTAATGTCACATTTAGGACCAGCAGAAAGACCTTTTGAGATAATGTCAATTGATACTATTGGAGGATTTGGTGGGTCTAGATCCACAAAAACATATTTACATCTTTTAGTTGACCATTTCACTAGATATGCATTTATTTTAGCCTCCAAAACTCAAAATGCAAATGATTTCATAAAATTGATAGAAAATGCTACAGATATCGATAGAATTGGTTTAATTTTAGCCGATCAATATCCAGGAATCAATTCAAAAGAATTTAAGAAGTTTTTAAATGACAAACAGATTCAACTGATTTTCACTTCTGTTAATACACCATTCTCTAATGGTCTAAATGAGAGATTGAATCAAACAATTATTAACAAGATAAGATGTAGAATTAATGAAAATAAAAATAAAATAGCATGGACAACAGTAGCGCATGAATGCATACAAAAATACAATGAAACAGAACACACAGTAACTGGATTTACACCCAAGTGTCTATTATTTGGAATAGATATTACAACTCTACCTAAAGAATTAAGTTAAGAATTGTAATAATCTAATAAGAGATAGAAAAATAGCTTTAGAAAATACAAAAAGATCACATGATTACAACAAAGCTATCTTTGATAAGAATCGAAAATATGTAACATTTAACAGTGGAGACATGGTATATGTTGAAAATGGCAATAAACTAAATAGAAAAAAATTAGATGAGACAAGAATAGGTCCTTTTAAGATAATTGAAAAAATATCAAACTCAATTTATAAAGTAGATACAGGATATAAAAAAGCGGAATCGAATTTGTTTCACATTACGAAACTCATTCCAGCTCCTAAAATTATATAATATATAGAGGGGAATTAGATTTTGGCTGAAATGAAATGAAATGTTAGATGATAATACTAGCTTAAGAATATGATTGTGAAAAAATTTTATAAGTAAAATTTTCTTTGAGGGAGGGAGATGTAAAGTAACACATACAGTATTGTAGTGTATGCATTACTTTAGTTTGCTGACTTTGCATCTCCCAACCTCGGGCATCGACCGAATGACTAAACGTCACTGAATTCCATAAAGTCGATGCGTCGTCATAAAACGACAGGAGGTGTCAGTTGCAATTCAGAACTCAGTTGAGAAAGACATATGAGAAAGAATTATTTTGCGTTAGAAAATACACTGTGGACAGATAACAGTAAATGTTGTTTCTTTGTTTACAGGTAAGATTTGTATAATTAATATTAAGTTAGATATAAAAATTATTTGTATTTGATTAAATAACTAATAAAATACTTTGTTTACAGAGAAACGCAATTTTGTAATTTGATACAGTAATATAAAGATACGCATTATATACATATATATATATATATATATATATATATATATATATATATATATATATATATATATATATATATATATATATATATATATATATATATATATATGTATATATATATATATATATATATATATATATATATATATATATATATATATATATATATATATATATATATATATTTATATATATACATATATACATATACATATATATATATATATATATATATATATATATATATATATATATATATATATATATATATATATATATATATATATATATATATATATATATATGTATATATATATATATATACACTACCGTGCAAAAGTTTAAGGAAATCATCTAAAAAAGCATTTTTTTGAGTTTCGATTGTATTTTATTATGTTTAATAGCAATTTATGTTTAAATCTTGTATATAAACTAGAAAATATACTATTTTGTTTTGATTTATGTTCATTGAATGCAAATTTTGCATAAAAATTTTTAAAAATACCGAAAATATCAAGACAAGTCATATCAGGCTATTATCAACAATGTGTCCACCTCGTGCTTTGATGATTGCAGCGCAAATTCTTGGAAGCCTTTTGACCGATTTTTGAAGTGTTTCATTTGCAAAATTGTTCCAAGTCACTTTAAGACTGTCGAACAACTGTTTTTCACTGGTCACCTGCATGTTCTTCACCTGCCGGTCGAGCTCATCCCATATTAATTCGATCGGGTTGATGTCAGGGGATTGCGGCGGCCAATCCATGATTTTGACCACACCTTTTTTTTCTTTAGACCGTAGATAGGTTATGCACAGATGGGAGATGTGCTTGGGATCATTATCTTGTTGAAAGATAAATCCGTTACCGATTAAACGAGTGCCGGATGGAACGGCACTTCGTTGAAGAATATTGTGATATTCTTCCGCATTATTCCGTCGATTTTGAACAGTTCTCCAGCACCATCGTAGCTAAAACACCCCCAGACCATCACGGAGCCTCCGCCATGTTTAACTGTTGGCGCAATACATTGGGGATTAGGCCGCTCATCTTTATTTCTACGAACATACTGGCGCCGCCTGGATCCAAAAATCTCGAACTTTGATTCATCGGTCCATAACACAGATTTCCACTGATCTACTGGCCAATCTTTATATTTTCGAGCAAAAAATAGTGTTTTCCACTTGTTGTGTGGTCGTAGAAGTGGTTTCTTCAAAGCAACGCGACCAAAATAGCTCTTCTCTCGCAAACGACGTTTGACAGTATCCACCGAAATTAGGTTCATCAGGGTTTCATTGATTTCAGCACGAATATCTGGTGCTGTTCTGAACCGATTTTGCTTGCTTATCAATAAAATGTGTCGATTATAATCTTGAGTAGTTTTTTTTTGGTCGACCAGAGCGTTTTCGATTCATATTTGAGTTGGTTTCGGCGAACCGCTTCAACGTGGTTTCAACTCCACACTTTGAAACACCAATAAAATTTGCAATTTCACGAATTATTTTCCCCGTTTTTCTCAAAATAAGTATTTGTGAACGTTTTTCAAGTGAAATTTCCTTTTTTCGAGACATTTTCAGCGATTAAAGTCAGTTTTGCGCGTGTAAACAATAACGGGACTGAATTTGACAATTCTAGTGCATACAGAGCACAGCAGAGGGCTCAAAGAACCGTTATTTTTTTGACAGGCACTCAAATGATTGAGAATGACTGTTTAAGACATTAGCACTCATATTTGAATAGTTTAAAAAGATTAAACTGCTATTATATTTGAAATTACAGCGCAAAAATGATGCTACTTAAAAATAAGAATTTTAGGTTCCTTCATAATTCCATCATTTTGACTAATAATAACCAGCTGATTTGATGCTAATATATGTAAATCATAATAAAAACGTATGTTATCTAGTTTTTATACTAGATTTAATCAAAAAATGTTGTTGAACACAATAAAAAACAATCACAAACTCAAGAAATCGATTTTTTCGATGATGTCCTTATACTTTTGCACGGTAGTGTATATATATATATATATATATATATATATATATATATATATATATATATATATATATATATATATATATATATATATATATATATATATATATATATATATATATATATATATATATATATATATATATATATATATATATATATATATATATATATATATATATCATCATCAACAAATTTCAGTGAAAAAATCTCAAGAGTGATATTTTAAATACACTTTTCATATTGTCAAAAAATATATTTTGCAAAAACAAAGTTTATGTAATGAATTCTGAACATGTTTGTAATGTGAATATAATAATGTTTTTGAAATTTTTCACCCTATGTGTGCACTAGGCGCTTACAATGAGATTGGGAACATTTGAAAATTTTTGAATTGCGATAGCTTTTTTTTTTAGTTTTTAGATTATTATGAAACTTACAGGACATATTTATGTTGTTAAGTTGCACACTTGCATAGCTTTTGGTGAAAGTGCTGGCAACCCTGCAGCAACAGCAGATACTGAAAAAGAAAACATTCAAACTATCGAATCTCCTAAAAAATATTCTTTTCTTACAATAGGTCTGTTTCCGTACTTGAATCTATTATAATATATTAAAAGAGATTCGCAGCAAGTCGTTTCCGTACTTTTGCTGCAAGCCAAATGCAAGCCAAATTTTGCAGCAAAAAGAAGCCAGCTGCCAAATTCTGTTACTGCTGCAGTTTGCTGAAAGTACGGAAACAGACCTAATAAAAACCAACTTGTATTCAAATCTTATGTTCCATCTACACAGTCAAAGTAAAACTTTGGAAATTTCATGTCGTACAAGAACGGTAACCCTTTCCCAATTTACCTATATTTTTAGCATCACAAACTTCTGTTCACGGGAACTCACGAACCAATAATCAGATACAGTTGAAATTTACAAAATACATTGGACTTAAGTAGGACCAAATCTGATAGAAGCGATTTGGAATTGGGAGCAACTCTGTGCCAGTGGTGCCATCTTGAAAAATTACAAAGAAAAAATTTGCATTTTGCACTATGAATTGTGGTTCAGTTATCAGATTTTCATCAAATTGACACAGTAGCTGAACCTTACTCTAAGCCATGTTTGATAAAAATTTGGTTGAAAAACTCGATTGGTGCTGCCAGCTATGGTAATTTTTGTGTCCTTGGTTTTGAAAATTCGCTCAGGAAAATAAAGCTTTTTGCCCTATCACTTTCAGTGCAGTCATGAAATCAGTATGACTTTCATACAACCAATGGAACCTATTATAGGCATTATTAAAGCTGAATTTGAATGAAAAGCCGCCATAGAGTTGCCAGCTAATGTTGGTTTTGTGTTTATTTGCAATATCTTTATTAAGCGATTTGATCGTAAAATTTTCTAATGGCTATGATATTGCAATGACAATAAACAGCAAATATTAAGTTTTCGATTATATGAAAAATTTTGCGGCTGGTTTTCCTAAATTTTTTTATACTCCTATAACTTCAAATGCAATCATCGGATCGAGATGAAATTCGCAGGGTAGGTCAATTTCAACGTGAAGTAGATGTGACATATTTTTGGCTTTGATGCTGACAAAAGGTTGCCAGTAGATTCGCTAGTGCTGTTTTTGTATCAATAAATGCTTCCAGTTAGTATTCAGACCGGAAACATTTACAATAAAAATAAAAAACCAATCGCAGCCCCAAACACCAACTTTAGTTACTGTGCTGCAGGTACTGAGCATTTTCTTCTTTGATGTTATATGAGATGCTGCTTTCAAAGCTTTGTGAAATAAACAATAAACATAAATTTTGAAATTCATGCCAGTGGTAATATCGGAAACCTTTCCACCATATGAATTATAATGCATTCTTGAGGCCAAACTCAAACATGGCGGTTGAAACAGTTTGGCTGTTATAAGCAGCTCATATGGTAGAATATGCACTCAAAATCTGCACGATTCTTCTACTGTTCTTCAAGCATTCGTGTTTCTAGCGGTTCAGGTGTGCTAGAGTTTTTTTCCTTTGCTGTTGATCTAATATCCAGAGCTGATTCGCTTTTGGTTAACTTCAATCATTTTTTTAAATTCTGGGCACTCATAGCTGTCTACACGATGTTGTATATGCAGGTCATTTTTAATCATGCAACTATTGCATTTTAAAAATGTTACTGTGCATGCGTGGGTAAGGTGATTCCCAGCACATTTGGCACACACTTCCTTTGCCTGGCATGTTGACGATTTATGCCCGAATCCTTGACACTTAAAACATCGCATTACGTTGTGGTCTTCAACAATGTAGTGGGAACCAAAATTGATATTAATGTACTGGTTCACCATTCAAGAACCAACAAAAAGGAAAATGGAAAGTTCACTCTATCATATGCAAAAATGAGAAAAGCATACTCTCAAAAGACAGGTGAGAATGTATATATTCGTGTGAGCTGATAGGTGAGAGTGTGTTGGCATATTTCGAGGGTAATCTGTTGTCTTTTTCAGTGTCTATCGGTCTTATCTTAATCTCACTTATGTATGCTACTTAAAGAGCTTACTTTAAAAATATTGACTTATACTAATTACCAACTAATTGTCTATCAATTGACTTGTACCGTTAACCAACTTATTGCCTATGAATTATTTTACTAAAATACATTTAACTATCCATATTAATTAAATTTTCCTCCTCACTATCAAATGAATGTTCAAATTAGCCTGAACAATGGTGATGCACAGTTTCCTTGGTCTGTGTTTAGTCTTCTATGCATAGGGGTTTTCCATATGTGCAGGCTTTCATACGCATCCAGTTTTCGTACCTGCTGTACCTTCTTAATCACCTTCACGTTGTCCCAAGTTATGTTGTGATCCTCCCCCAATATGTGCTTTGCTACAGCTCACCTTCCTTTTTCTCGCTGAAGCTGCTTCCCGTTTATGTTCCGTTAGTCTAACACTAACTAACCGTTTGACCGATGTATATTTTGTTGCATTCTGGGCAGCTAATTTTATAAACTCAACATTTTTCCTTTTTGTCCTGTTTGTCTTTCACGGGACATAGTATAGTACCTAATTTTTTAGCTTTACTGGTTGGAACTGCTTTAACATCAAAGCGTTCAAAAAGTTCCCGATTTTTTTTAAATACTGATGAATGCCAAGGCCCGACGTTGGGCTGTTGTGCCACGTTGATGATGATGAATAAATAATTGGAACTCTTATGGTTGTTTCTTGTTTTTCCTGCGAAAAAAGCGTCTTTAAAAGATCACGCTGTATTCTAGACTTTTTTTTTGACAAGATTTCCAATTATCCTCTCGTCAAATCCATTTTTGCTCACCGTGTCTGTAATATATTTAACTTCTGAGTTAAATCTATCCTGATCCATGGGTACTGTTAATAGCTGGTGAATCATCGAATTAAAGGGCGCCATTTTTTGGGAATGCCAATGATCAGACGTGGATGGTGTTGTCCTCTGGGTGTGTGTGGGCTTCCGGTAGATATTCAATCTAAGAAGACCTTCTTTCCTCATGACCAGTAAATCCAAGAAGGGTAGTTTCTCAATCTTTTCGACTTCCATTGAAAATCGGATGTCCTTATGTGCTTGGTTCAACTTCTCCAACGTTTCTCCCAAAGCATCTTTTTTAACTATAGCTAGAGTATCGTCTACATACCTCAGCCAAACCCCAGGAAGCGAACCTTCTTCATAAAGTTTCTTCTCTAGTCTATCCATAAATATCTCACTCATTAGTGGGGATAAAGGATTTCCCATTGCCACACCTTTCATCGCTTTGAAGTATTTTCCCCTGAAAGTAAAAAAACTTTCATTCATGCAAACCTAAGCAAGTTTCAAAAAATTTTTAGCTCTCCTCCTCCCTTCTAGTGAGCTATTCCTCTGTAATAGCCAGTCCTCAAAGACTGTGAGTGCTTGTTTTCCCGGCACGCTTTGGAACAGAGCCTTGACATTAAATGATACAACTAGCTCATCTTCCCCTATTGTTGCAACTCTTCCAAGCCGCTCCACTACCTCGTCTGGATTTTTTTACTGTTCTATCGCTAATCATCCCTAAGCTCCTACACTCGTCTACAATTGTTGAATTGCTAAACTTTTATTCAATAAGATGATAATTGTAATTACAAGTATAGATGAAGTATGTCCATGAACCGGCTTGTTCAACTGTCAAACTTGAAGTACACATGAAAAGAAAACGTTCAATGAATTTCAATACTTCCACTTTTACTAACAAGTTACGTTAATTCAATATGCCAAAACAAAACTTATTTAAAATCAAAATTTAAATCTTCAAAGTTACGTTAAATCTTTGGCATAATAAGCCGTTCACACTACACTCTAAATCAAGTAGATTTAGAAGCTGTCAAAGTTAATCAGGTAAGCGTTCACACTTAGAGATTTAGAGAGAGAAATGTCATTCGAATTTATGTGTAAAATCTTTTTTGCATTAAAGTTGTTGAAAATGGTGCAGGAACATGCAAGAATATTTTCTTTTCACTTTGTACAACTCACATTTTCCTTTTTTTTTTTTTTCAATTTTTGCTATTTCAGGACGAAATTTGAATGACATTTCATTCAAATCTACTCTCGCTCTCACGGATGGAATTCGCCGCGCTCTGAGCAAAATTCGCCAGGGACAAAATTCACAATAGTACCTGATTTGTACTTGATTAGCTCTAAATCTACTTGATTAACTCTGTCAGAAGCCGAAAAAAAATGTATGGGTAATCAGGTAGATTTAAGTTGATTTAATAATGCTGCTGCTGAACATGAATACATATCCATACGCTCATCGTCTGGTTTCGATGTCTCCCGCATAATCTGCATCGCTGCAGCCACACCGATCCAATTTGCTGCCACTTTCGAATCGAATTCCCGTATCAATCGTCCCCTTTATGTATTTCAATATGCGCTTTACTGCATTTACGTGAGCTGCCGCCGGCCTTTCCAGATGTCGACTTGCGTTGCCAGCAGCAAAACTAATGTCTGGACGCGTTGCCACGGCCAAATACATCAAACTGCCGACTGCCTCACGATACGGAAAATTGATTTCTCCGTCTGCCTCAAAATCGCCAGGATTTTGTGCGCTATCCGATGGTGTCGTCACAGCACAGCAGTCCGCCATGCCGAAACGATTGAGTACTTTTTCTGCATATGCCCGTTGATTCACGTGAATTGATCCATCCAGTCGTTGATCAATTTCCAGCCCCAAGAAACAATTGAGCTCGGACACCTTGATCTCGAATTCTCGATGCAAGTGTTCAATGACTGATATAATGGCTTTTCTGTCTTCCGCTGCAATCAAACCGTCGTCGACATAGATTGCAAGCAGCATCATACCATTTTCCCCATTGCACACAAAAACGCATGGATCTGACTCACTGGCCTCAAAATTGAATTTGCCAATGAACGATGTGAATTTCTTGTTCCAGCAACGTGACGCCTGTTTCAAACCATACAAGCTCTTAGGTAACTTGCATACTCGTCCGTTGCCATCGTCGTATCCAATCGGTTGATTCATGTAGACGTTCTTTTTCAAATTGCTATTCGTTTAAACGTCGAACTGTTGTAGTTTCATTCGTTTTGATGCCGCAAGCGCCAATATTGCTCGAATTGATGTAAACTCGACCACGGGGCTGAACGTCTCTTTATAATCGATGCCGTATTCTTGTCTAAAGCCACGCACTACCAATCGCGCATTGTAGCAATCGATGCTCCCATCTGGATTCTGCTTCAATTTGAAAATCCAACGATTATCAATTACCTTTTGGCCATTCTGTGGATCGACCAAAGTCTACGTACGATTTTCGATGAGTGAATCGTACTCTTTGTTCATTGCTTGCTCCCACTGCTTATGATCATTCGATTCAATTGCCTGCTCGAATGTCTTTGGTTCATCGCTGACTGCCGACATAGCAACGTGATCGGCCAATGTTAGATATGATAAACGCCGTGGTGCCATAATATTGCCTCGATCGCGCAAACGCCGTCCGATAATATTTCTATTATCGAGATCACATATTGCACCTCGTTCAATTGGCTGCTCCGGTGTTATCTCCACAACATCAACTTCCTTTTCATCGTTGGTTACGTTTGCAGTGTCACCGATGTCGAGTTTCGCCATTGATTCTTTCAGTAGAAAAATCACATCACGAGCCACCTCGATTTGTTCGCCTCCGGATTTCACACTCGATATGATCTTGAATGGTTGTCGTATCCAACGAAAATGCACTTGACTGCCTTTGGATCCAACTTTTGTCGCTTTTCCTTCGGAATCTGAATGAAAACTTCCGAACCGAAAATCTGCAAATAATCGATTTTAACTTTCTTGTCGTACCACAATTCGTATGGCGACTTTTCAAGTACGGTGCTCGTTCCTCTTCGATTTAGCACATGCACTGCCAAGTTGACAGCTTCCGCCCAGAATTTGTAATCCATTTGCCTCGAATGAATCATCGTTCGGGCCGACTCTACAATTGTTCGGTTGTCCCGTTCCACAAAACCGTTCTGCTCAGGCGTAAACGGTACACTACGTTGAAGCACAATGCCCATTTTGCCGACGAACTTTTTCAGTTCGGCATTGACAAATTCTGTACCGTTGTCTGATCGAAAATGTTTCACCTCGTGCCCAGTTTCTTGCCCCATTCGCATCACTGCCTCCTTTACCTTGGCTGTGACCTCTAACTTTTGCGCCAGAAAATACACAAAACGATAATGTGAAAAATCATCTTTAAGAAGCAGAAAGTACCTCGAACCGCCAATAGAAGCTGTTTCCATTGGCCCGCGAACGTCTGCATGTATAACTTCGCCACATTTTATTGACTTTTCTTCACGAAGTTTGTAGCTGCTACGATGATGTTTGCCATAGACGCACGCTTCACACGCTTCACTTTACATGGGCGACGTTTTGATGTCCGAGTCGTTCATGCAATGCTCGAAGTGAAATTTTCTTGGTCGTCACATTTGCAATGGCTTCATCGACCTGCGACGGTTCCTCAACTTTGAACAACATTTGAAACAGGCTTTTGCGTCGAACTCCCACTGCAAAAATGTTTCCATCCTTCAGCAGTTCGCAGCGCTTGCTATCTGATTTAAAATGAAAGCCACGATCCATGGCCCTTCCCGACGAAAGTAAATCAAGATGAATTTCCGGCACATACAGTACGTTCACCATGCGTCTGCGAATCCATTGATCGCCATCAATCGCATGAATAATGATTTCGCCTTTTTCTCGAGCCATGATCTTTTCGCCATTTCCAATTGTAATGTGTGACAATGCTTCCACAAAGTTTTCAAACCATTCACGTCGATGACACATATGGTCACTGGCTCCCGAGTCTAAAACCCAAACGTTTTTTTCTCCAATTGATGCCGAGCCGTGACATACAAATGCATCGAGAGATGCACTGTCCGATCTCTTGTTGTCCGAGTTGTTCTTTTTCTTCTGTGGACACTCGCGTTTCCAATGACCAGCTTCGCCGCACTGATGACATTTGCCTTTCCGACTATTGCCGCCCTTGCTCTTGTCTTTGTTGCTGTGTCCCGACGAACTACCTTTTTTTCGAAGCAAAATTCTTTTGAAAATTTCGTTTGGCCATCAACGCTTCCACACTTTCGACTTGTCCTTGCGATTTCAATCGAAGCTCTTCTGACATTAATCACGCACGCAAATTCACCATTGTTCGATTCTTTACACTCGTCGATTCCCAAGCACTGTGGAAATGATTATATTCTGCTGGTACAGACATCAGTATTTTCGTTATAACCATCGAGTCGGAAATCTTTTCATTTTGGTCTTTTAGTTGCTGCACGATTTCCGTTAGCTTTGACATACACGTTGCAATATCATCGCCCGGCTCCTTTGTGAAACTGTAATATTTTTGTTGCAAAAACAAAATATTTGACTTCGATGCTTGCTCATATGTGCTCTTGAGCATTTCCCACATTTGATCCGCCGTTTCACAGTTAAAAATTTGCAGCACTGACTGCTTTTTACACGACGTCGAAAAAGCACGCCTTGCCTTGGCATCGTTCCGTTTCCATTCAATAATTTCCGTCGCATAGTTTTGACTCGCAATTGTCGGTGCCGAAAGTGTTCCATCCACCACGTTGAACAATTCACTAGCTTCAAGCACTTAGCGCATCTGAAATTTCCATGTCAGCCAATTGCTGCCACCTTCCAACTTTTCAATGTTTACTCGATCGCCCTTCATTTGTCTTGCCTTGAAAACGCACCGTAAATAAAACGAGACAGTTTTCTTTTGTTGTTGCACACCAAATTTCACCGAATGAAATTCGAAATCGACGAATATAAATGACAGTTTATGTCCGCCCGTATATACTGTGTCACATAGAACCAATAGTCCTCTTTCATACAATGACGAAATACCACGAAAACTGTTTTCTCTTCTGACGCACTGCAATAACAACAATTCCGGCAAAAACAAGAACGATCACGAATAAATCCTGACTTCTCCGTCTCAGCTCAAATTCGATCTACCGAACTTTTCATGCACCACCACGCGATTTTGTTCCCGAATGTTCTCTTGAATCGTACAAATTCCTTTTGCGGCAATTTACCGTACGATCTCAAACGATTCACACAAAAAACACGAAATGCACTTTTTACTAAATTTTCAATTCGATTCGACTTTCTTGTTGGCATGGTCTGGGCCCATAACCTGTTGAATTCCTAAACTTTTATTCAATAAGATGAAAATTGTAATTACAAGTATAGATGAAGTATGTCCATGAACCGGCTTGTTCAACTGTCAAACTTGAAGTACACATGAAAAGAAAACGTTCAATGAATTTCAATAACAATCCACTTTGCGATTCTCCTTGTTAGAGCGTTTGTAGTGGTGACAATTTTTTGAATGAGCATGTTGGCAACACTGTAGCTAGGGGAGGTGCTGAAAGTGAAAACCTTTGAATCATCGAATCTCCCGAAAAATTATGGCTTTTTGGAAAAAAAGCCACTCAAAAATAAGACTTATGCTTTGTCTCCATAGTCAAAGTAAACAATTTGAAATTTTACAACGGGCACGCCTGGTAGCCCTTTCCCGATTTACCTTTATTTTTAGCATCAAAAATTTCTGTTCACGACCCGATAATCAGAACTAGTTCAAATCTACAGAATGTATTGGTCTTAAGTTGGACCAGGCCTGATAGAAGCGATTTTGAAATGCGGGCAATTTTGTGCCAGTGCTGCCATGTTGAAAAATCACCAAGAAAAATAACTGCTTTTAGCCCTATAAATTCTGATTCAGTCATTCGATTTTGAGAAAATTCACACAGTAGCTGAATTTGGTAGAAAAATTCGTTTGGAAGTGCCAGCTATCGTAATTTTGGTGTCTTAAATTTTGAAAATTCCTGAGGAGAATAAAGCCTTTTGCCCTTTAGCATCCAGTAGAGTCATTGAATCATAACGAAATTAAAATGGCAAATTAAACTTATTGTAGGCAATATTCAGTAGAAATTTAAGTTAAATACAATGATAGTGTTGCCAGCTATGGTTGTTTTTGTATTTTTTTTGCCACACCTTTACTAAACGATTTTAGCCTAGAATTTTCAAATCGTAATGATCTTATAGTGAATATAATATTAAGATCTCGAAAATTTGAAAACTTTTACGAATGGTTACCCTAAATTTCTTTGCATCCCTATAACTTTAAATGCAGTCATTGGATCAAAACGAAATTCGCAGAGCAGGTTGACTTCAACGTAAGGCAGATGCGACATATTTTTTGCTACGGTGCCACCAAAGAGCTGCCAGCACTAGGCCATTTTTTTATTTTCGTTCCAATTAATGCTTGCATTAAGTATTTTCAGCGCAAACATTTGCAATGAAAATAAGTAAACATTGTTTACTTATTTTCATTGCAAGCCCCAAACACCTTTCTACCGCAGTAACTTTCGATGAAGTCAATGAAATTAAAATGAACTTAGATTCTATTATTACTAAGGGTGTATTAGTTTTAAGTAGGAAAAATAAGTAGTGGTAGAATACACCCTCAAAATCTGCACAAATCCTCTACTGTTCTTCGAACAATAATGTTTCTAGCGGTTCTGATGCGCTAGGGTTTTTTACTAATGTTCGAAGAACAATAGTATTAAACTCGTTTCGCCGAAAATTCATATTTCTTTATATATATATATATATATATATATATATATCAGCAAAATGATTAAGGGAGATAATCTCTGGAGTGGCCGATTCGATTGAGCTGAAATTTTCGAAGAACGTAGATGTATATAGTAGGTAGGTTCACGACTTTCTCAATTTCAGATATTCTAAACCTTTTGGCGGCGGCGAGCGTTTTAGTGAATTTTGAGGTACTCCTATATTTCCAAGCAGTGTAAAGTTTTGTTACAGAAAAGTATTGGAAATGAAAACTAATTGTGTTCTAAGCTCGTTTATGATAAAAAATTGGAAATTGTGAGCCGTGTGTGGGTGCAGGGTGCCTAAAAGTAGGCAAGGATTTTTTTTCAAATTTTGATTTGTCATTACTTCTAAGAAAAACAATGGATCATCGTGAAATTTGCAGAGTGTATTAATGTTGACTAAAATTTATCACATGTGGATTTTTAGGATAGTGCGGGTAACCCTGTAGCTACGGCAGGCTCCTGAATAAAAAACCTTCAAATCATTGACCTTCCTGAAAAATTTTTGATTTATGACAAAAAAATCAGATCACTGATAAATTTTAACTTTTGTCCATCATGTCAAATTAAAATTTTTAAAATTCCGATTTGCACAAGAACGGCAACCCGTCACCAAATTACCTCTATTTTCAGCACTCGAAAGTTCTGTTCACGAGAACTGACGACCGGATTACCCGATCATAGTGAAATTTACAGAACGTGTTGGTATTAGCTAGGACCAGGTCTGATAGAAGTGATTTTGAAATGCAGGCAACCCTGTGCCAGTGGTACCATCTTGAAAAATCAATGAGAAAAAAACCGGTTTTTGGCCTATAACTTCCGATTCAGCCATCAGATTTTGACAAGATTCATCTAATACTTGGATCTTACTTTATGTAACGTTTCATGAAAATTTGGCTGAAAAATTAGAATAGAGTTGCCAACTATGGTGATTTTTGTCTCCTAAATCTTGCAAAATTGCTCAGCAAAATAAAACTTTTTTCCCTATAACTTCCGGTCCAGTGTAAAAATCAGAACGAAGTTAACGCAGTAAATGGACTTTAATGTGAACCAAATGTCGTAGAAATTTCGTACCAAAATCATGAAAGAGCTGCCAGCTATGACCATTTTTGTAATTTTGTTTAATTTCTTTACTGAGCGATTATGTCATTAGATTTCCAAATGGAAATGATCCTGCAATGAAAATTAACAATAAATATTAACGCTTTAAAAATTTGATAAATTTTGAGGATAAAAACCCTAAAATTCTTTTCACCCGTATAACTTCCAGCGCAGTGATTCAATCGAAACGAAATTTACTGGTTGGGTTAAACTTAACGTGAAGCAGAATTGGTATGTATTATGCTTTGCTGTTGATACAGGCTAAACAGCATTAGCCATTTCCGTAAATATTGCAATAAAAATAACGAATTCTTTTTTAAATTTTTCGAGTATTGAACATTTTTCGGATGGCAGCCTCAAACAACGTTTAACCGCTGAAACCTTCGATGAAATCCTGCGAAGAGAACGAAATTCAAAGGATACGTTGATTTGAGTATGAGCTTGTTATGGTAAACTTATAGCTGCTTCGTTCGGAAAGTACTGCCAGCACTGAATTATATGTGCTGAGTTTTGTTGCTTTGGATAAGGAATGGTTGATATGATTCTAAAAAACAGTGTATTACGTCTTTCCAAACTTTTTTGTCACTCAAAGACAATTTCTCCGAAAATTAGTTTTCTAGCGGTTTAGGTGCGCTAGAGTTTTTTTAAAACTTGGACTTGGATATTGTTATCTACATCTCGCAACGAGTGGGAAAATATTGCAAATTGTATCGCTATTCACGTACTTTCCGAGCTATATATAGTTCTTAAGCTATGCTTTGGCCAGGTTTTGCATTCTTTGTTTGGTGGTTGTAGAA
>OX376372.1:117930185-118014751 GCA_947369275.1 Nemotelus nigrinus | reverse complement strand
TTATCTGCCGGCAGGTAGCCGAATACACTAATACACCGAATACACCGAATATACTACTTTAAAAAATATACTGACCGATTACAAATCCGTCCAAGTAGTTATTTGCTCTTCGGTACAATACCGATGGGCAAGCTCTCAAAAATGAAATCCGAACTAATCTTGTTAGCAATTTCAAAAGAAAAAGAGTTTATTCACTATAATCAATATCTTATATACTAAACTCGTATAATGCTAAATTAACGAAATGCAAAATTTCACATATAAAAAAAAGTACAATAATTGTCAACGACAGTCGATCAGATGAATGCGTTTGTCAATGACGTGGGTCAGCAATTTCTCATTATTTTCATTATTTGGTAACAGTTGCTGACACTTGTATCATTGACCTATGCATGCAGCTTTACAAAACATATACTCGTGCTGCAATTGACACCTTGCAGGAAATTGTTTCGTACAGTTAAAATATGTTTTGATATTAAAGCATATACATACGAACATACAAAGTATCGGATAGCAAAAATAACTACATGAATTGAGTCTAAACGTATCAAAGCAAAAATGATGATTCTTACATAAAATTAAATTGAGCGTATGTATGGATGACTAAGTGAACATATGGTAAAAATGAAATTTAGGAAATAGATTTTAAGATGTTACATATATCTAGACTTATCGTTTAGTTGGTATGAAATTTAACATTCTCCCCCGCGTTGAATGATGTAGGTCAGTCAACTTTTCGTCCAGGTGAGCTGATATGTTGAACGCTTCTTTGATCTTCTGGAGTTTGTAGCGGCGGGTGTATATTCATAACAACGTCTGTGGTGGATATACATTCTCGTCTGCGTTTAATTTTGGCGGATTCCATAGCAACAAGTTTGTGGTGGTCATGTCAATTCTTCGGTTTTTGGGTCGCACTGGATGTCTGCCTGGACTCGTATCTGTAATTGTAAGGCCTAGTAAGGGAGATGTATCGTCAGTACTCTTATGCTTCGGGGGTCGTTTATTGGACACGTCTTCCGAACAAGTTTCCTCCGTTTCTATAGGCAGTGGTGATAATTTATGGATTGGTCTCCTAAGAACCCCATTCGCTGTTCGAATATCCGCTACTCGTGCCAAGCCATCGGAGCCTTTTATGACTTGTGAGATTCTGCCCATTCGCCATTTTAAGACTGGGAGATTGTCCTCTTTGATCACCACCAGCATACCTGGTCTGACGTTTTCGCAGGTTTGTTTCCATTTGTGGCGCTGCTGCAACTCGGTAAGGTATTCCAAAGACCACCTCTGCCAGAATTTCTGCTTGATATCGTGAATTTGCTGGTAGTGTTGAGCAATTTGGTAACGCGTGTGTGTCTATTGGCGTGGTAAGAGGCTCTCCGATCAAAAAGTGTCCCGGTGTCAAAGCTGATAGGTCGCTGGCGTCCTCAGAGAGTGGAGTTAAGGGTCTGGAATTGAGAACGGCTTCTACTTCGATTAACACTGTCGCCAATTCTTCATAGGTTAAGGATGCGGGTGCTACGTTTTTAATCAGCAAGTGCTAAGCTGATTTTACAGCCGCTTCCCATAAACCACCAAAATGCGGAGATCTAGGTGGAATGAAATGGAAGTCAATTCCTTTAGAGCCACAAAAACTAGTTATCTTTTGTTGCGCTTTCTGTTCGTAAATGCTGCATTTTAATTCCGATAATTGATTTTTCGCGCCAACAAAGTTCGTTGCATTGTCGCAACATAAATGGCGGCAATGTCCTCTTCGCCCCATGAATCTTTTCAAGGCAGCAATAAAAGATTCTGTGCTCAAATCGCTGACAAGCTCGAGGTGTATGGCCTTCGTCGCGAAGCAGCAGAAGACAGCCAGATATGATTTTTGAGGACGCTTTCCACGTATTTTAAAGTGGGTCCACAATGGTCCAGCGAAATCAACCCCGGAATTAACGAAAGATCTTGCTGGTTGGACTCTCTGTGCAGGCAGCTCTCCCAATAACTGTGTGAGAAGCTTTGGCTTAGCTCTGGTACACCGTATACACTTTTGCACCACTGATCTGGCTGCAGTTTTGCCCTTGATAGGCCAGAACTTCTGTCGGGCGATAGTTAATAATGCTTGAGGCCCAGCATGTAGATGCTGTTGATGGATATCTTCCAGAATTAATTTCGTTATGGGATGACCATATGGTAATATGATAGGGTGTTTTGTGTCATAGGGTAGATTTGAATGCTCCAAACGGCCGCCAACACGTATCAGCCCAAAACTGTCCAAAAAAGGGTGTAGACTGCTTAGTGATTCACTGTTGCTTAATTGCTTCGTTGTTTTAAGCCGATGCAGGGAGTCGTGATATTCCTCTCGTTGTGCTTCCTTTATGACGACATATAGAGCTTCCTCTAGCTCCTTGGCGGACAGTTGCAAAGTGCAACAAGCTATCCCCTCCATCCTTCGGGCGTTTTTGATAAATCGCAAGGTGTATGCCATTATGCGTTGTAAACGTTTCAACGAGTTGCGATGATCTATATCACTTAACAGCTGGGTATTTGTCTGAACAGCTGCCAAAACTGCCCTTGGGCATCTTTTTTCCAAGTCAATAGTTTCCATTCGGTGTGGTTTTGGCCAACTGTCCTCAGATTCATGTAGAAATACCGGCCCGTAGAACCATAGAGAGCAGTTTTTCAAGGCTTCCGGAGCAAGGCCTCGGGATACAATATCCGCCGGATTGTGCTCGGATCTGACGTGTCTCCATTGTGAAGGTAGTGATAGCTGCTGGATTGTGGCTACCCGGTTGGCCACAAAAGTATGAAATGACGCTGCTTCCGCGTGTATCCAATTCAAAACGTTCTCCGAGTCTGTACAGAAAAAACACGATCTATCAGGTAGACTTAAGGCCCGCTTGAGGCGATGAACCAATTCCGCAGCTAGTTTGGCAGCGCAGAGTTCTAGTCTTGGAATTGTGATAGTTTTCAAGGGTGCTACTTTCGACTTAGCGCAAAGGATATGTACAGTTCGTGTGCTGTCAGCATGCGTGGCGCGAATATATGCGACGGCTCCATACGCCTTTTCAGATGCGTCAGCAAATACATGTAGCTGCGTGCCCCTGGGTATTTTCCCACCTGTGACATGGCGAGGGATAGTAATTTTATTTAATCCACCAAGATTTTTTTTCGAAATTTGAGCCATTCGGAATGTAGTTGAGCAGGAAGAGCGGCATCCAAAGCAATTTTAAGGCTCCAGAGTCTCTGTAAGAAGATTTTTGCTACCACGGTAACTGGACTCATTATTCCTAGTGGGTCAAATAAGTGTGCAATGTCTGATAACGCTGTTCTTTTGGTTACCTTTTCAGAATCATTACATACACTTCTAATCTTGAACTGATCAGTTAAAGGGGTCCAGATTAATCCGAGTGTCTTGACTTGCCCTTCATTATCTAGGTCTAATATTAATGCCTGATCTTCATTCGGTACGTGTTGCAGGAGCATTTTATGGTTGGCGCACCACTTACGCAGCTTAAGTCCAGCGGCACTCAGTATAGCCCGAAGCTGCTCTTGTTTCTCGATGACATCGCATAGATTATCGGCGCCGGACATGACATCATCCATGTAAAAGTCATATTTCAGTGCTGCAGCGCCAGAGGGAAATCGATGCATTGACTGATCTGCAAGCTCTTGCAAGCATCGTGTCGCCAAGTAAGGAGCCGATGTGGTGCCATAGGTTACGGTATTCAGCTTATAATACTTAATCTCTTCGCTGGGATGGTTTCTCCATAGAATTAGCTGATATTTTCTATCAGGTTCCGCTACCATTATCTGTCGATACATTTTCTCTATATCGGCTGTGAATACGTATCGGGGTACTCGAAACCTTAAGAGAATAGTAAAAAGGTCATCCTTGATGGTGGGCCCTGTGCAAAGCACTTCATTTAAGTTTATTCCGTTTTTAGTTTTCGCTGAGGCGTCAAAAACGACTCTGAGCTTAGTAGTCATGCTCTCGGGTTTTAGCACGCAGTGATGGGGCAGGATATAATGTGAATCCATTACTGACGTTGGGTCGATTTCGCTCATATGCACTATTGTTTCATATTCATTCATGAACTGGCAATGCTGTTGTTGTAGTACAGGATCTTTGCTAAGCCTTCTTTCTAGTTGCAGGAAACGACGAAGAGCTATTTCCTTCGAACTTCCCAGCTGTTGCGGGTCTTTTTTGAAGAGTAGTTTGACTACAAAGCGTCCTTCATGAGTCCTTTTTGTATTCTGAACGAAATCTGTTTCACATTTTATCTCTTGTGTCGTCATATGAGCACCCGTGTTATCTGGTTCTTCTAATCTCCAAAAGCGCTCTATTTGCTCATTCATTTTTTGCTCATCTAGTTCAGCAATTGCGCAAGTTATGTTTGACACCCGCTGACTTTCTAGTTTACCGGCCACAACCCATCCAAACGCTGTATTTTGAAGAAGAGGGAGCTCTTTTGCCAGTCGTATCTGCCCGATTGATAACAACTCATAAAATATTTCAGCACCGATGAGAAGATTTACCTGTCCTGGCTGATCAAAGGTGGGATCAGCCAGTTTTATGTTATGTGGGATGACCTGTCTTGTCGAAGGTCCCAAACAATATGCAGGTTGGGCTGATATTATTTGCGGTAGTACCATGGCATCTATTTGTGCCGTGAAATTCGACACTTTGGAATGAATCCTTAGGCTCACTCTATTTCGAGCTTGTTGGCAGTTACCGCCTATCCCCCTAATATTAAGGTCAACGTGTTTTTGTTGCAAGCCCAGTTTGCTGACGGCGACTTCGGTAATAATGTTCATTTGTGAACCACTGTCTAACACGGCTCTTAGGTGCACTAATACGCCTTTATGGTTGCGAGCCTTTATAATAGCAGTACTTAGCAATACCATGGCTCCTCCCGTGGACCATTTTGTTGATAGCGTGGCTAGACTATCATTACCTCTTGAGGGTTCGATCGATAGTGTGGATGGAGCTGTTCCTTGCTGCAATTTTCTAAAGCTAGCGTGTGAATCGTTCGCGATTGCCGTTAGATGATCCAAATGTAGCAACGTATTGTGCTTTTTCTCACATTTTAAGCATTTTCGAGACATGCATTGCGACGCTCGATGCCCATCACGCAAGCAATTGATACACAGACTCAACTGTTTGACCTTGTTTATTCTGCCTGGTATCGATAATTGTTTGAATTCTTGGCAAGCTGATATTTTATGTGTGCCTTTACAAACCTTGCAGTTTATGAGAGGAACATCCTTCAACGATGCCAAGGCAGCACATTTGTTGGACGTTAATTTGCTATGATGAACTGATCGCTTTTCGGCACCTACAGTTTCCAAAGCCTGAAATCTACGCTCGAGGAATTCCAGAAAGGCGTCTATGCCCTGAAGCGCACGTGGTGCCTTCAATGATTGTTCATAAAGATTATGACTGGCTTTGTCCAGTTTCTTATGAGGAGATGAAGGATCATTGGATCCCAATTTGCTATGTCTATTTCCAGATTATTAAGCCCCAACAAACATTCGGTTGTCACGTCATGCATTTTTTTAATGGCACTGGCAGATTCTTGGACTATCGTGGGCTGAGATACTAATTTGTCCAGAAGAGCAGAAACCATTAATCGCGTATTATTATAGCGATTGTTTAACATATCCCATGCCGTACTATAGTTTTCATCTGATATGGGCATATGTCGAAAAAGTCGTTCCGCCTCACCCGTTAAGCTTGTCTTGAGGTCCCACATTTTTTGCGCGTTACCTATTTGCTGCTTGTGGACTATTTGCTTAAACAAGTCGTGAAATGATTTCCACTTAGAGTAATCTCCATCAAACATAGGTACGGTGATTTGTGGCAGTTTTATTGGCTGTTGCGGAAGGACAGAGGAAGCTGCGATTGCATTATGCTTTTCGGCGCCCATTGCCAACAATACAAGAACATCTTGTATGCGTTCGTCAATCTTGTTAAATTCGTCGTCAGTATAGCCACAGGTTGTGGGATCTGCCGTACACTGACCTATTATTTCGTGCTGACGGCGTATATCCTCCCAATATCTCGTGACGACTGCGCTCTTCATGTCGCAATATGGCTTTGACTTTTCAGCCTCATTAGAGGTTATACCTCTAATAATGTGCTCAACAGCATTCATCTTTGATCGCTGCTGCCTGATCAAAATGGTTAAGTCGCTACTTCCTTCTAACGATGTCTTGAAGGGTATAAATGCGGCTTCTGATTCGGTCTGTGGCTCTGTCGTGCCACTTTTAGAAGCGTACCGTAGCTGTAACATCGCTTCTTTTGCCTTCAAGTACTGGTGCTCTACTGCTCTGAAGTACTTGTTGACGAAGTATGGGTGATCTGAGTGAGTACTTTCAAACTCCTTTAACTCATGATCGGTTTAAGAACACGCCTCCCATAACTCCGTTAATTGCTTCAAACGCGAATCAAGATAGTCGACTGTTTTCCGAGCCAGGGAATCTTTCTTAAAATTTGCCAAGACTCTCCCTAATTCCTTTCCCGTTTCATCTTGATGTTGGACCAGATCTTCGAAAATGGCCATTGTATCAGTCTGTGTTATGGCCCAGACTACGCTCCTACGTTGAAACGAGATGAACGGTAGAAAACAAAAAAACCTACCTAGTCTGTGTTATCGCCCAGACTAACGCTCTCAAACCTCTTGTCCTTTCTTTAACTGAAAAAAAGCTGATACAGTTAGAAACTGCAAAAGGATCGTTGGGTAAGGGAAAATATTATTCACCTTCAACTGATCCAAATGAGAAACAAAGGGAAAACACCGAACGAATTCTTCTAAAATTCTGATCTGTACGAAACACGTGATAGATCACGTCGGGGTCACCAAAATGTTTATATAGCGAGCAGATTCTTTTATCTGCCCGCAGGTAGCCGAATACAAATCCGTCTACTTTAAAAAATATACTGGCCGAATACAAATCCGTTCAAGTAGTTATTTGCTCTTCGGTACAATACCGATGGGCAAGCTCTAAAAAATTAAACCCAAACTTATCTTGTTAGCAATCTCAAAAGAAGAAGAGTTTATTCACTATAATCAATATCTTATATACTAAACTCGTATAATGCTAAATTAACGAAATGCAAAATTTCGCATATAAAAAAAAAGTACAATAATTGTCAACGACAGTCGATCAGATGAATGCGTAGATCAATGACGTGGGTCAGCAATTTCTCATTATTTTCATTTTTTGGTAACAGTTGCTGACACTTGTATCATTGACCTATGAATGCAGCTTTACAAAACATATGCTCGTGCTGCAATTGACACCTTGCAGGAAATTGTTTCGTACAGGTAAAATATGTTTTGATATTAAAGCATATACATACGAACATACAAAGTATCGGATAGCAAAAATAACTACATGAATTGAGTCTAAACGTATCAAAGCAAAAATGATGATTCTCACATAAAATTAAATTGAGCGTATGTATGGATGACTAAGTGAACATATGGTAAAAATGAAATTTAGGAAATAGAATTTAAGATGTTACGTATATCTAGACTTATCGTTTAGTTGGTATGAAATTTTACAAAAAACAATGGATCATCGTGCATTTACTGGGCGTATTGGACTTAGATTAAACACACATGGACTTTCAATATTGTGGCCCGAACAATATTGAAAGTCCTTGTGTGTCTGTAGCTACAGCAGGCTCCTAAAACAAAATGCTTCAAATCATCAACCATCGTGAAAAATTTTTGATTTTTGAAAATAAATTCAATTAATTGATAAATTTTGACTTTTGTCCACCAAGTCAAATAAAAATTTCCAAAATTGCGCGGTTAATAAGAACGGCAACCCGTGATCAAATTACTTCTATTTTCAGCACCCAAAAAGTGTTCACGAAAACTGACGATCGGATAATGCGATCAACATGAAATTTACAGCACGTGTTGATATTAGGTCTGTTTCCGTACTTTCAGCAAACTGCAGCAGTAACAGAATTTGGCAGCTGGCTTCTTTTTGCTGCAAAATATGGCTTGCATTTGGCTTGCAGCAAAAGTACGGTAACGACTTGCTGCGAATCTATTTTAATATATTACAATAGATTCAAGTACGGAAACAGACCTTTTAACTAGGACCAGATCTGAGAGAAGTAATTTTGAAATACGGGCAACACTGTGGTAGTAGTGCCGTTTGGAAAAATCGCTGCGAAAAAAAAACTGATGTCGGTCTCCTAAGCATTATAAATTTGCTCAGAAAAATAAAGGTTTTTTCCCTATAACTTCCGATGCAGAAACGAAGTCAAAACGAAATGCAGGTGATAAATGGAGTTTGTTGCATTTCTAACTCTGTAGAAATTTTGTTGAAAAATTGTGTAAGGGCTGCCAGCTATGATGAATTTCGTAATTTATAGGCATTTCTTTATCGACATCTCTTTAAAAAGTTTTGACGGTGGTAACGCTAAAATTATATTCACGCCTTTAACTTACAGCGCAGCCATTCAATCGAAACCAAATTCATACGGTGGGTTTAACCAGCCCTTGGACACGGAAGGTATAGCTTACCACCATTAGCCCCTTCAATCCTCTCGCACACTAATCATGTGAAAGCTGCCTTTACGCCATTTCGACCTCATTGTCAAATTGGAGGGGAACTACTTGGATTTGACTCGATTTGACAATGAGTAGCTAAAAAATTACTACCATCCCCTTCAATGTAAATCTTATGGGCATGTCCACTCCATTTCTACTACCTCACAGGGTTTAACATAACGTGAAGAAGCTATGGTGCTAGCACATAATTTCCAGCACCAGACAATTTCGTAAATATTATAATAATACAGATGCTTCCATTTTGTATTTATAAGCAATGCATTTACAATAGCCGTGTTTTTTTGCTCCTCTATCCAGTAGAGAATAGGATATACGCATTGGAAACAACAACACTCCTGCACCAGTGAATTCACTAGTACAGAAATTGTATTCGTCATAGGTACTTCACATGCTGAAGTATAGAATATGCTGGTAGAAAAACGAAAAGCTCATACGAAGTTGTCTTTTTTTCTGTGAGATGGCTTTGGTTTTTTGAAGGTTAAGTTGAATGTTTTGGTAGTTGTTAAAAAAAGCTCGCATAATGTGTAGAAAGTTACAAGAGATAATTTTCTGTTAGTCCTTTTGCTATTTTCTATCGATTGTAGTAGTGTATATTCGTTATTTTCTCCCCTTATTTTGAGCTGTTGAGTGGTACCACAGCAAATACAGCAACCTATGTCAGTCTTAGCGAAAGCATCAGCTGTTTTGTGATGGATCGTTTTTTTGCATCATTGTTCCATTCTGTTCTGTATCGGAGCAAAAAAACACGCCTAATAAAATAAGCAACCGATATTTAAATTTTCCGAGTTTTGGAAATTTTTTGGATTGCAACCCCAAACATAGTTTAATCGCTGAAACCAATGCCTCCTAGAAGTACGGGCCGTCAGGCTACGTAATCGTTCTCGTTGTGACGTCATGGCGGTAGGAAATTTGACATTTCCACGAGGCAGTGCCGACACACACCGAGATTTCACTTGCGGTTTTTTAGCTAAAATATGAATAAAACGTTAGTTTTTTGTGCGTGGATGCGTTGTAGTGTTAATATTTAGCTATAACTTGCATTTTATGTCAATCAATTGTATCGAAAGTGAATCGACACATAACACCACATAACCTAAGAACATCTGATAAACATTTCGTGGCGAAATTTTCTAATTATATCGCGCGCACCGCATTAATTTGTGTTTTAGCTGTTCACTAGCACTGTTCCCCGGATCTCACTTTGTTTTCACTTTACTCACTTTAACACAACCCGTACAATTAACATTTTCCCGCGGACGTCCCTTAAGACTATGTGTGTTTTTCGCGACATTTTGGCCTACTGCTCATCCAAGCTCTGACGTCATCATTCTGCATTACGGCCCGTACTTCTAGGAGGCATTGCTGAAACTATCGATGATATCCTTGGATGAAAACAAAATTTAAAGGATAGGTTGATTAAGCACTAGCATGTTATGGTAGATTCAGCCCGTGGACTCGGACGGTATAACTTTCCACCATCAGTCCCTTCAATCCTCGCGCGCACAAAGCATGTTAAAGCTTCCTTTACGCTATTTCGCTCTCATTGTCAAATTGGAGGGGAACTACTTGGATTTGACCCGATTTGACAATGAGCAGACAAAAAATTACTACCATCCCCTTCAATGTAAATCTTATGGGCATGTCCACTCCATTTCTACTATCTCACTGGGTAGATTTATTGCTGCTGTGTTGGACAAATATTGCCAGCTCTGAATCTTTTCATCATTTGTGTTGTAAGAAATGCTGTCAGAAAATGATATTTGTTCCTTTGAGTAAGAAATGGTTGATGTGATACTACAAAGAAGTGTATTACGTCTGCACACATTTTTAAATTCCTCAAAGATAATTTTGCGAAAATAAGTTGTCTAGTGGTTCTTAAGCATAGTACTGAGTTCGATTTCACGTGAAATTTTCATACAAAATTTCACGTGAAATCTGTTTGGGCGAAAATTTAGCTTGAAAATAAGTAAGAGTGGTACTCTGTTCTTAGCATGAAAAGTTGCTTCGAAGTTGCTTTCGCATTAAAAATGCAGATGGCACTGACACATGTCTCCAATCATTTCACGCCAATGAAGTTTGTGCAGTTCATTCTTTCGAGCTAAAAAGTGGCATATGTGTGGTGTTTTAATTTGAAAATTGAATTGTGCAAATGTCTTTCCAATAAGAAAATCGATCGAAAATTGAAATTTTTGACATTTTATCCGTCAGATATGAGCAGTGTCTTTGCTTTTCTTCATAGTCAAATTTTTTGCTCGAAAGAATGACCAGATAATGGAGATATGTCAAAATTTAGCTTCACCATTAACTCAGTACCAGCCTTAAGAACAGAGTACAATTCTTGCATATTTTCAAGCTGAATTTTCGCCAAACCAGATTTCAGGTGAAATTTTGTATGAAAATTTCACGTGAAATCGAACTCAATACTATGCTTTATGCGCTAGACTTTTTTCAAATTTAAATCATGCGTATCATTGACACCGGGGCTCGACTAGCAATTTACCCTGCAATTTGCAATGGTAGCGACTGTCAAATTTATGGTTTGCAATCTGTCATAGAGATAAAATAGTAGAGTCGCCCATGTGATACAACTGCTTTGGATCTACCCCTGCAACTTTCGCCAAGCGTCCCATCGATCAACTTGACAAGATATTTTCCACGTGGTGATCATATGACGTATGATTCCAAATGAGATAGATGTGCAAGAGGGAAACACAACATCAGCAAGAGGCAGACAAAATATCGCATACCCCTGACCTCTTGGTTACGTCCCCTCCAATACATTTCAAATGTGAGGGGCCACTCCATTGTCTACTACCTCCATTCAATCTGTGCATGGGCAATTTCATGGCATGCAATTTCATTTCGAAAATGACTCTGAGCGAGAAAGACGTGCGCTGTATCCGAGTGTCAGATGCTCTTTAGAAGTTATTTGAAGCGGAGAGCGAAGAAATTCTGCTACTTATGAAAAGTTCGCGTGTAGGATTAGTTACTTTTTGGATAAGCGGGTGAAATTTCAGACGAAAATGTAACTATTATATGATTTGCTGGGGTACGAAGGAGAATGAGATAAAAGTAATTTGAAAAATTAACCAATCATCAACTGGGAGTCTCATAAATTTACTCATCGTCCAAAACCGAAATTATTTCGTTTTTAAATAAAAAAATTACATATAATTTCACCATTCCGCATCAGAACTCGATTTTTTCGCAATTTTCCACCATTTCATATTGTGTGGACTATTTTCATTGCTCAACGAGATCTAAAAATCCCTTTGAATTCAAAATCCCTACAATTTCCTATAAGAAATAAAATATTCCCACAGTTCAGCACCATTTTGAAATCAAGAACTGTCAAAATATTGCTGAAATATTGCGGCAGATTGCCGAGCAAATTGCACACCATATTGCCTACCATTTATGGCAGACCATAAAATATTGCATACCATAGGCTGCCTCCACTGGCAATTTCAAATTTCATGCCATGGAAAATTGTTAGTGGAGGCAGCCTGTGACAAGAACACGAAGTACGTTAAACATTTGATTTTACTCCTTTAAAGATGCATTCTTTTTCATTTGAATGTAGGTTAATATTTTGTAGCTTCTGAGAGTATATATAGACGAGAGACGCTGTCGTCCAAAAGAAGATAACTCGGCTCATTCCTTCACTAAACTGTAAAAGTGAACTTAAGGTTAATTCATATTTGTTAGGTTAAGCTGTATTTAGACAATAAAGACTATTTTTATGGGAAGCAAACAGTGTTTGCGATATCCATTACTGGTGACCCCGTGTTAAAATACAGACAAGTGACACATATCTGTGAAAGACATCGCACATTAGCTGAGTTCCCACAAACTGTGTCCACGCGCTTCAACATGTCCAACCAAAGCACGCCTCACAAAAAGTCCGATAACACATTGTTAAAATGCAGCAGAGGACTTGGCGAAGAGCTTCGTTTCTGTGCCGGGAGTGCTGAGACTGTAGGTCAGTCGGCCTGACGAAAATGAGGACAGTATTGCTGCGGTTACTTCATTCTGGCACAACGATCCGGAGACATGGTTTCTCCAAGCTGAGACCCAATTTCACGCTTACCAAGCTACAAGCGACAATATGAAGTATTTCAACATAATTGCAGCACTGGATAAGGCAATTTTACAACAAGTTCGGGATATATTACGACCACCGCCAGCAACAAACAGGTGCAATAATTTAAAATCAAAACTGATTTAACGTTTTAATGTCTCCAATGACTAAAAAATTAACCAGTTGCTAACTAAATTGCAATTCGACGATAAACGCCCCTCTTCATTGCTACGAGAAATGCAGACCCTCGCACCAGAAGGGCTGTCAGATAACGTTCTCAGGACTCTGTGGGTATCCAGACTCCCACCAAGCACTCGCAGTGTTATGGCTGCCAATGACAGCCTTCCACTTATTTCTGACAAGATTCTTGAAATCAACCCTGCATCACAGGTTATGGCGACTTCGTTGCATACAACAGGAGCAACAATCAAAGACTGTGTACAGTTGCGTATTACTGCAATCGAACAACACCTTGGAGAACTCACTGCCAACATTCGATCCTTGCAAACGCAACTTGCACAACCGTCTTACAAATCTTTGGGTAACCACACGACCCAGGCAACTACGGAGCAATCAAAACGAACTAAGTTGTCGCCAAGGACTGCACACCAGAGACTTGCACAGCGGCCCGAGCCCGCGGGTTGTGGCCGCACTGAACCGCACTCACACAAGACAGCACGGGTTTGATGAGAGCGGTGATGTCATCGGGCTGACCGGGCGGGCTTGGGTGAGGTCGGTTCAGTGCGGCGGGCTCAAGGCTCAGTTGAATTTTATAGTTTCCATATACTTTGCAATGGAAGACTGAGTGATAGTTATCCAACCGGTGCGTCGGACGGAACGGAGCGGAAGAGATAATCAAATTACATCTTTGGACGCATCGAGAGAGTGAAAAGTTGAGTTTAGAATGTGTGATGAGTGTTTTGCAAGGCATTCTGTAAGTTTAGTATTTTTGAAGGTGAATATGTTTTCAAAATGTTTTGTGGAATTGATAATTTCTTAGTGTACCTTACGCATTCGGCTCCTGATGAAATAATGTTAATTTATCGATTGTTCAAAAAACCATCAACATTTGTTGAACCGATTAAATTGATGTCTGCATTAAATAAGTTTATCTTTCATTTATCTTCGCAACGGTTGCGCTTAAAACATCATTGAGAACTTTTCAGAAATAGCATGTTTGAAAATAATGTGACATAAATAATAGTAGCTGTAATTTATTATAGTTCGGAAGTTTGATTGATTCCATTAGTTTTTCTAAAACCTATTGTTTTTCTAAAACTAATCGTTTTTCGTTTTTATAAAACGAACCATTTTTCGTTTTTTTAAAACGAACCGTTTTTACTTTGTTAAAATGAACTGTTTGGTATGGGAAAACTGTTAAGCGGCGGAAAACAGATTTATGTATGTACGAGTATGTATATAAAATACGAGCTTGTCAGACTTATAAGGTGCGTATTTTTGCATCTCGATCAAGAGCAGATTAAAGTAGGTAGTATTGAAAACAACAACAGTTTGAATGCTGCATACCAGAACCAGCTCTCGATGGCATACGACCATGCTTGATGGTTCTTTACAACCATGTGTACTGATTGGTGTATGATTAAACTAGTAATGGGCAGCACTTGTGTGTGCTAAGCACAGTCTGCTAGCACAATTCGGTGTGTTGGGCGAGTGCGACACTTTATAATTGTGGACTGGCGACACACTTTCGGTAAAAAGGTGTTGTTTGCATTGCACAGTGTACACATTTTGCGGTTTCAAAAACATTAGCTATTGAATGCATTAGCTGATGAATGAGATAATTAGGGAATGAAACAGGGAGATAAGATTTATTATTCGTAAGTTTTCTGTGTCAAAGTTTTAATTTTGAGTATACTAGCGTCCTTCTATCTGCATTTCAGTAACTTTTGAGATATTCAAAGATTGTATTTTAGTAAATGCTGCGGACGTTTTCAAACGGAATGAAAGTTAAAACAAGAATACAAATACGTTTATTTCCGGTGCATATGAAAGAAATGCTTTCTCGTTGAAAATATTTGTGGAAATGAGGTTTTGCGCAGATACAAGGGTTTTGTCGTAACATGCAACGAAAAAATGATAGCATTATTAAGCATAAACCTTTCTGCTACACATTACTTAGCATAAACCTTCTATCTGCTGCAGATAGAAGGTTTATGCTAACTAGTGCTACGTTTTTTGTAGATGGGGTGATTTTTCATTTTTGATTTTAACGTACTTCCACAAAAGATAGGTTTTCCATATTTTGCAGATGATGTAATATACTATGTAGTTTTCGAATCTGGCGGTAACACAAAAAATGAAAACAATGTCAGTAGAAGGGTTATGTTAACGATGGCCGTATAGGATAGTATAGTTTATATTGATACCATAGTGTATTCAAAAAACTGTGTAGTTAATGCAGAGACTCGCACAAGACAGCACGGGCTTGATGAGTGCGGTGACGTCACCGGGCTGACCGGGCGGGCTTGGTTGAGTTCGGTTCAGTGCGGCGGGCTCAAGGCTCAGTTGAATTTCATAGTTTCCATGTACTTTGTAATGGAAGACGGAGTGACAGTTATTCAACCGGTGCGTCAGACGGAACGGAGCGGAAGAGATAATCAAAGTTTTTCTAAAACGAACAATTTTTCTAGAAGGAATAGTTTTTCTAATACCAATCATGTTTCTAAAACAAACCGTTTTCTATAACGAATAGTTATAGAAAGGTCTCAGGTACTCAGAAAGGTGCCCGAATTAACTTTCCCTAACAAAAATTTTTTTTGTCCTTAAAATCACTATTGTACTCCCCGACTACTTTCAATCATCAAATGCGCCGTAAAGGCAGTTTTTGCCAAACTATGGCCAAAAAACCCTTGACTCCCCTACAAAACCGAAATGTTTGTAACACAGCAATTGGTCTTGGCCCGTTATGTCCGAAACCACTCTAACCCAAAATTGGCCGATTTCAGCTACTTTTGCCCTAAAAGCCTTTTGAATATTTCAATAAAATACTTGCAAGTACAAAAATACTCGCAAGTACGAAAATCTCGATACTTGATATGCTTTCATCTAAAAGCAGATTTTATTTTAACATACTTGAAAGCATGACAAAACTCAAGTTTATATAATATTTGATCATACACTTTGATCAGACTTAATGGTAAAAAAAACAGTTCGTTTTCGTTGATTGAAAACAACTGTTTGATTTCTTTATCAGCTACAATAGACATTTCACATATATACAATAAAAAATTTCATTCTTATTAGCAATACTATACACATTATCACTGCATAGCCTGCCTAGCAAACAGTATGGGTCAATAACACTCTATTAAAAGTAATTGGTATTTTTTGTGTATATAAATAGATATGCAGGAAATAAAAATTCCATAAGCCTTCCAAAAAACCCATAAGCCTCCTAACATCTCTAGCTAAATTGGCTGAACGAGTTCTCCTTTCTCGCCTAAGCGAAAAAGTCTATGAGAACAACATTATCCCAGAAGAGCAGTTCGGCTTCAGGCCACAACACTCCACGGAACTCCAGTTAGCAAGGGTAGTGCAATATATCCGAACAGGACTCAACCAAACAAAGTTAACTGGACTGGTGATGTTCGATACAGCAAAAGCCTTCGACAAAGTCTGGCATGCAGGACAAATTTTTAAAATGCATGAATTCAAAATACCTCTCCCACTCATAAAGATCATTGGATCATTCCTTAAGAGCAGGACATTCAGAGTGAGAATCGAGGGTCTTCTTTCAACAGAACGTATAATTGCAGCTGGAGTACCACAAGGCTCCCCGCTATCACAGTTTTGTATAATCTATATACAGCAGATATCCCCAAACTGCCCGTAGCAAAAATATCACTCTTCGCCGATGATACGTGCATCTTAAACTCCATAAACACGCTAATGGAATATTTCCAAAAATGGAAAATCAAAATCAACTCGGACAAAACCCAGGCGATTTTCATCACGAGGAAAAGGCGACAGACACCACACAAACTGACCGTGGACGATCAACAGATACATAGGCAACGGAGCGCAAAATACCTAGGACTAACATTCGACGACAAGTTAACCTGGACGGAATATATACAAAACAAAAGAAAAGCGTGCAACAACCTCCTCCAATCCCTGCTCCCACTTATAAAGACCAAAAGACTATACATAAAAAACAGAAAACTTTTATACAAACAAATAATTAGACCGACTATTTTATATGGGAGTCTAGCGTTTGCACAAACCTTTGGTTAGGAACTAACTCTTTACGCTGTGCCAGCGTACCAACTCCGTATATGTATACGGCCCAAAAATCCAGTGATCTAACCTGAGATTGTATTGTTGGTCAGCCTGGAAAGTTGGAAGAAATCGCATGGAACAGAAAGAGATGCAATATACAATTCGGCAACTACATACTCAAGCTAGATTTTTCGCTGCTCACATACGGCCCACTCTCGCAAAAAATACCAACATAATCTCAGGCTGCTTTGACAGATAATGCATTGCGTAAATGGAGGCGCAATTTCAAGGTAAAAGTGTTTTATTGGGAAAGTGGAATAAGTTGGTACGCTGGTTGTTATTACGCTGTGGCTAAGGCAACATTACTCGAACGCCTGGCTGCGAATGCACCATTGGCAATGACAACAGACCCTTCTGACGCTGCAATGGGAGCGGCCTTGGAACAGTTGGTCGCAGACGAATGGCAAATAGTTGGTTTTTTTTTCACGCAAGCCAAGCGAGACAGAGACAAAGTACAGCACTTACGCTAGGTAGCTTCTTTCAATATATTCCGCAATACAGTTTTTTCGTCATATTTTGGAATCCCGCTTGTTCACCATCAAAACAGATCATAAACCTTTGATTTATGGATTTGCACAACAACTCGATAAGGCGTCACCACGTCAACTGCGACAACTGGATTACAAATCTCAATTCTCTACTAAAATAATACACATCGCCGGTCCGACCAACTCTGTTGCTGATACATTATCCAGAATCAATGAAATTTCCATGCCAACCACAATAAGTGGAGAGGATCTCGAACCTGAACAAAAAGCTGACCAAGAGCTGCAAAGCATCCTCAAGAGAACTACCTCTCTGCAGTTAAAAAAAATCACAGTTGATAACGCTTCAGTCTATTGCGATACATCATAGGATCAGATCAGGCCGTATGTTCCAATTTTAATGCGACATCAGGCATTTGCAGCAATACATGGACTTTCCCATCCAGGTGTAAAGGCTACCGTACAGATGCTTAAAAAAACTCATTTGGCAGCATTTTAAGAGGGACGCGACAAATTGGGCTCGCACCTGCATTATATACCGTTCACACTACACTCTAAATCAGGCGATTTCGATCAGCTGATCGCTTTAGAGCTAAATCAACTTAAATCTACTTGAATACCCATACATTTTTCTCGGCGTCTGACAGTCGAAAGCTACCTGATTTAAAGTTAATCGAGTACAAATCAGGTAATATTGTGAATTTTGTCCCTGGTTAATTTTTCTCAGAGCGTGGCGAATTCCATTCGTGAGAGGGAGAGTAGATTTTAATGAAATGTCATTCGAATTTCGTTCTAAAATAGCAAAAATTGAAGAAGAAAAAAAAGGAAAATGTGAGTTGTACAAAGTGAAAAGAAAATGTTTTTGCATGTTCTTGCACAATTTTCAACAATTTTCACGCAAAAAAGTATGTGCAAGTAAATGCGAGTGACATATCTTTCTCTTAATCTCCTCATTCTAAATCACTTCGGGTAGTGTGAACGCTTACCTGATTAACTTGACAGATTCTAAATCTACCTGATTTAGGGCCTTTCCGAATTCGTGTCTCCAACTTGGTCTTGATCTCCGTATAACAGATTATGACGTCAGCGTTTTAGCTGACCTATTATAACAGTTATAGGAGATCAAGATAGACTGTCCGGATTCTCTGTCTTGTGACAGGTCTTGCCTTCTTTTGACATTTCGGAAAAATGGTGACTAGTGGTGTAAATATGATAACTGGTCCGCGTGAAAATATAAATTGTGCGGGCTGCGCGTGTTATATTCGAGTAAAATGAACGTGAGATCCGCGAAACATTTTGAGTCAATCGGGACAGTAAAAGTTAGTGCGGTTCGCTTTGTAAATATTGAATAAATTGTGAAAACCGATGAAATTGTTGATTCGATGTCAACTGCGGCTTTGAGCTACGAGTGGTTCTAAAAGCAATTGCAGCCTGTGAGAGTTTCCCCCAAGTGAAGTTACAACACGACATAGATTTCCGGTAGGAATTATACTTTCATTGTGCCGTTTCAATATGAAAAGTGTTAATTTCTTGCAGAGAATTGTATTTATGGTTAGGTGAAGTAATATCTGGAAATACTCCACCCGAACATAATGCTTAATCGAAGCTGTTTATGATTGATAGCTTCAAGGTATATCATTTTAAACTGGGTTTTAGATTAATGCTACAGAATTTGATTGATTTGAAATTTCTTGCAGAATCTTGTCGAAGCAACTCAAACACCCGAATCTCAAAAGGACCTGCTCCACATTGTTAAATGTTACCAAATCAACTCGTCTCTTGAGTTGTTGATTCGATGCAAACTGCGGCTTTGAGCTATGAGTGGTCCTAAGAGTAATTGCTCCCTCTGAGAGTTTCCCTGAAGTGATATTACAAGACGACATCGATTTCTGGGAGGAATTATACTTTCGTAGTGTATTTTCAATGTCAAAACTTTTAATTTCTTACATAGAATTGTATTTATGGTTAGCTAAAGTAATGTTTGGAAATGCTCTACCCGAACATAATGGTCAATCGTAGTTGTTTCTTATTGACAAATTCAAGGTAAATCGTTTTAAACTGGGTTTTAGATTAATGCTACGGAATCTCAAAAGGACCTGCTCCACATTGTTAACTTTTACCAAATTAACTCGTCTCTTGATAGTATATTAACAAGCAACTTTGAAAAAAGTGTCGATAAATTACAGTTTAATAAGTTAAATTAAAAAAAACTCAGTATCAAAGGCAAAAATATATCACATCTGCTTCACGCTGTTTAATTACGTTCGAAGTTATAGGAGTATAAAGAAATGTAGGGTAACCTGCAGCGATTTTTTTCAAATAATCGAAAACTTAATATTTGCTGTTTATTGTCACAACAATATCATTACCAATTGAAAATTCTACGATAAAACCGCTTAATAAAGATATTGCAATTAAACACAAAACCAACAATAGCTGGCAACCCTATCATGGCTTTTCAACCAAATTTGGCCTGAATAATGTTTATGATAGGTTTCATTAATTGTATGAAATTCGTATTGATTTCATGACTGCACTGGAAGTTATAGGGCAAAAAGTTTTATTTTCCTGAGCGAATTTTCAAAACCAAAGACACACAAATTACCATAGCTGGCAGCACCAATCAAATTTTTCAACCAAATTTCCATCAAACAGAGATTAGAGTAAGGTTCAGCTACTGTGTCAATTTCATGAAAATTTGGTAACTAATTCACATTTCATAGGGCAAAAAGCAGTTTTTTTTCTTTGTAATTTTTCAAGATGGCACCACTGGCACAGAGCTGCCCACAATTCAAAATCGCTTCTATCAGATCTGGTCCTACTTAAGTCCAATGCATTCTGTAAATTTCAGCTGTATGTGATTATTGGTTCGTGAGTTCCCGTGAACCGAAGTTTTTGATGCTAAAAATATAGGTTAACTGGGAGAGGGTTACCGTTCTTGTTCGACATTAAATTTTCAAAATTTTACTTTGACGGTGTAGACAAAACATAAGATTTATATACAAATTGGTTTTATTGTAAGAAACGGACATTTTTTTGAACATTCAATGGTTTGAATGTTTTCACTTCCAAATTTTTTTTTCAAATTTATGACATCAAAATTATTATAGTTGGCAGCTCCAACCGAATTTTTCCACCAAATTTCTATTAAACGTGGTTTGAGGTAAGGTCCAGCTACTGTGTGAATTTCGTCAAAATCGAACGATTCAATCAGAATTTATAGGGCTAAAAGCAGTTATCTTTTTTAGTGATTTTTCAAGATGGCACCACTGGCACAGAATCGCCTGCATTTCAAAATCACTTCTATCAGACCTGGTCCTATTTAAGGCCATTACATTCTGCAAATTTCAACTAATTCTGCTCATCGGATCGTGAGTTTCCGTGAACAGAAGTTTTTGATGCTAAAAATTTAGGTAAATTGGGCAAGGGTTACCAGGCGTGCCCGTTATACCATATCAAATTTTATTTCATGCCTATGTAAACAAAACACAAGATTTACATATGAGTGGCTTTTTTTTGAAGAAGCGGCATTTTTTCAAGAGAGACGATGATTTGGAGGTTTTCACTTTCAGTGCCTGCCCTAGATACAGGGTTGCCAGCACGCTCCTTAAAACTAAAACCACACAAATGTACAACTAAGTAATACCAATATGTCCTGAAAATTTCGTAATGATTGAATAGCTCTATCAAAAGTTATCGCAATTTAAAAATTTTCAAATTTTCCCGTTCTCTTTTTAGGCACCCAGCGCACACATGGGGTTAACAAATTCCAAAACATTATCCGATTCACATGTAAAACACGTTCGAAATTTATTTCGTCAACTTTGTTTTTGCGAAAATTATTTGTGTACGAAATAATAGGTATATTAAAATTATCACTTAAATGACCGCCGGCGCCAAAAGGTCAACAATAACTGACATTTAGTGAGACCTGGACCTATTCTGCATATACACCAATGTATCCTGAAAGTTTCAGCTCAATCGGATGGCGCGTTCCCGAGATTATCTCACTGAAATTTTTTGATGATATATATATATATATATATATATGTATATATATATATATATATATATATATATATATATATATATATATATACATATATATATATATATATATATATATATATATATATATTTATATATATATATATATATATATATATATATATATATATATATATATATATATATATATATTTATATATCTATATATATATATATATAAATACATATATATATATATATATATATATATATATATATATATATATATATATATATATATATATATATATATATATATATATATATATATATATATATATATATATATATAAATATATATATATATATATATATATATATATATATATATATATATATATATATATATATATATATATATATATATATATATATATATATATATATGGAAATATGAATTTTTGGCCGAATCGATTTTAATACTAATGTTCTTCGAACATTAGTAAAAAAAACAATATTAGGGGTAAGTAATGTAAACGTTAGTTTATTATCAGTGTACCATAAGCTGAATTAAATATTATTAGCTAGTTTTTGGGGAACAGGAAGACGCCTTGCAACAATTTGTAAAAAATTGATACATTTGCCAAGTTTATCGTGCGCACAATAAAAATTTTCAAATACTATTAATTTTCGGGGCATCAAAAATTGACATGGTAAAATGAACTAACTGGAAATTGAATCTTGTAAATTTCTTTTAATTGAAAATAAATTATGAGCTGATGTTCAAAGATAATTATGTTTTGCAAAAATGCATGTAGAATGGGATATTTTATATAAATTTGTTGTGGGCAAGCGGATTCCTTTAAGCAAACAAGAGGAAAAAGTTACTTTTTTTGTAAAATAAAGTGAAAGAATGTACAATTTGTAAAATAAAGTTGATATACTTAAAAAAAAAATTACTTACTTTTATGAATTGTCGACTGCTCTTTGCCGCTTGTTTTCTGCCATTCACCGTATTTCTCCTCTGCTTGGTATTCTCTTTTCGTTGCTGCAGCTTTTGAACGTATTTTGGCGATGTGAGAATCGCAGTTCTTGCGTGATGATCTTCCAGAAAATTTTTTTATAGGTATGTAGGTACAGTGACAGTACAATACTGCTTGAAAATCAAAAAAAACCACGACATATCAAGCGTGACTGAGATGAAGTGTAGCTGTTTTTAGTTAGCAGTTAATAAATCGTAAAGAAATTTATTTAATATTAAAAGGGTGTACAATATTTGCATGTTCAGGTACTCACTTTTTGTAGCATTGCGAAGATCAAGTAATGCCGGGATAATTTTTGAGACAAAAAAACAAACCACCAGAGTCAAGACACAACTTAGTGCTGATTTTTTATGTAAACTACTAATATAAACCACTAATCGTTTTACCATACCTCCCCCTGATATGTAAACGTTTATTCGCTTATTGGAAGCATGCTATTGAAATTGTTAATTGTTTTTTTTTTTTTGAAAATATAAGACAAAAATAACAAAAAAAAATCAAATAATGTGTATACTGCTAGTAGTATAAAACGATAAAAATAATGGAAATACTTACACTTCAGCAACTTTTAATCACAGATAAATGAATAATTGAACTTTTCGTAGCCGTATCCAGCTATTATTTTGAAGCGTGTGCTTTTCGGCGTTTTTTTCACAGTTACATTCTTTACCGCTGAAGCACACTGCGGCGTCGTCTACCGCAGCCAGGCACAGCCAAGCTGTCAGTTGAGTTGACTATATCCGCTGAAGCACACTGCGACGCAGCCAGGCGCAGCCAGGCGCAACCAAGCTGTCAGTTGAGTTGACTATATGGGTTTTCCATAGCAGCGAGCACACCAAGTCGCAGCTATGCGCAGCCAGGCGCAGCCAGGCGCAGCTCAGGTCGAAATAGATTCAACTTTTGTCGTGGCGAAGAGTTGCAATCAGCTGTAATTACTTGAGAAACGCGCGGGATTTGAAATGTATGCGAAAATGTAAATAGAGTTGATTTTATATTACAAAATTTTTGAGGAATTCGAAAACAATTTTTATTGGTAATAGCTTAGATAGTTTTTAGAAAGTAAAATAAAAAGATAGTTAATAGCAAATTAGAAAGATAATTAATAGCAAATTGAATATAGTAATTTAAAATACTTTATTAGTCTAGTTGGTAGATTACTGACTTCTTGCTTGTGGGATCCCTGATTCGAATCCAAGTTCGGACGAAGGCCCGCGAACCAAGCTTTGAGTTCACCTAGCTCTAATTAGGTACGTGGTTAATATCAGGGGTAAAGTGAGTCGTCGAATTCCACACTCGTATTCACATTGATTGAAAAAATTGTAAAGAATTATTTCAAAATGCAGTCAATTAGAGATGCAGTGTTGGATAACGAGGTGACAATAAAGATGCTGATAGCCCAAGTGAAGGAGCGTCCGATTATTCATGATAAGGCTACAGGCGGATACAGAGATGTCGCTAACATCAACTGAAAATTCTTCTACATCACTGACACTTAGTCACGTTGCAGTGTAACCAGGCGATTTCGTTGGCTGCGCTTGGTCACTGATGGCTGCGCCTCGCTGCGTCGAGTGTAATTCAGGCATATGGGTTTTCCATAGCAGCGAGCACACCAAGTCGCAGCTATGTGCAGCCAGGCGCAGCCAGGCGCAGCTCAGGTCAAAATGGATTCAACTTTTGTCGCAGCGAAGAGTTGCAATCAGCTGTAATTACTTGAGAAATGCGCGGGATTTGAAATGTATGCGAATATGTAAATAGAGTTGATTTTATGTTATTAATTTTTTGAGGAATTCGAAAACCATTTTTATTGGTAATAGCTTAGATAGTTAAAAGTAAAATAAAAAGATAGTTAATAGCAAATTTGAAAGATAATTAATAACAAATCGATTATAGTAATTTAAAATACCTGAGTAGTCTAGTTGGTAGATTACTGACTTCTTGCTTGTGGGATCCCTGATTCGAATCCAAGTTCGGACGAAGGCCCGTGAACCAAGCTTTGAGTTTGCCTAGCTCTGATTAGGTACGTGGTTCAAAATCAGGGGTAAAGTGAGTCGTCGAATTCCACACTCGTATTCACATTGATTGAAAAAATTGTAAAGAAGCTCCTCACCAGCTTCATCTCCTAGACCCGTACGAGGGTTGTCGTTGGATTACTTTTAATTTAATTATGGTTAAAGACCAGTTTTTTTCTCCTACAAGCCAGATCTAGTCAAGTGTACTTACATATTTATAACGAGGGCTTACTTATTTAAACCTCGAGAAAGTCCACTCGAGAGTACGATTGCGAGTACGATGAAGTGTTTCACGGAGTATATTCAAAGCAGCAATCGTACTTCAGGCAGCGAGACTACTTTTGAAAACAACGATGAGCAATTTATGCGTGGAGTACTCGCGATTATGTCCACTCTGAAGCCACATAATAGGCTTAGGGGTCGACGGAACATCTTACAAATGCTGACAGATCTGCAGCAGGCAGAGCTAGATGAAGCGCTAACAGAAGGTGAGTTATTTGTCGTATGTACCAAATGTGTTTCATTAGGACTAAATTTCGTATAAAGCAATTATTGTACAGAAATAAACAAACATTTTCTTATTTATTTTTCAGAATACGCTGTATAATACACTTCAAGGAGATATTAGTAATAATCAATTAATTAAAAGTAATGTCAATTATTTTATATTAGTAATAAGCCTACATTAAACACTAATTCCATAAATAAACTTATTCTAACAAAATAAAGAACATTTTATTCTATTCTGTCTTTGTATAGCACCTTCACTTTGTATAGCACACGCTTTTTCATTGCATTTATATAATGGCAGCACAATACCAATCCTAATATCATTACTATTATAGCGAACTCTTCCATAACTGCTCGCAATTGCACTAAAAATTCACACCACACACTTCGAATTCAAACAATAACTGACAATTCTTCTACTTCACTCTCACTTAATCGCGTTGCAGTGTAACCAGGCGATTTCGTTGGCTGCGCTTGGTCACTGATGGCTGCGCCTCGCTGCGTCGACTGTACTTCAGGCATTACACGTAGTGTTAGTTGGTTTGAAGAGTTCCTTTTATTACAAAGGTACAAAGTTACAAAGATACAAAAATACAAATGAGTTTCATAGATACTTTAATAAATTCTGTGAATTTATTTTACCCCAATGTGTTCAAACTATTGCAGCAAATTTTTGTTGCAAATTTTGAACTCTTTGAATGGCGGTTGGTTGGCTGTATTACCCAATAGCCAAAGAACTAATAAAAACCAACCAAAATTAAATTCGCTGTAAATCTACAATCGTATATAAATATTTTTGAAGAATTCAAAATGTTTCAAGGATAACGATTATATATATATATACATATATATATATATATATATATATATATATATATATATATATAAATATATATATAAATTTATATAAATATATATATATATATATATATATATATATATATTTATATATATATATATATATATATATATATATATATATATATATATATATATATATATATATATATATATAAAATATTCTCTAGGAAAATTGCTGTCATGTTCTGGGTTTTATTAAGGGTCCAGTAATAAAAGTGTTACGTAGTCTAGTTGAATTTAACGTGCACACATATTTTCGGCACTCAGGTAAGCCATAAAAATTGAAGGTTTCTTTATACCTGATGGAAATATGTGCATGGCTCAGCCTGTTTTCTTCATTACACACCCCAATACTATAAATTTTTGGTTACGTTCGCACCAATATTACGGAAAGGAATTGTTGCCCTTTAGAGCGTCCGCACACGGGTCGACATTCAATCGACTCGACTGCGACTCGAACTCGAACTCCTTGCGATTTCCAATGTAAATGAATGGAGACCCGCACACGGGTCGACTTGTGCTTGACTCGGACTCGGTGCGACTGCGACTCGACAGGCACTCGTCTTGCTCGAAGTGTTTGGAACGGGAAAAGTCGAGCAAGACGCGTGATATTTTTTTTCGAAATATATGAAATTGTTTTTTTTTCATAATGTATGCATTATTAATTATTTTATTTTATGAATTATTATGATTGATTTTTTGAAAAATATTAGTGTTTCTGATAACGTATCACGTATGTATTTTTTTTATATGTTTGCATAATGTAATGTTACATATTGTAATGTTATATACATGAAATTTTCCAATATATATTTTAAATATGTTGGCCACAAAATAGTTGCACCTATATGCTCATAAAGGTTATTGATTTGTGATCATGGTTCCCTTCTTGTCTATAAATCAGCATAGATAAAGCAGAGCATAGTTGATACGGGAAACTCGATCGTTTTGCGGAATAAGCCACCAAAAGCAGAATCAAAGTGGAATTGTTTTTGCGGAATGATTAAAATTGAAAATTTTATAGAAAATGTTTTTTTTACAAAATGGTTTCAAACGTATGCACTGATTCTCATCAGACTCCAGCTTACAGTGCTTACTTGACTGATGTGACCACTTGCAGTTGGAAATCAGTAATTTTTATTTACGTTAGTTGTGACAAGAAATAACATCTCCGCAAAACGCAAAACAATCGAGTTTGTGTGAGCAGGTGTCTGATAAGAATCAGTGTATACTTTCGAAACCACTTTGTCAAAAAAAAGGTCAATAAAATTTTCAATTTTAATCATCCCGCAAAAACAATTCCACTTTAGCACCTATATATTTATTCAAGCAACAGCGAAGTGTTTATAACATAGTTTCCTAACAAAGAAACAAGCTTGCAATTTTTTAGGATGAAGTTCCACTTACTGGAGAAACTTTTATTGAACACTAGTTGTTGCTGCCAATGGCTAATGATTCGATTGGTATTGACATTCTTAGATGACATAGCAGTGCTATCTGCGAGGATAGGAATTTTGCACTTAGAGTGTGGAAGAGAGGCGTATAGCTATTGAATTTAGTTGGACCCTGGGACATGCTTGTCAGAATATTAATGGAAGTGCTTCATATCGGATTCAATAAAGGTCGGATCATTATTACTTGTAGTAATCCATAGTGGGTGAATATAAGTTACACGTGACAAAGCGACATATACTAATAACATACAAGTAATATTATTGAAGATCTCTCAAGTAAAATTACTTTCAATAACCGACCAAGACGCACCAGATTTGCAAATCTGCTCAATGAATTCATTCATCACACTGCTTATCATAAAATGAGCCCCTTAATAGGTGCTGTGGAATACTCAATTCTATAAGCAGCCACTAGTCTTCGGGGATTACCAAATCAAACTTCAAAAATAACTAGTCCAAAGCCCATTCCACATCCGAACCCGCTTAACTTCCATCGTTATTAGCCTAAATTTAATTAAAATAATGTAGAGTAACTGCTACACAATTTGTGATGTATTGAAATATTTTTTACGGACAATTTTTATATTTATAATGATTAATTGTATTTTAGATTTATATTATGTTTTCTTGTTGTGTATGTTGCCTTGTTTCGTAAAATAAATATATAAATAAATTATATATACTATTGTTTGTTTGTCAAAACTTCGCATAGAAAACGACCCGTTTCGAGTACGAGTCGCAGTCGCTTCGATTGCATGTCGACCCGTGTGCGGATGCAATTGTCTACTTCGAGTGTGACGCCTATGACGTTTCGAGTTCGAGTCGCAGTCGAGTCGATTGAATGTCGACCCGTGTGCGGAGGCACTTAGTCTTGAGCAGACAGTCGAGTTGTGAAGTGTGATAAAGTGGTTAGTTTAAAGTCTGACAAAGTTGTTAAAGTAAAGTGGGTCATAGAAAATAATTCAGGCGAGTACAGATTCAACTATAATGTACATATAATACAAGGCAATACTTCCTTTTTAGCATTAGCCTTCTATCTGCATTTTAGTATCCTTCGAGATATTCAATAATTTATGTTTTTGTAAATGCTGCAGACATCTTCAAACAGGATAACAGTTTCAACATGCATACAAATACGTTTATTTTCGGTACATCTGAAGGAAAAACTTTCATATTGAAAATATTTCTGGAAGATAGGTTTTAAGCAGATAGAAGGTTTTTGCAGGAATATGCGAAGAAAAAATTATACCATTACTTAGCATAAATATGGTATTTGCGATCGATAAAAGGTTTTTGTTAAGTAATGCTAAATTTTCTGTAGATGGGGGTTTTTCTTATTTTTCATTGTAACCTACTTCCACCGAAGATAGGTTTTTCATATTTTGCACTTTGATGTAATATAGTATGTAATTTTCAAATCAAGTATTAAATTATAAGTGAAAAAAACAAAGAAGGTTTATGTTAAGGACGGCAAAGTAACCAAATAACTGTCATATGCTTGTTTCGGGAGAACATATTCGGCTCGCCCTTTTTCAATATAGTCGCATATGCCACAGCATTTCACGTGAAGCGGATAACGAAAAAAAACCCGGTTCCGGATTTCGTTCATATTGTGCATAGTGGTACTTCTAGAGGATACAAACGTGGATACACAATATTTTTTTTTCTATAAGGTTTAGTTGTGGGCTTCTGAACAATTGACGAAATTAATGGAAGGTTTTTTTGGAAGCCGATTCTGACGTTGACAACCCTGTTAAAAAACATTAAATATACTAATTAGTATAGAAAATTAGTTGTTCTTTTCGATTTTGAAATTATATTTGAAACAACATATCTTTTCCTCTGTAAAAGTAAAAATTTCAACTCGGTGGAATAATTTAATTTAGTTAATTTGTATAACAAAACAAAGCTTAAAGCGTACCTATTTATTTATTTTGCGAAAAATAAGTTTTAGAATGAGATGGCCAGTAGTTTAGGAGGAAGGTGCCTTTCAATCATAGATAAGAAAGAATATGGGTACAAAATGGCTATCCGTGTACCCGTAGGTGAATGCGCCTTTTTTAATACACGCACAACACTGCTCTCTCACAAAAATTCCGCTCAGTGCACCACTTTCTACCGCACTCACAACCGAAAAGCCCTAATGCTGTGTCTTAATGCTGGGAACACCAGATCGGTGTAAAAGCGTGCAACGGGCAACACGGAAAGAAACGTCAACGTCAGTTTGGTTTGTGTCGGGGACTGAGAGCATTGATTTTCAGTCAAAATTTTTCAAATAAAATTTAGAAATTTTTCGGCGAATTCGATGGAAACGTACATTTACGTTTGTGCGCGATCATTTGTGTCGGTTTCGCGAGTAAATTAGCGGTAAAAAGTTATAAAATAGTGCGATAATGAAGTGCCGCGTTACAGGCTGCAAAAGTAGCTACCGAAGTGCTTCGCAGGGGATATCGTATTTCGGATAAGTAAAATAAACCTTTGGCAACAACTTCGTATAGTTTTTGTGTTAAATCATAATGAGTTTCATTGACAAAAAGTATTTTAATCTCCACTCGCCGGTTTTGGTAAAGAAATGTCAAACGACTTTCAAAATGGCGATCTCTTGTGGTTTTTTCACATAGCTTTGCCATATGAACTGTGTAGGGCACACACAAGTACCTCTTTCTCACACCAGTAAGCAGAAAGTCGAAAATTGGCACATTTCTCTCGGCCGATTTCGAATCCATTCTCTCTTATATCTGTGCTTTCAATACATGCAAGTCGTATGGGGCGTGGTACCCAGAGAAGACAGCTGGTGTGTGTGAAAATAAATTATAATGTTGTCGAACTATTAGATTTCACTTATATCATTTAAATATAAAGTATAGCATATTAAAAATTGATAATGCTCATTTACTTAATGAAAAAAAATTTTATGAACAAATGCATTTATTTCTCAATGTTTACAATTTTACTCTCATTTCTTGAAATAGATATTTTTTCAATAACAGGAGGTGTGAATAATGAGTTGAAATTTAATTCAAATATAATTTCAAAATCAAAAACAACAATTAATTTTCTATACTCATCAGTATGTTAAATGTTTTTAGATGGTTTTTTCAACTTCTGAATCGGCTTCCAAAAAATCCTTTCATCAATTTCGTCAATTAATCAGAAGCCCATAACTCGCCAACTAAGCCTCATAGAAATAAATTATTCTGTATCCAGGCTCGCATCCTCTAGAAGTAGCATTAAGCACAAATTAACGAAATCCAGAACCTTTTTTTTCCCCCTTATCCGCTTCACGTTGAAATTTATGGTAAACACGAATAAATATCTGGCAAATCTCGGCTACGTGCCTTTCATGGCCATTAGACAATTTTAACGATTGGTGTGTAGACGGTATATTTCATTTTATTTAATTCACAGATATGGATGATAACATAGGCGAGAATATGGGTGACAATGTGGACCATAACTTTGTAGTACAAAATTTGGCAATGCCAAGTACTGCCAGATTTTGAGCAACAAGCAATGTTGTTTTTAATTAAATGGAGGATGAGAGCGATAGTGAAAATAATGTACGTATTTAAATAAGACGCTATTGAACCAATAATCATTTTGCATGCTTAATTTTTTTGCATTCATGAAGACCCATTTTAAAGCATGTTTTTATATCCAACTAACCCCATCTAATGGAAAGCGTGTTGTGCAAATATTGCTATAATTGCAAACTAATATTATTCTCAACATTGAATAAAACATTTAAATGATATATAAGTAAATATATATATATATATATATATATATATATATATATATATATATATATATATATATATATATATATATATATATATATATATATATATATATATATATATATATATATATATATATATATATATATATATATATATAAATATATATATATATATATATATATATACATACATACATAAACAGTTAGACTATTTTATGTTTATATCAATATCTCATTATTATATTCTTAAGGGTCTGAACATTCATGTTATTTGAAAATAGATCAAAAAGTTTATGTTGATTAAGGTATAGCAAACCAAAATATGTTTTCATTATTAACTTGTCTTATCTGTTTGGCATTCATATGACTATGTTTCTGCCACAATCATTCCAATATTTGGCCATTAGTGCTTCCTATTTTGGTGTGCTCCCGATTATAGTTCGCAGCTATTGCTTGGATTAACATTTATATCACATTAGATTCAATATAGCCATCTCTTTTCAGATATCTATTCAGTATTGCCCTTCTCCAACATCTTTACACGTCATAAAGATTTTATCTGGGGACGAAAGGGCATGCATGAAGTATTTGAGGATTAATTCAAGATCCTTCAGGTGCATTGTGCAGTTACTAGATATCGAAACGCATGGTTGCTGCCGCGAAATAGAGGGGATTGCATTTTTGTTTTGGTTGGCCGCTGGCTGCTCGTACCAAGTTGTTTCGACAGCTATTAATATTCCAAAAAGCACAGCGTTCGACATAATAGCGAGGGTTCTGGATAAAGTAGTGGGCATATTGCCAACTATTGTCAAATATCGCAGCATGGATGAGCTACCTGTTATAGGCAACGGATTTGTGCAAAAAGGCAAATCTAATATTTTTGCCAGAGCAGCAGGTGCAATAGACGGAACCTCAATCAGCGTGGTGTGGCCTCCACACCTTCATGATGAACACATCAATAGAAAGCTCAGATATTTGATTCAGCTGCAAGTATTATGTGACAATAATGGAAAATTTCTAAACATTTTCACGAGGTATCCTGGATCCGTGCACGATCAACGAGTTTTCCGAAACAGCCCTTTATTCTTGAATGGTGAATATCCACCAACACTTTATTTTTTACTGGCTGATTCGGGATACATGGCAATTACTACCCCCATTACGCTACTTACGCCATACAAAGGCAGTACCCTGACCGCTGCACAAAAAACATTCAGCAAGCATCACAGTTTGGGTAGAATGGTTGTCGAACACTCTATAGGGGAGCTGCGAAATAGATGGCGGTACTTGTTCAAAGATAGGCCCATTGAACTGAATATCGAAAAGGCCGTCAAAGTAATTGTAGCGTGTTGCACATTACATAATATTTGCCAAACGAATGGTGATGCTTTTGAGCATCAAGAAAATATTTCGAACGATGGTAATATTACTCTAGTTCCCAGCAGTCAAGCTAACGCTGGTGAAGCTAACACCAGTGAAGCTAACACTGGTGCAGCTAACACCAGTCAAGCTAACAGCAACGGAGAAGAAATATCAGCATCCCAGTTTAGGGACACTATATGCGCTGCACTATTATCTAACTTACGAGAGAATTAGTAATTGATGTTTTAAAATTCAGTAAGGATACTTTTCATTGCATGTGTTCATAATAATCTTAGTTTAATTTTAAAGTATGACAAATAATAAATATTTTTAAATTTAAAATAAAGTGCCTTAGATAAAGATGAACAATTTATAATGTAAATATGTATATGAAAGTTTATTTTGAAATATACAATTGCAAATATGAATAAATTTGTAAAACAAAATATTTGCAATATTTTTATTTCCAAAAGTACCATATCAAAGTATTATTGTGAAAATTAATTATAGAGGGGTGCCTCAACTTCATTGATAAAACGCTCCCCACCCATAACAATAACGAATTAAGTAACGTGCAGTAACGAATTAAGTACTATTTTAACCGAGCTGGTTGACAAAGAAATAGCTCTTGGTTTCGAGAGAAGTGCAGGTAATATAGACGTTCAGTAACTGATATTCGCTCTGGAGACATCAATGGTGGAAAAATAAACCTAAAATGCCCATATTCAATACAGCTTTTCGTATTGTTACCACAATGTTTCAACTATTTGTACGGCCTACCCGAGATATGGTCATGATGAAGGTGACTACATTGCTTTTAATGATGATTATGCAGCATCTCAAGATATTGTATAAACGCATATGGAAATTTTGTTTGAAAAAAAACAATACTTTTATCTAAAAACTTTTTAATAAAAAAATTAATATTGACATAGATGTAGAAACTTATTAACATAGATGTAGAAAATTAATTTAAATTGATAAAAGCTATAAACATTTTTATTAATTCAAACATAAATATTCATTGGACACATGGTACAGTGTCATTTTACAATAAAAAACATTAAATAACCTAATTAATAACCAAAAAAAAATCATTTTATATCACTTAAATAAATTTAAAAATATAACCTACAACAAATATAGCCTATTCCTCGGAAGAAGAATCTTCGATTGGGACTTCTATTTGCTGTCAAAATCCTTCGCCTCCCATAATAATTAATAAATTATTCATAATTTTTGTTGCAACAAAACTTTTTTATAATGCAGATTTTTCTTGGTATTTTTTGCTGCTGATCCCTTGCGACGACTGCCACATTTCTCCGTGTTTCGAGATTGCGGCTGTGCAATTGGCGCAGCCGTCGCAACCTCTGGAGCACGTACTTGTTCCACTGTTCGTGACGAGGATATCAATATTGGTGGACTAATTACGTGCGTATTTTTCAGAGCGTCGTCCATGACATCAAAATATGGCCATGTAGCGGCTGTAATTGCCCCATCTTCAGTAGATTGTCCACTTGGTGGATCCTTGAGAGTCTGAAAAAAATATTATAAAATTATTAAAATTCAAAATAAACACATTAGAAACCACTTTGTATTTTTGAACCAGGTTCGTCCACTTTTTTGAAATAGTTCTTATCTCGTGATTTACTTTCAATTTTCGCTGTATTTATCTGGAAGAATAATTGTTGTTATTTGTTTTAAGTAATATTTATTCGTTTAATTGGACTACGTGATCCCTATGGCCGTTGGAAAATTTGGTATAATTCGACTACGCACTCCACATTGCCGTTAGGCAGTTTTAGCGATACTGCTAATAAATGTATGATTTTGCAGTTTTGTGTTGTTTTGCTCTTTTTTTTTGTTTCCTTGTTTATCATAATTTTCTTGTCTTTTGTGTCATTTCTATATGTTCTGAGTAATCTTCTTTGATTGTTCGACAGCACAAAAATTAAAACATGACGAACAATACTCAAAGCTTATAGAAAGTATACGAAAAGACGGCACGATGATGATAAACAACAAACAAACAAAAACACCTTGAAAAACAAACACAGAACTACAAAAACACATCAAAAAATATGATCGCTAAAATCGTGTAACGGCTAGTGGGGAACGAAATCGAGCTTAGCCAAACATCCCCAAAAAGGAACACTGAACCGGAACAATGCCTTCTAGAAGTACGGGCCGTCATGCAAAATGGTGCCGTCACAGTAAGAGAGCAAAGTGTCGCGAAAAAATCACGTAGTCTTATGGGACTACTTCGAGCCGTATATCTATCGGCAACGGCTATAGGGAACACGTATTTTACTTAAGCCTATTTGTACTTACTCCCACGCAGGCAGGTTGCTTGCTCTTTTCGCTGTAAATAGATGTTTCAGCTCCGTTCCTCTCATTCGTATGAGGATTTCAATGTCCTCGGGGATCCCTGAAATATGAAAAAAACAAATTAAACCCATTTACTTTCAAATATAACAAAATACTTACATCTGCGCTCTGCCATTTATTTGTTACGGCGCTGTAGTATCAACTGGTGTCTACGCTTCAGGTCTGTTCCCGTACTACGATGAATTGCGATTAATTGCAATTAAGCCGTTCCCGTACCCCGTTTTACTGAAAACTGAAAATTTCCCCTCTTTCAGTGAGTACGATGCAATAGGTCTGTTCCCGTACTTTCAGTAACTGAATTTTCCTGAATCATGTGGTGGGGAATTTCATGAAAAGAACGGGAACGCTCTCATTGTATTTCCTGAAAATTGACAACCGAAAGCGTCAATTTTCGGTTTTTGAGAGAACAATAGTGATTATAAAGTCATCCTAAGCGGTAATAAATTATCGCCAAAAAAATATTCGACCTTCATAGCAACATAACGCATTAAATATGTTGCTTGCCGCGCACATTTGAAAATATTTACTCCGTTTGACACTTTTCAGTATTTTTGAGTAGCTCAGACCCTACTGAAATTACTGAAAGAGGGGAAACTTTCAGTTTTCAGTAAAATGGAGCACGGGAACAGCTTCATTGCAATTAATCGCGATTAATCGCAATTAATCGTGATACGGGAACAGACCTAATTTGAGTAGGGTGTAAGCAACTGAAAAGTGTCAAACGATGTGGCGCGAGTAAATATTTTCAAATTTGCGCGGGAAGCAACGTATTTTTTGCGTAATGTTGCTACGAAGGTCGAATATTTTTGTTGCGATAAGTTATCATAGCTTAGGATGACTTTATAATCACTATTGTTCTTCCAAAAACCGCAAACTGACACTTTTGGTTGTCAATTTTCAGGAAATGCAATGAGAGCATTCCCGTACTTTCATGAATTTCCGCCACCACATTATTCAGGAAAATTCAGTGACTGAAAGTACGGGAACAGACCTTGTCTCAACACAAGGTCTGTTCTCGTACTTTCAGTCACTGAATTTTGCTGAATTTTCCTGAATCATGTGGTGGGGGAAATTCATGATAAGTACAAAAACGCTCTCATTGCATTTCCTGAAAATTCACAACCGAAAGTGTAAGTTTTCGATTTTTGGGAGAACAATAGTGATTATAAAGTCATCCTAAGCGGTGATAAATTATCGCCACAAAATTATTCGACCTTCATAGCAACTTTACGCAAAAAATATGTTGCTTCCCGCGCACATTTGAAAATATTTACTCGCGCCACACCGTTTGACACTTTTCAGTAGCTCAGTTCCTACTGAAATTTCATCGTACCTACTGAGAGAGGGGAAATTTGCAGTTTTCAGTAAAACGGAGTACGGGAACGGCTTCATTGCAATTAATCGCGATTAATCGCAATTAATCGTAGTACGGGAACAGACCTACAGGCGTGATCAGCTATCCTCAACTGTTATACAGGGGTGAAATGTCAAGCCGTAGATAAACTATTCGGACAGGCTAAGCTTGATGTGACGTCACATTCTGTAATAACAAGCTGAAGACCAAGGTGAAGACGACAATTCGGAAAGGCCCTAAGTACCCGATGTATCCAAGATTCATAGCTGAGCGGAAGATCGCTCACCGAGAAAAGTGGAGTAAATAGAATCCTCCGCCAGCTCATAACGAACTCAGTTCCTCGTCGCCTGTCTCAGTTTAACCTTAAATCACTAAGGAAATTAGAGGTATATCAATATTACTACTTTTACAAAACTTCAATTATCTGGAAACTCACTTTCAGTAGGGCAGCATAGTAAATATAAGATCCTGATGACTTCTGTGTGGACTTTCAGACTAAGCGGTTTACAATTGCAAGAAAGAAGAGGCTCTGCAATGAAACCGACCCCATTTTTAATATTAAAAAACAGAATTACGCATTGTAAAATTTAAGAGTAGCTTTGCTAGAAAATATATATTTATTTATGATAAATATCTATGAAATATATATGATAAACTATTTCGATTTTGTTGCCAAAGGCTAGAAAATAGCCGCAATAATGTTAACTGGCCCAAAACAATATTTTTAACCAGTTAAACATATGCGGCAAATTCCCAATCAATTTCTCAACAAGGCTAGAACACTTCACTTCGAATTTGTTGTTGATGATCAGGAAATTGCCGGATTAATGTTAATTGGCCTAATTTACTACCAACAACCAATTTAACATATACGGCAAATTCCCAATCAATTCTCTTTAAAACGTCACATAACCTACTTTGAACAATTTCATCGGTTTTTAACAACTTATTCACTAATTTTCGCTCGCTGAATCTAAGAAGGTTCTATGCACAGATATGAAAGAATATGGATACGAAATGGCTATCCGAAAGAATATGGATACGAAATGCGTCTTTTTTAATACACGCACAACACTGCTCTCTCACAAAAATTCCGCTCAGTGCACCCCTTTCTACCGCACTCACAACCGAAAAGCCTTAATGCTGTGTCTTAATGCTGGGAACACCAGATCGGTGTAGAAGCGTGCAACGGGCAACACGGAAAGAAACGTCAACGTCAGTTTGGTTTGTGTCGGGGACTGAGAGCATTGACCTTCAGTCAAAATTTTTCAAATAAAATTTAGAAATTTTTCGGCGAATTCGATGGAAACGTACATTTACGTTTGTGCGCGATCATTTGTGTCGGTTTCGCGAGTAAATTAGCGGTAAAAAGTTATAAAATAGTGCGATAATGAAGTGCCGCGTTACAGGCTGCAAAAGTAGCTACCGAAGTGCTTCGCAGGGGATATCGTATTTCGGGTAAGTAAAATAAACCTTTGGCAACAACTTCGTATAGTTTTTGTGTTAAATCATAATGAGTTTCATTGACAAAAAGTATTTTAATCTCCACTCGCCGGTTTTGGTAAAGAAATGTCAAACGACTTTCAAAATGGCGATCTCTTGTAGTTTTTTCACATAGCTTTGCCATATGAACTGTGTAGGGCACACACAAGTACCTCTTTCTCACACCAGTAAGCAGAAAGTCGAAAATTGGCACATTTCTCTCGGCCGATTTCGAATCCATTCTCTCTTATATCTGTGCTTTCAATACATACAAGTCGTATGGGGCGTGGTACCCAGAGAAGACAGCTGGTGTGTGTGAAAATAAATCATAATGTTGTCGAACTATTAGATTTCACTTATATCATTTATATATAAAGTATAACATATTAAAAATTGATAATGCTCATTTACTTAATGAAAAAAAATTTTATGAACAAATGCATTTATTTCTCAATGTTTACAATTTTACTCTCATTTCTTGAAATAGATATTTTTTCAATAACAGGAGGTGTGAATAATGAGTTGAAATTTAATTCAAATATAATTTCAAAATCAAAAACAACAATTAATTTTCTATACTCATCAGTATGTTAAATGTTTTTAGATGGTTTTTTCAACTTCTGAATCGGCTTCCAAAAAATCCTTTCATCAATTTCGTCAATTAATCAGAAGCCCATAACTCGCCAACTAAGCCTCATAGAAATAAATTATTCTGTATCCAGGCTCGCATCCTCTAGAAGTAGCATTACGCACAAATTAACGAAATCCAGAACCTTTTTTTTCCCCTTATCCGCTTCACGTTGAAATTTATGGTAAACACGAATAAATATCTGGCAAATCTCGGCTACGTGCCTTTCATGGCCATTAGACAATTTTAACGATTGGTGTGTAGACGGTTTATTTCATTTTATTTAATTCACAGATATGGATGATAACATAGGCGAGAATATGGGTGACAATGTGGACCATAACTTTGTAGTACAAAATTTGGCAATGCCAATTACTGCCAGATTTTGAGCAACAAGGAATGTTGTTTTTAATTAAATGGAGGATGAGAGCGATAGTGAAAATAATGTACGTATTTAAATAAAACGCTATTGAACCAATAATCATTTTGCATGCTTAATTTTTTTGCATTCATGAAGACCCATTTTATAGCATGTTTTTATATCCAACTTACCCCATCTAATGAAAAGCGTGTTGTGCAAATATTGCTATAATTGCAAACTAATATTATTCTCAACATTGAATAAAACATTTAAATGATATATAAGTAAATATATATATATATATATATATATATATATATATATATATATATATATATATATATATATATATATATATATATATATATATATATATATATATATATATATATATATATATATATATATATATATATATATATATATATATATATATATATATATATATATATATATATATATATATATATATATATATATATATATTTATATATATATATAGATATATATATATATATATATATATATATATACATAAACAGTTAAACTATTTTATGTTTATATCAATATCTCATTATTATATTCTTAAGGGTCTGAACATTCATGTTATTTGAAAATAGATCAAAAAGTTTATGTTGATTAAGGTATAGCAAACCAAAATATGTTTTCATTATTAACTTGTCTTATCTGTTTGGCATTCATATGACTATGTTTCTGCCACAATCATTCCAATATTTGGCCATTAGTGCTTCCTATTTTGGTGTGCTCCCGATTATAGTTCGCAGCTATTGCTTGGATTAACATTTATATCACATTAGATTCAATATAGCCATCTCTTTTCAGATATCTATTCAGTATTGCCCTTCTCCAACATCTTTACACGTTATAAAGATTTTATCTGGGGACGAAAGGGCATGCATGAAGCATTTGAGGATTAATTCAAGATCCTTCAGGTGCATTGTGCAGTTACTAGATATCGAAACGCATGGTTGCTGCCGCGAAATAGAGGGGATTGCATTTTTGTTTTGGTTGGCCGCTGGCTGCTCGTACCAAGTTGTTTCGACAGCTATTAATATTCCAAAAAGCACAGCGTTCGACATAATGGCGAGGGTTCTGGATAAAGTAGTGGGCATATTGCCAACTATTGTCAAATATCGCAGCATGGATGAGCTACCTGTTATAGGCAACGGATTTGTGCAAAAAGGCAAATCCAATATTTTTGCCAGAGCAGCAGGTGCAATAGACGGAACCTCAATCAGCGTGGTGTGGCCTCCACACCTTCATGATGAACACATCAATAGAAAGCTCAGATATTCGATTCAGCTGCAAGTATTATGTGACAATAATGGAAAATTTCTGAACATTTTCACGAGGTATCCTGGATCCGTGCACGACCAACGAGTTTTCCGAAACAGCCCTTTATTCTTGAATGGTGAATATCCACCAACACTTTATTTTTTACTGGCTGATTCGGGATACATGGCAATTACTACCCCCATTACGCTACTTACGCCATACAAAGGCAGTACCCTGACCGCTGCACAAAAAACATTCAGCAAGCATCACAGTTTGGGTAGAATGGTTGTCGAACACTCTATAGGGGAACTGCGAAATAGATGGCGGTACTTGTTCAAAGATAGGCTCATTGAACTGAATATCGAAAAGGCCGTCAAAGTAATTGCAGCGTGTTGCACATTACATAATATTTGCCAAACGAATGGTGATGCTTTTGAGCATCAAGAAAATATTTCGAACGATGGTAATATTACTCTAGTTCCCAGCAGTCAAGCTAACGCTGGTGAAGCTAACACCAGTGAAGCTAACACTGGTGCAGCTAACACCAGTCAAGCTAACAGCAACGGAGAAGAAATATCAGCATCCCAGTTTAGGGACACTATATGCGCTGCACTATTATCTAACTTACGAGAGAATTAGTAATTGATGTTTTAAAATTCAGTAAGGATACTTTTCATTGCATGTGTTCATAATAATCTTAGTTTAATTTTAAAGTATGACAAATAATAAATATTTTTAAATTTAAAATAAAGTGCCTTAGATATAGATGAACAATTTATAATGTAAATATGTATATGAAAGTTTATTTTGAAATATACAATTGCAAATATGAATAAATTTGTAAAACAAAATATTTGCAATATTTTTATTTCCAAAAGTACCATATCAAAGTATTATTGTGAAAATTAATTATAGAGGGGTGCCTCAACTTCATTGATAAAACGCTCCCCACCCATAACAATAACGAATTAAGTAACGTGCAGTAACGAATTAAGTACTATTTTAACCGAGCTGGTTGACAAAGAAATAGCTCTTGGTTTCGAGAGAAGTGCAGGTAATATAGACGTTCAGTAACTGATATTCGCTCTGGAGACATCAATGGTGGAAAAATAAACCTAAAATGCCCACATTCAATACAGCTTTTCGTATTGTTACCACAATGTTTCAACTATTTGTACGGCCTACCCGAGATATGGTCATGATGAAGGTGACTACATTGCTTTTAATGATGATTATGCAGCATCTCAAGATATTGTATAAACGCATATGGTAGTTTTGTTTGAAAAAAAAACAATACTTTTATCTAAAAACTTTTTAATAAAAAAATAAATATTGACATAGATGTAGAAACTTATTAACATAGATGTAGAAAATTAATTTAAATTGATAAAAGCTATAAACATTTTTATTAATTCAAACATAAATATTCATTGGACACATGGTACAGTGTCATTTTACAATAAAAAACATTAAATAACCTAATTAATAACCAAAAAAAAATCATTTTATATCACTTAAATAAATTTAAAAATATAACCTACAACAAATATAGCCTATTCCTCGGAAGAAGAATCTTCGATTGGGACTTCTATTTGCTGTCAAAATCCTTCGCCTCCCATAATAATTAAAAAATTATTCATAATTTTTAACATCTTGTTGTTTTGTTGCAACAAAAGTTTTTTATAATGCAGATTTTTCTTGGTAGTTTTTGCTGCTGATCTGTTGCGACGACTGCCACATTTCTCCGTGTTTGGAGATTGCGGCTGTGCAATTGGCGCAGCCGTCGCAACCTCTGGAGCACGTACTTGTTCCACTGTTCGTGACGAGGATATCAATATTGGTGGACTAATTACGTGCGTATTTTTCAGAGCGTCGTCCATGACATCAAAATATGGCCATGTAGCGGCTGTAATTGCCCCATCTTCAGTAGATTGTCCACTTGGTGGATCCTTGAGAGTCTGAAAAAAATATTATAAAATTATGAAAATTCAAAATAAACACATTAGAAACCACTTTGTATTTTTGAACCAGGTTCGTCCACTTTTTTGAAATAGTTCTTATCTCGTGATTTACTTTCAATTTTCGCTGTATTTATCTGGAAGAATAATTGTTGTTATTTGTTTTAAGTAATATTTATTCGTTTAATTGGACTACGTGGTCCTCATGGCCGTTGGAAAATTTGGTATAATTCGACTACGCACTCCACATTGCCGTTAGGCAGTTTTAGCGATACTGCTAATAAATGTATGATTTTGCAGTTTTGTGTTGTTTTGCTCTTGTTTTTTGTTTCCTTGTTTATCATAATTTTCTTGTCTTTTAGTGTCATTTCTATATGTTTTGAGTAATCTTCTTTGATTGTTCGACAGCACAAAAATTAAAACATGACGAACAATACTCAAAGCTTATAGAAAGTAGACGAAAAGACGGCACGATGATGATAAACAACAAACAAACAAAAACACCTTGAAAAACAAACACAGAACTACAAAAACACATCAAAAAATATGATCGCTAAAATCGAGTAACGGCTAGTGAGGAACGAAATCGAGCTTAGCCAAACATCCCCAAAAAGGAACACTGAACCGGAACAATGCCTTCTAGAAGTACGGGCCGTCATGCAAAATGGTGCCGTCACAGTAAGAGAGCAAAGTGTCGCGAAAAAATCACGTAGTCTTATGGGACTACTTCGAGCCGTATATCTATCGGCAACGGCTATAGGGAACACGTATTTTACTTAAGCCTATTTGTACTTACTCCCACGCAGGCAGGTTGCTTGCTCTTTTCGCTGTAAATAGATGTTTCAGCTCCGTTCCTCTCATTCGTATGAGGATTTCAATGTCCTCGGGGATCCCTGAAATATGAAAAAAACAAATTAAACCCATTTACTTTCAAATATAACAAAATACTTACATCTGCGCTCTGCCATTTATTTGTTACGGCGCTGTAGTATCAACTGGTGTCTACGCTTCAGGTCTGTTCCCGTACTACGATGAATTGCGATTAATTGCAATTAAGCCGTTCCCGTACCCCGTTTTACTGAAAACTGAAAATTTCCCCTCTTTCAGTGAGTACGATGCAATAGGTCTGTTCCCGTACTTTCAGTAACTGAATTTTCCTGAATCATGTGGTGGGGAATTTCATGAAAAGTACGGGAACGCTCTCATTGTATTTCCTGAAAATTGACAACCGAAAGCGTCAATTTTCGGTTTTTGAGCGAACAATAGTGATTATAAAGTCATCCTAAGCGGTAATAAATTATCGCCAAAAAAATATTCGACCTTCATAGCAACATTACGCATAAAATATGTTGCTTGCCGCGCACATTTGAAAATATTTACTCCGTTTGACACTTTTCAGTATTTTTGAGTAGCTCAGACCCTACTGAAATTACTGAAAGAGGGGAAATTTTCAGTTTTCAGTAAAATGGAGCACGGGAACAGCTTCATTGCAATTAATCGCGATTAATCGCAATTAATCGTGGTACGGGAACAGACCTAATTTGAGTAGGGTGTAAGCAGCTGAAAAGTGTCAAAAATACTGAAAAGTGTCAAACGGAGTAAATATTTTCAAATTTGCGCCGGAAGCAACGTATTTTTTGCGTAATGTTGCTACGAAGGTCGAATATTTTTGTTGCGATAATTTATCATAGCTTAGGATGACTTTATAATCACTATTGTTCTTCCAAAAACCGCAAACTGACACTTTTGGTTGTCAATTTTCAGGAAATGCAATGAGAGCATTCCCGTACTTTCATGAATTTCCGCCAGCACATTATTCAGGAAAATTCAATGACTGAAAGTACGGGAACAGACCTTGTCTCAACACAAGGTCTGTTCTCGTACTTTCAGTCACTGAATTTTGCTGAATTTTCCTGAATCATGTGGTGGGGGAAATTCATGAAAAGTACAAAAACGCTCTCATTGCATTTCCTGAAAATTCACAACTGAAAGTGTCAGTTTTCGATTTTTGGGAGAACAATAGTGATTATAAAGTCATACTAAGCGGTGATAAATTATCGCCACAAAATTATTCGACCTTCATAGCAACTTTACGCAAAAAATATGTTGCTTCCCGCGCACATTTGAAAATATTTACTCGCGCCACACCGTTTGACACTTTTCAGTAGCTCAGTTCCTACTGAAATTTCATCGTACCTACTGAAAGAGGGGAAATTTGCAGTTTTCAGTAAAACGGAGTACGGGAACGGCTTCATTGCAATTAATCGCGATTAATCGCAATTAATCGTAGTACGGGAACAGACCTACAGGCGAGATCAGCTATCCTCAACTGTTATACAGGGGTGAAATGTCAAGCCGTAGGTAAACTATTCGGACAGGCTAAGCTTGAGGTGACGTCACATTCTGTAATAACAAGCTGAAGACCAAGGTGAAGACGACAATTCGGAAAGGCCCTAAGTACCCGATGTATCCAAGATTCATAACTGAGCGGAAGATCGCTCACCGAGAAAAGTGGAGTAAATAGAATCCTCCGCCAGCTCATAACGAACTCAGTTCCTCGTCGCCTGTCTCAGTTTAACCTTAAATCACTAAGGAAATTAGAGGTATATCAATATTACTACTTTTACAAAACTTCAATTATCTGGAAACTCACTTTCAGTAGGGCAGCATAGTAAATATAAGATCCTGATGATTTCTGTGTGGACTTTCAGACTAAGCGGTTTACAGTTGCAAGAAAGAAGAGGCTCTGCAATGAAACCGACCCCATTTTTATTATTAAAAAACAGAATTACGCATTGTAAAATTTAAGAGTAGCTTTGCTAGAAAATATATATTTATTTATGATAAATATCTATGAAATATATATGATAAACTATTTCGATTTTGTTGTCAAAGACTAGAAAATAGCCGCAATAATGTTAACTGGCCCAAAAAAATATTTTTAACCAGTTAAACATATGCGGCAAATTCCCAATCAATTTCTCAACAAGGCTAGAACACTTCACTTCGAATTTGTTGTTGATGATCAGGAAATTGCCGTATTAATGTTAATTGGCCTAATTTACTACCAACAACCAATTTAACATATACGGCGAATTCCCAATCAATTCTCTTTAAAACGTCACATAACCTACTTTGAACAATTTCATCGGTTTTTAACAACTTAAGGCTGGTACTGAGTTCGAGTTCACGTGAAATTTTGACATGTTTCCATTATCTGGTCATTCTTTCGAGCGAAAATTTTGACAACAGAGAAAAGCAGAGACACTGCTCATTCTTGACGGATAAAATGTCAAGAATTTCACTTTTCGATCGATTTTCTTATTGGAAAGTCATTTGCACTGCTCAATTTTCAAACTGAAACACTAAATGTCACTTTTTCGCTCGAAAGAATGAACTGCACAAACTAAATTGGCGTGAAATGATTGACAACATGTTTCAGTGCCATCTATGTTTTCAAAGCGAAAGCAACTTCAAAGCAACTTTTCATGCTAAGAACACAGTACCAAACTTGCTTATTTTCAAGCTAAATTTTCGCCGAAACAGATTTCACGTGAAATTTTGTATGAAAATTTCACGTGAAATCGAACTCAGTACTATGCTTTATTCACTAATTTTCGCTCGCTGAATCTAAGAAGGTTCTATGCACAGATATGAAAGAATATGGATACGAAATGGCTATCCGAAAGAATATGGATACGAAATGCGTCTTTTTTAATACACGCACAACACTGCTCTCTCACAAAAATTCCGCTCAGTGCACCCCTTTCTACCGCACTCACAACCGAAAAGCCTTAATGCTGTGTCTTAATGCTGGGAACACCAGATCGGTGTAGAAGCGTGCAACGGGCAACACGGAAAGAAACGTCAACGTCAGTTTGGTTTGTGTCGGGGACTGAGAGCATTGACCTTCAGTCAAAATTTTTCAAATAAAATTTAGAAATTTTTCGGCGAATTCGATGGAAACGTACATTTACGTTTGTGCGCGATCATTTGTGTCGGTTTCGCGAGTAAATTAGCGGTAAAAAGTTATAAAATAGTGCGATAATGAAGTGCCGCGTTACAGGCTGCAAAAGTAGCTACCGAAGTGCTTCGCAGGGGATATCGTATTTCGGGTAAGTAAAATAAACCTTTGGCAACAACTTCGTATAGTTTTTGTGTTAAATCATAATGAGTTTCATTGACAAAAAGTATTTTAATCTCCACTCGCCGGTTTTGGTAAAGAAATGTCAAACGACTTTCAAAATGGCGATCTCTTGTGGTTTTTTCACATAGCTTTGCCATATGAACTGTGTAGGGCACACACAAGTACCTCTTTCTCACACCAGTAAGCAGAAAGTCGAAAATTGGCACATTTCTCTCGGCCGATTTCGAATCCATTCTGTCTTATATCTGTGGTTCTATGCCTTAAGCATGATGGAGTGAAGCGGAGTGACTCGACGAGAACGATGTAGATACTTCAAAATGAAGTACCGACAGTTACTTCAAGATGCTTCTCCACTTATCACTTTCGAAAACAGTGAAGTAAACTCATGGCCCGAGGACACTGATTTATGCTTTGACAGACAATGAGTGCGTTTATGCCGTAGCCAAATTAGTAAGCTCTGTTTATTTAGCAAATTAAATACTTGGTTTCCAGAGTTACCAAAAAAATATCGAAGTTTTAAACGGACCTTCCGCGGTCCCTTCGACAATTAATTACAACAAGATCGTCGTATTAATATTATAATTTATTTAGCAACGGCTTATGGAGAACTAACTCGAGTAAACTTTACAATCGCTTATATGTGATTTTGCGTGCGAAAAATCAGATAACGATCTATATGAAATTTGCTGACTCGATTTGCATCTCTGCGAGTTCTTATCTCGCAGACTAAACATTTGACATGAAGTTTGCTCGCTTATCTGATTCTTCGACGTGGGTGTTCTTATCTGAGGATATGACTCTTCCCTCCTTATGTTTAAATTCGTCCTCGAATTTACCTCTAATATTATTTATTTTAATTTTCATTGTTTTTCTTTTTAAATACAAATATGCAAATAAGACAATGAGGACGATTACAATAATTAATGTTATTGAAATGTTTATTGCAAAATGGGTCTGTTTTGTATATTTAATTTCTTGAATTTCTTTTAAGTTTTCTAGATGAAAATCATTTAATTCGTTCCAGGTATGTTGTTTTACAAAATCGGAAAAGTTTAATTGAACTTTTGGTATTATTATACGAGCTTTATATTCTGGTAATCTATTTGAAAATGTTATGTTGTTTAAGTTTAAGGAACAATTGTTGAATGTAAAAAGATAGTTTCCAATTAAATCTTGATTTCTTTCATCGCATGTGCTATGCCAAATAATTTTTGAATTGATTACAAGGACAGTACCCAGTTCTATTTCTTCAATTGAAGCTTTTTCTCTTTTAATTGTTGTACACGTTTCGTTTGTATAAAAACATAATCGGCTTTGTTTCAAATCTTTGAAATTGTTTTCGTTATTGTATTTGTACATAATGTTATTGATTTTTACAATGTATTCTTGTTCGAATTTGATTTCGTAATTATTTTGATTCGGAACGGGTATGACAATGTATTTATATGTACTGATAATCTGATGTGGTATTTTAATGACAAAAAGTAGTTCCAAGGGATTCTTATTGTTGATGGCTACTGCTATTTCTAAATGTTTCAGTTTAGCTATATCTATGTCATGTTCTATAATTTCTGTTGTTGTTAACATATTCCTACTCAATCCTAATCTAGCTGACATTAAATTGTCCTGTAGAATTTCTAATTCATTTTGTAATATTTGAATGTTAACTATAGTTGCTAAATAAGATATTTCTATTTTCCATCTTTCTGCTGTCTGATTCAAGGATTGTTCGATGATTTTTCTATCTATTTGAATGGTTGATATAACTCTCTTAATTTGTTCTTCTAATCTATTATTTATAGTAATCTGCTTATTCATTCTATTTATTAGTTCATGATTATTTTGATCCACTGCTTTAAAATGTTCTTCAATGTCTTGTCTATCGGTTGCGTCCATGATTCCAAATAACCAGTTATAAATGTTACCTACGGGGTCAATTAATCCTCTTCGTTTTCTAAATTTCAAGTTCAGATTTTTCTTTCTATTCTCACAAATTTCCTTGTATCCTGATTTATTTGCTAAAGATGAATAATTACAAGTGTCAAATAGTTTGTCTGTGGTAAATAAAGTTCTTGCGGTTGTTATAGTAAGTTTGTTTTGAACGATTGTGTCAAGTATGTTCTGGGATAATTTAGTTTTGTAGGATTGACCTAGTTTTAATTTTGGTCTATATTCTTTTGGTAGTAATGTATGTAATTGATGTTCCATGTCATCTAATTCTTGATCTAATGTCCATTGTCTGTGGTCATGAATACCTAGCATGTTTGTTTGTCTGATTTCGTCAATTGCTGTTTGAATATGTTCTAAGTTCACTTTGTGTAAAATCATATGTCTTCCGGTCACTAGTTCTATTTGGTCTGTTTTAATTTCAATATAACCTGTATCAGAATTGATCCTGTCGATCACTAACGTCGCCGACGTTAGGTGTAGTAGAAATATTTGATAAATTGTCATCATTATTTTCAATGTTGTCAACATCTTGTACTTCCTGTTGGTTGTTGGGTAGTTCTATACCTGTAATTATAATGTTCTTTTTGGGTCTTTTTATATTAACTTTTGCTATTCTATCATTATATGTTTGTATTTTAAATTTAGGTTCTAATTTATTTCTTCCCGCTTTCGGGTTCTTAACTAAAATTTCGTTTCTTGTTTCTGTATATTCTTCTCTCGTTTTATTTTCACGCGTTAACATAGCTTGCTTGGCTTTGTTGATTCTTTCAAAAACTGTGTCTTTATCTATTCTTCCTGAATGTACATCTATTGGCCTTTCATTTGTTGTAGAATGTATTTGTCTATTATAAAATTCAAGGGCTTCAAAGAATTTCTCCTTCGTCGTTTGGTTCAGTATGCTTTTACATCCTGCTCTCATTTTTTCCTGAATTGTCTCATGGAACCTTTCGATGTCTGCATTTCCAGTCTGTGAATGCGGCTTCGTTATATGAAGATTGATATCCTTAATTTGGTACACCTCTTTTAGAAATACTGAGTCAAAATCGCCATCTCCAATGATTTGTTTAGGTCTGCCCATTGTCGCTAAAATTGATAATAGTCCTTCTCTCATGTCTGCCATGTTTTTCGATTGAATCACTATCCCTACCGCAAACTTTGAAAACTTATCTATGCTTGTCATGATAGTCAAGCCATCTATGAAGAATAAATCCATATGCACTATTTCTCCAAAGTCTTTTGGTGTTTCTGATAAATTAAGTAAAGGTTTAATAGGGTTTCTATCAACTTTCATTTCATTACATGTATTACAAACGTTAATAAATCGATTTATGTATAATTTTAAATTTGGAAAATAAATCTGCCTTTTCAACCCTTCGTAATTTTCTGTTACTCCTGCATGACCTGTTTCTCTTTCGTGATAATCTTTTATACGAGCCATAAGCTCATCTTCATTTTCTACTTCTTTCAGAATGTTCGAAACTTTTATGAATTTGATTTTGCTTCTGTTGAAACCGTTAATTAGTATTTGTTGCAAAACATTAAATTGAGAATCATTTAGTTCACTGTAAATTGCTACTTGTCCTCCACGTAATCTCTTTTTTAAAAAGTCGATGGTTAGGTTTTCGTTAGTAGTGTATTCCCAGGGTAAAATAGTTCTTCTTCTATTATTTGATTTAAGTTTATGTTCTGGTTTTTCTATTTCGACAAATAATATCTGTTGTTTATATTTATTAACATAATCGTCTTTTATGGATATGTGATCATTAAAATTTTCACTTTGGGAATGTACTGTATCTCCGCTTGGGCTATTGTTGTACTTCTGTGATGATGATGGTTCTTTTCTGACCCGTCTAATATCTGGAAAAAATTGTAAATTGTAATCTGCATTTGATGATCTACTTGATGCTCGATCTCCTTGAACTCGGTAAGGTAAAGTTTTTACTGATGTTATGTTAATTTTATTTTCCTTATTTGGAACATCGTCTATCATATTAATTTCTCCTGATTCACGTAGTCTCGATAAGAAATCTGCAGGTATAGTTTCTTTTCCCTTTATGTATTCCAATTTGATATTATATTCTCCTAGTTTCAATATCCAACGTTGTAGTCTTGGTGTAATATCCTTTCCTTTGAATTTCTGATAAAGCCATTTAATTGGTTGGTGATCAGTTTGTAAATCGAATTCTCTTCCATACAGAAATGGTCTTAGATAATTCACTGCCCAAACTATGGCTAGCATTTCTTTTTCTATTGTAGCGTATTTCTTTTCATGTTCGTTCAAGGTTCTGCTTATGTAGCAAATGGGATGTTCCTTTTGACTTAACACTGCTCCGATAGCATAATTGCTAGCATCCGTAGTTACTTTAAATCTTTGGATAAAGTCAGGATGTCTGAGGACTGGTGCTGATGTTAACAAATTTTTTAACTTTTCGAAGGCACCGACATATTCGTTGTCTTTCAGATTTACTTTCTGATCCTTCTTTAAGTATTTTGTCATCGGCTGTGCTACTTTGGCATAGTCCTTTATAAACTTCCTATAATATCCCGTTAAGCCCAAGAATGACTTGATTTCTTTAGAGTTTTTGGGAATTTGTACTTTGAGTATTTTTTCAATTTTATCCATGTTCGGTGTTATGCCTTCTGATCCGATAGTATGACCTAGAAATTGTGTTTCTTTTTTGAAAAAAACACACTTGTCAACTTGTAGTTTTAAATTTGCTTCTTTTAATTTAGTAAATACTTTTTTAATATTTTGTATGTGTTCCTGTAAGGATGTTCCGAAAATTAAAATATCATCTAAGTAAACTAAACACACTTTATCGATATAATCTTTTAGAACATGGTTAATTAAACGCTGAAAAGTGGCGGGTGCGTTCTTGAGTCCAAATGGCATTCTTGTATATTCATAGTGTCCAGTTGCTGTTGAAAATGCTGTTTTCTTAATATCTGCTTCCTTCATTCGGATTTGATGAAATCCTTTCGCAAGGTCCAATGTTGTAAAGTATTGTGCTCGTCCTAACTTTTCTAATATTCCATTTATATTTGGTATTGGGAATTTATCATCTACAGTAACTGCATTTAGTTTCCTGTAGTCTATAGCCAATCTCCATTTCTTTTGTCCTGAATTATCTAGTTTTTTAGCAACGATTACTACTGGTGAGTTATACGGTGAATTACTTTCCCTGATGATACCTTGTTCCAGCATTTCATTTATTTGCCTTTCTATCTCTTTATCGTGAATTTGTGGATTGCGATACATCTTCGAATATATTGCATCTTCTGTTGTTGTCTTTATTTCGTGTTCTATTTGATTTGTTGCAGATAGACTATCTCCTTCCAGATAGAATATTCCTCTATTATCTCGAATTAATTTACTTAATTCTCTTTGTTCTTCATTGTTTAAATTGTGCATATTTATGTCTATTTTGTCCTGAGGCTCCATCGAATGAATTTCTTCATATTTTATTTTATTTAAATCACTTGCACTAATTTCACTCTCACTTTCTAAAAATGACACTGAATTTTCACCAAACGTTACACTTTTATTTTTAAAATCTATTTTTGCACTTGTATGCGACAATATGTTTGTACCGATTACTGCGTCAAACTTTCTTCCAGTTAAATCTGCTAATTTCCACCTCGTGAATTCGCGTACTCCAATTTCTGGAGGAGTTTTTGTAATTGTTTCGTAATCGATCCCTAGATTCCCGGATATAGTACGATAAGCTTGATTTGTTGCTATTGCTTTGGGATGATTATCTAATTTCTTTATATTTAAAATTGATATGGTAGATCCTGAGTCAACTAATGCTTTCACAGGATAATTATTGATATGAATTGTTATTATGGGAAGATCTGTGTTTCCGAGGCTGGTGCAGGAAAATTTTCCTGAGTTTGAATCACGTTTGTTTCCATCGGTTCCACTCTATCTCGATTGTTAAAATTTTGGTTATTGTAATGATGATTGTTATAGTTATTGTGGTTGTATCTATGACTGTGTCTGTCTCTGTTATAATTATTGTTTTCGTTCTGATGTCGGTTTTGTCGGAATTGATGAGAATTGTCATAAAACCTACGTCTATGATAATTATTCCTATTATTAGAAAACCTACCACTCTCATTATTATTTTGATTAGAATTATTAATATTTTCAGGATTATTAGGCTCATTTTTTCTCTCTTCTGTGGATCTGTTATTAAAATGTTTATTGTTCTTGTGTTTCTTCTTGCTATAATTTTCGTAATTATCAATATAACCTGTCTGTATCAGTTCATGATACGCTTCATCCAAAGTACACACATTTTTTGTACGCAAGTACATTGCATCCGTTCTATTGATTTTACAAAGGAACTTTTCGAGAATACTTATCTCATTAAGTTCAGGTTTAAATTCTAATGGTCTACTTGTATCTAATATATATTTTAAATTCAATTTGTCCAAAATTCTTATCAAATAATTATATAAATCTTTTACATTTTTAGTATAAAAACGATCTGCTTGCTCCTTCAGTTTAAGAAATGACTCCTGTACTCCAAATGCTTTTATTAGTGCTCCTCTCACGTTTTCCCATGTTTTGTTGGTAATCCTTCGTATAACGATTGCGGCCTTTCCTTGAATTTTTGAATGTAATATTTCTGAGATGTATTTTGCTTCATTTTCGTCTGTTATTAGTGACATCAAGCCTTCTACTTCAAGTATGTAGCTATGTAGTTGAAATCCATCGTCTCCAGTAAATGGTTGCATCGCCCTTGCCTCTCGCAATAGCTCCGTAAATGTTATCGGCATTTTTGAAATATACAAGAAAAATTGTTTACTAGGCCTTACTTTCTAATTACCTCCTTCAGCAATCTTTTATTTAAATCTTACGGGGGCGATTCTTCCCGTAGATTAGTTTTTATTTTTATTGACCTTGTCAGTAATAAATTACAGCAAGGAGGCGAATTCTTCTAAAATTCTGCCTTCGGGACAATGCTAGTCCTTGTTTTATTATTTATTCACTTTTTATTTTGAATTGTTATTTTTCACTTCACACACTTCGTAGATTCTTTAAAAAAAGGATACCGGTAAGTGATTATCACTATGAGTCCGATCACTGTACTGAGTTACTTTATAACACGCGTTATTTACTTTACGTTTATAAGTTAACTATTTGCGACGGACACTTCGGTATCCTACCGACTGCGCCAATTAAATACTTGGTTTCCAGAGTTACCAAAAAAATATCGAAGTTTTAAACGGACCTTCCGCGGTCCCTTCGACAATTAATTACAACAAGATCGTCGTATTAATATTATAATTTATTTAGCAACGGCTTATGGAGAACTAACTCGAGTAAACTTTACAATCGCTTATATGTGATTTTGCGTGCGAAAAATCAGATAACGATCTATATGAAATTTGCTGACTCGATTTGCATCTCTGCGAGTTCTTATCTCGCAGACTAAACATTTGACATGAAGTTTGCTCGCTTATCTGATTCTTCGACGTGGGTGTTCTTATCTGAGGATATGACTCTTCCCTCCTTATGTTTAAATTCGTCCTCGAATTTACCTCTAATATTATTGATTTTAATTTTCATTGTTTTTCTTTTTAAATACAAATATGCAAATAAGACAATGAGGACGATTACAATAATTAATGTTATTGAAATGTTTATTGCAAAATGGGTCTGTTTTGTATATTTAATTTCTTGAATTTCTTTTAAGTTTTCTAGATGAAAATCATTTAATTCGTTCCAGGTATGTTGTTTTACAAAATCGGAAAAGTTTAATTGAACTTTTGGTATTATTATACGAGCTTTATATTCTGGTAATCTATTTGAAAATGTTATGTTGTTTAAGTTTAAGGAACAATTGTTGAATGTAAAAAGATAGTTTCCAATTAAATCTTGATTTCTTTCATCGCATGTGCTATGCCAAATAATTTTTGAATTGATTACAAGGACAGTACCCAGTTCTATTTCTTCAATTGAAGCTTTTTCTCTTTTAATTGTTGTACACGTTTCGTTTGTATAAAAACATAATCGGCTTTGTTTCAAATCTTTGAAATTGTTTTCGTTATTGTATTTGTACATAATGTTATTGATTTTTACAATGTATTCTTGTTCGAATTTGATTTCGTAATTATTTTGATTCGGAACGGGTATGACAATGTATTTATATGTACTGATAATCTGATGTGGTATTTTAATGACAAAAAGTAGTTCCAAGGGATTCTTATTGTTGATGGCTACTGCTATTTCTAAATGTTTCAGTTTAGCTATATCTATGTCATGTTCTATAATTTCTGTTGTTGTTAACATATTCCTACTCAATCCTAATCTAGCTGACATTAAATTGTCCTGTAGAATTTCTAATTCATTTTGTAATATTTGAATGTTAACTATAGTTGCTAAATAAGATATTTCTATTTTCCATCTTTCTGCTGTCTGATTCAAGGATTGTTCGATGATTTTTCTATCTATTTGAATGGTTGATATAACTCTCTTAATTTGTTCTTCTAATCTATTATTTATAGTAATCTGCTTATTCATTCTATTTATTAGTTCATGATTATTTTGATCCACTGCTTTAAAATGTTCTTCAATGTCTTGTCTATCGGTTGCGTCCATGATTCCAAATAACCAGTTATAAATGTTACCTACGGGGTCAATTAATCCTCTTCGTTTTCTAAATTTCAAGTTCAGATTTTTCTTTCTATTCTCACAAATTTCCTTGTATCCTGATTTATTTGCTAAAGATGAATAATTACAAGTGTCAAATAGTTTGTCTGTGGTAAATAAAGTTCTTGCGGTTGTTATAGTAAGTTTGTTTTGAACGATTGTGTCAAGTATGTTCTGGGATAATTTAGTTTTGTAGGATTGACCTAGTTTTAATTTTGGTCTATATTCTTTTGGTAGTAATGTATGTAATTGATGTTCCATGTCATCTAATTCTTGATCTAATGTCCATTGTCTGTGGTCATGAATACCTAGCATGTTTGTTTGTCTGATTTCGTCAATTGCTGTTTGAATATGTTCTAAGTTCACTTTGTGTAAAATCATATGTCTTCCGGTCACTAGTTCTATTTGGTCTGTTTTAATTTCAATATAACCTGTATCAGAATTGATCCTGTCGATCACTAACGTCGCCGACGTTAGGTGTAGTAGAAATATTTGATAAATTGTCATCATTATTTTCAATGTTGTCAACATCTTGTACTTCCTGTTGGTTGTTGGGTAGTTCTCGACCTGTAATTATAATGTTCTTTTTGGGTCTTTTTATATTAACTTTTGCTATTCTATCATTATATGTTTGTATTTTAAATTTAGGTTCTAATTTATTTCTTCCCGCTTTCGGGTTCTTAACTAAAATTTCGTTTCTTGTTTCTGTATATTCTTCTCTCGTTTTATTTTCACGCGTTAACATAGCTTGCTTGGCTTTGTTGATTCTTTCAAAAACTGTGTCTTTATCTATTCTTCCTGAATGTACATCTATTGGCCTTTCATTTGTTGTAGAATGTATTTGTCTATTATAAAATTCAAGGGCTTCAAAGAATTTCTCCTTCGTCGTTTGGTTCAGTATGCTTTTACATCCTGCTCTCATTTTTTCCTGAATTGTCTCATGGAACCTTTCGATGTCTGCATTTCCAGTATGTGAATGCGGCTTCGTTATATGAAGATTGATATCCTTAATTTGGTACACCTCTTTTAGAAATACTGAGTCAAAATCGCCATCTCCAATGATTTGTTTAGGTCTGCCCATTGTCGCTAAAATTGATAATAGTCCTTCTCTCATGTCTGCCATGTTTTTCGATTGAATCACTATCCCTACCGCAAACTTTGAAAACTTATCTATGCTTGTCATGATAGTCAAGCCATCTATGAAGAATAAATCCATATGCACTATTTCTCCAAAGTCTTTTGGTGTTTCTGATAAATTAAGTAAAGGTTTAATAGGGTTTCTATCAACTTTCATTTCATTACATGTATTACAAACGTTAATAAATCGATTTATGTATAATTTTAAATTTGGAAAATAAATCTGCCTTTTCAACCCTTCGTAATTTTCTGTTACTCCTGCATGACCTGTTTCTCTTTCGTGATAATCTTTTATACGAGCCATAAGCTCATCTTCATTTTCTACTTCTTTCAGAATGTTCGAAACTTTTATGAATTTGATTTTGCTTCTGTTGAAACCGTTAATTAGTATTTGTTGCAAAACATTAAATTGAGAATCATTTAGTTCACTGTAAATTGCTACTTGTCCTCCACGTAATCTCTTTTTTAAAAAGTCGATGGTTAGGTTTTCGTTAGTAGTGTATTCCCAGGGTAAAATAGTTCTTCTTCTATTATTTGATTTAAGTTTATGTTCTGGTTTTTCTATTTCGACAAATAATATCTGTTGTTTATATTTATTAACATAATCGTCTTTTATGGATATGTGATCATTAAAATTTTCACTTTGGGAATGTACTGTATCTCCGCTTGGGCTATTGTTGTACTTCTGTGATGATGATGGTTCTTTTCTGACCCGTCTAATATCTGGAAAAAATTGTAAATTGTAATCTGCATTTGATGATCTACTTGATGCTCGATCTCCTTGAACTCGGTAAGGTAAAGTTTTTACTGATGTTATGTTAATTTTATTTTCCTTATTTGGAACATCGTCTATCATATTAATTTCTCCTGATTCACGTAGTCTCGATAAGAAATCTGCAGGTATAGTTTCTTTTCCCTTTATGTATTCCAATTTGATATTATATTCTCCTAGTTTCAATATCCAACGTTGTAGTCTTGGTGTAATATCCTTTCCTTTGAATTTCTGATAAAGCCATTTAATTGGTTGGTGATCAGTTTGTAAATCGAATTCTCTTCCATACAGAAATGGTCTTAGATAATTCACTGCCCAAACTATGGCTAGCATTTCTTTTTCTATTGTAGCGTATTTCTTTTCATGTTCGTTCAAGGTTCTGCTTATGTAGCAAATGGGATGTTCCTTTTGACTTAACACTGCTCCGATAGCATAATTGCTAGCATCCGTAGTTACTTTAAATCTTTGGATAAAGTCAGGATGTCTGAGGACTGGTGCTGATGTTAACAAATTTTTTAACTTTTCGAAGGCACCGACATATTCGTTGTCTTTCAGATTTACTTTCTGATCCTTCTTTAAGTATTTTGTCATCGGCTGTGCTACTTTGGCATAGTCCTTTATAAACTTCCTATAATATCCCGTTAAGCCCAAGAATGACTTGATTTCTTTAGAGTTTTTGGGAATTTGTACTTTGAGTATTTTTTCAATTTTATCCATGTTCGGTGTTATGCCTTCTGATCCGATAGTATGACCTAGAAATTGTGTTTCTTTTTTGAAAAAAACACACTTGTCAACTTGTAGTTTTAAATTTGCTTCTTTTAATTTAGTAAATACTTTTTTAATATTTTGTATGTGTTCCTGTAAGGATGTTCCGAAAATTAAAATATCATCTAAGTAAACTAAACACACTTTATCGATATAATCTTTTAGAACATGGTTAATTAAACGCTGAAAAGTGGCGGGTGCGTTCTTGAGTCCAAATGGCATTCTTGTATATTCATAGTGTCCAGTTGCTGTTGAAAATGCTGTTTTCTTAATATCTGCTTCCTTCATTCGGATTTGATGAAATCCTTTCGCAAGGTCCAATGTTGTAAAGTATTGTGCTCGTCCTAACTTTTCTAATATTCCATTTATATTTGGTATTGGGAATTTATCATCTACAGTAACTGCATTTAGTTTCCTGTAGTCTATAGCCAATCTCCATTTCTTTTGTCCTGAATTATCTAGTTTTTTAGCAACGATTACTACTGGTGAGTTATACGGTGAATTACTTTCCCTGATGATACCTTGTTCCAGCATTTCATTTATTTGCCTTTCTATCTCTTTATCGTGAATTTGTGGATTGCGATACATCTTCGAATATATTGCATCTTCTGTTGTTGTCTTTATTTCGTGTTCTATTTGATTTGTTGCAGATAGACTATCTCCTTCCAGATAGAATATTCCTCTATTATCTCGAATTAATTTACTTAATTCTCTTTGTTCTTCATTGTTTAAATTGTGCATATTTATGTCTATTTTGTCCTGAGGCTCCATCGAATGAATTTCTTCATATTTTATTTTATTTAAATCACTTGCACTAATTTCACTCTCACTTTCTAAAAATGACACTGAATTTTCACCAAACGTTACACTTTTATTTTTAAAATCTATTTTTGCACTTGTATGCGACAATATGTTTGTACCGATTACTGCGTCAAACTTTCTTCCAGTTAAATCTGCTGATTTCCACCTCGAGAATTCGCGTACTCCAATTTCTGGAGGAGTTTTTGTAATTGTTTCGTAATCGATCCCTAGATTCCCGGATATAGTACGATAAGCTTGATTTGTTGCTATTGCTTTGGGATGATTACCTAATTTCTTTATATTTAAAATTGATATGGTAGATCCTGAGTCAACTAATGCTTTCACAGGATAATTATTGATATGAATTGTTATTATGGGAAGATCTGTGTTTCCGAGGCTGGTGCAGGAAAATTTTCCTGAGTTTGAATCACGTTTGTTTCCATCGGTTCCACTCTATCTCGATTGTTAAAATTTTGGTTATTGTAATGATGATTGTTATAGTTATTGTGGTTGTATCTATGACTGTGTCTGTCTCTGTTATAATTATTGTTTTCGTTCTGATGTCGGTTTTGTCGGAATTGATGAGAATTGTCATAAAACCTACGTCTATGATAATTATTCCTATTATTAGAAAACCTACCACTCTCATTATTATTTTGATTAGAATTATTAATATTTTCAGGATTATTAGGCTCATTTTTTCTCTCTTCTGTGGATCTGTTATTAAAATGTTTATTGTTCTTGTGTTTCTTCTTGCTATAATTTTCGTAATTATCAATATAACCTGTCTGTATCAGTTCATGATACGCTTCATCCAAAGTACACACATTTTTTGTACGCAAGTACATTGCATGCGTTCTATTGATTTTACAAAGGAACTTTTCGAGAATACTTATCTCATTAAGTTCAGGTTTAAATTCTAATGGTCTACTTGTATCTAATATATATTTTAAATTCAATTTGTCCAAAATTCTTATCAAATAATTATATAAATCTTTTACATTTTTAGTATAAAAACGATCTGCTTGCTCCTTCAGTTTAAGAAATGACTCCTGTACTCCAAATGCTTTTATTAGTGCTCCTCTCACGTTTTCCCATGTTTTGTTGGTAATCCTTCGTATAACGATTGCGGCCTTTCCTTGAATTTTTGAATGTAATATTTCTGAGATGTATTTTGCTTCATTTTCGTCTGTTATTAGTGACATCAAGCCTTCTACTTCAAGTATGTAGCTATGTAGTTGAAATCCATCGTCTCCAGTAAATGGTTGCATCGCCCTTGCCTCTCGCAATAGCTCCGTAAATGTTATCGGCATTTTTGAAATATACAAGAAAAATTGTTTACTAGGCCTTACTTTCTAATTACCTCCTTCAGCAATCTTTTATTTAAATCTTACGGGGGCGATTCTTCCCGTAGATTAGTTTTTATTTTTATTGACCTTGTCAGTAATAAATTACAGCAAGGAGGCGAATTCTTCTAAAATTCTGCCTTCGGGACAATGCTAGTCCTTGTTTTATTATTTATTCACTTTTTATTTTGAATTGTTATTTTTCACTTCACACACTTCGTAGATTCTTTAAAAAAAAGGATACCGGTAAGTGATTATCACTATGAGTCCGATCACTGTACTGAGTTACTTTATAACACGCGTTATTTACTTTACGTTTATAAGTTAACTATTTGCGACGGACACTTCGGTATCCTACCGACTGCGCCAATTAAATACTTGGTTTCCAGAGTTACCAAAAAAATATCGAAGTTTTAAACGGACCTTCCGCGGTCCCTTCGACAATTAATTACAACAAGATCGTCGTATTAATATTATAATTTATTTAGCAACGGCTTATGGAGAACTAACTCGAGTAAACTTTACAATCGCTTATATGTGATTTTGCGTGCGAAAAATCAGATAACGATCTATATGAAATTTGCTGACTCGATTTGCATCTCTGCGAGTTCTTATCTCGCAGACTAAACATTTGACATGAAGTTTGCTCGCTTATCTGATTCTTCGACGTGGGTGTTCTTATCTGAGGATATGACTAGCAGCGGTATAAACCACTTTTAAATTAGCCGAGCCTGCTATTTTGGCTACGCTACTTTAGCGCTGCTAAAATTTAGCGCGGTTACAAGTGTGAAGGTAGCAGTGGTATAAACACCATAACAGTCATAAATAGGATTTCTGGTTTCGAGCGACCTTCGCAATCTTGAAGCCTTGGTGCAAGAGTGTTTTTGTTCTAAGTTTTGAGCTCCTTTCAGATATTACGCCATTTTTGCTTTGGTTAACAAGCTGTACGGTGTAGACGCTACTACCATAGCAGCGCCAGTTTGGCAACGCTATTTTAGCTACTGCATAAACAAGGCCTATGTTTTCCTAATTTTATTGTTGTTGCTATTGGTATTATTATTATATTTTATTTTATAACTATGATTTTCATTGCTATTATTGCTTTTACTCCAAGTGCCTTTTGGATTTACGTTGTTTTCTGTATTTTTTCAAGGTATAGCCTTTCAATTTTTTAACTTAGCCGCGGCCAATAAAAATAGTCAATAAATAAATAACTGATGATTGTAATTGTCACTCCTGTATGATCTTGATAAGGATTCATAGGTATACAAATCCTTATCAAGACCATACAGGAGTGACAACTACAATCATTTGACTACGGCAAGGTGCGCTCTATCCTGCAACTTTTTCAACTCGGCGTCGATTTGGAATGGAAAGCTGCTAAAAATGGAGTGGATATGAAAGATATTAAGGCAGTGACGTCATCGATACTCTTCAAGCCAACTAACACTACGTGTAAAGAATGTAACTCAAAAAACGGAACGCCGAAAATCACACGCTTCAAAATAATAGGTGGATACGGCTACAAAAACTTCAATTATTCATTTATATGTGATTGAAAGTTGCAGAAGTCGAAGTAGTTGCATTATTCTTATCGTTCTTTAGTCGCGAAGTTGAGTTCTACTACTAGCAGCATACACATTATTTGAATTTTTTATTTTATTTTTGTCTTATTATATTTATATGTCGAGGCTTTTAAAAAAAAACAAATAAAGAATTAACAATTTCAATAGCATATCTCAATAGCAATATGCGAATAAACGTTTGTTTACGTATAAGGGGCAGGTAGGGTAAAACGGTTAGTGGTTTACATAGAGATAAAATAGTAGAGTTGCCCATGTGATACAACTGCTTTGCATCTACCCCTGCGACTTTCGCCAAACGTCTCATCTAGCAACTTGACAAGAGATTTTCCACGTGGTGATCATATGACGTATGATTCCAAATGAGATAGATGTGCAAGGGGCAGACAAAATATCGCATATCCCTTAGCTCTTGGTTTCGTCCCCTCCAATACATTTCAAATGTGAAGGGCCACTCCATTGTCTACTACCTCCATTGTGGTTTATATTAGTAGTTGACAGAAAAAATCAGTTGACAATCTTGCGCAAATAATTTGTCAACATTTTTTTTGAGCACCAGGCTGTGACTTGACTCTGGTGGTCGGTTTTTTGTCTCAAAAATTATCCCGGCATTACTTGATCTTCGCAATCCTTACAAATTGTACAAACATTCACTTTATTTTGCAAATAAAGCGACTTTTTCCTCTTGTCTCCTGAAAGGGATCCGTTTACCCACACCAAATTTTTCTAAAATATCCGATTCTACATGCATTTTCGCAAGACATAAGTATCTTTGGAAAAACATCAGCTCATAGTTTATTTTGAATCATAAGAAATTAACAAGACTCAATGTGCAGTTAGTTCATTTTACCATGCCAATTTTCGATGCCCCGAAAAATGACAGTATTTTAAAATTTTTATTGTGCGCACCATAAACTTATTTTAATTTTTTACAAATTGTTTTAATAATTTTTTAATTTTTATTAAAAAATTATAATTTATTTTATTAATTATTAATATTATTAATTTTTTACAAATTGTTGCTAGGCGTCTTCCTGTTTCCCAAAAATTAGCTAATATTTAATTCAGCTAATGGTACAATTAAAAAAAAGTAACGTTTACATTACTTACCCCTACAATTGTTTTTTTACTAATTTTCGAAGAAAAGTAGTATTAAACTCGTTTCACCGAAAATTCATATTTCTTATTTACTATATATATATATATATATATATATATATATATATATATATATATATATATATATATATATATATATATATATATATATATATATATATATATATATATATATATCATCATCAAAATGATTAAGGGAGATAATCTCTGGAGTGGCCAATCCGATTGAGCTGAAACTTTCGGAGAACGTAGATGTATTTAGTAGAAAGGTTCAAACCTTGCTAAAATTCAGATATCGTAAACCTTTTGGCGGCGGCGAGCGTTTTAGTGAATTTTGAGGTACTCCTATATATCCAAGCAAAGTGAAGTTTTGTTCAAAAAAAGGATTGGGAATAAAAACTGATTATGTTTTTAGCTTGCATATGACAAAAAATTGAAAATTTTGAGCCGTGTGTGGGTGCAGCGTGCCTAAAATTAGGCAAGGATTTTTTTTCAAATTTTGATTTGTCATTACTTCTGACAAAAACGTTGGATCATCGTGAAATTTGCAGAGCGTATTGATGTTGACTAAAATTTAATACACATGGATCTCCAAGATCGTGCGGGTAACTCTGTAGCTGCGGCAGGCTCTGGAAAAAAAATCCTTCAAATCATTGAACCTTCTGAAAATTTTTTTGATTTTTGACAAAAAATTCAAATCATTGATAAATTTTAACGTTTGTGCATCATGTGAAATTAAAATTTTGAAAATTCCGATTTGCACAAGAACGGCAACCCATCACTAAATTACCTCTATTTTCAGCACTCGAAAGTTCTGTTCACGAGAACTGACGACCGGATTATCCGATCATAATGAAATTCATAGAGCATGTTGGTATTAACTAGGACCAGGTCTGATAGAAGTGATTTTGAAATGCGGGCAATCCTGTGGCAGTGGTGCAATCTTGAAAAATCACTGAGAAGAAGAAACAGCTTTTTGGCCTATAACTTCCGATTCAGCCATCAGATTTAAACAAAATTCACACAATATTTGGATCTTATTTAAGGTAACATTTGATGAAAATTTGGCTGAAAAAGTAGAATAGAGTTGCCAGCTATGGTGATTTTTGTCTGCTAAATCTTTCAAATTTCCTCAGCAAAATAAAGCTTTTTCCCCTTTAAGTTCCGGTGCAGTCATGATATCAAAATGAAGTTTATGCAGTAAATAAATTTTAATGTGAGCCAAATGTCATAGGAATTTTGTACAAAAATCATGAAAGGGCTGCCAGCTATGATCAAATTTGTAATTTTTTGGAATTTCTTTACTGCGCGATTATGTCATTAGATTTGCAAATGGGAACAATCCTGCAATAAAAATTAACAACAAATATTAACGCTATAAAAATTTGAAAGTTTTGAGGGTGGTAACCTAAAACAATTTTTCACCCGTATAACTTCTAGCGCAGTGATTCAATCGAAACGAAATTTATTGGTTGGGTTAAGTTTAACGTGAAGCAGATTTGGTATATATTTTGCTTTGCTGTTGACACAGGGTAACCAGTTTTAGCCACTTTCGTAACTATTGCATCAACAGATGCTTCAAATTACATACTCATACGCAAAACATTTGCAATAAAACTAAAAAACCAATTTTTCAATTTTCCGAGTTTTGAACATTTTTAGGATGGCAGCCTCAAACAACGTTGACCGCTAAAGCTTTCGACGAAATGCTCCGATGAGAACGAAATTCAAAGGATAAGTTGATTTAAGTATGAGCTTGTGAAGGTTAACTTATTGCTGCTTCGTTGGGAAAGTGCTGCCAGCACTGAACATTTTCATCATTTGTGTTATAGTTGAGTTTTGTTGCTTTGGATAAGGAATGGTTGATATGATTCTACAAAAAAGTGTATTACGTCTTTCCACATTTTTTTGTCCCTCAAAGAAAATTTCTTTGAAAATTAGTTTTCTAGCGGTTCAGGTGCGCTAGAGTTTTTTAATTTAACTTATTAAACTCTAATTGATCGACACTTTTTGCAACGTTGCCTGCTACTTTACTATCAAGAGACGAGTTAATTCGTACAATGTGGAGCAGGTCCTTTTGAGATTCGGTTGTTTGACTTGCTTCGACTAAATTCTGCAAGAAATTTCAAATCAATCAAATTCCGTAGCATTAATCTTAAACCTAGTTTTGAATTATTTACCTTGAAGCTCTCAATAAGAAACAGCTTCGATTGAGCATTATGTTCGGGTGAAGCATTTTCAGACATTACTTCAGCTTACCATAAATAAAATTCTGTGTAAGAAAGTAACAGTTTTCATATTGAAACGACACAATGAGAGTATATTTCCTACCGGAAATCTATGTCGCTTTGTAATTTCACTTCGGGGAAACTCTCAGAGTCAGCGATTGCTGTTAGGACCACTCGTAGCTCAAAGCCGCAGTTCACATCGAATCAACAAAATCATCGGTTTTTATCAATTTATTAAATATTTACAACGCAAACCGCACTAACTTTTATTGTCGCGATTTACTCAACATGTTTCGCGGGTCTCACGTTCATTTTACTCGAATATAGCACGTGCAACCCGCACAATTTAGATTTTCACGCGGACCAGTCACCATATTTACACCACCAGATACCATTTTTCCGAAATATCAAAACAAGACAAGACAGAGAATCCGGACAGTCTATCTTGATCTCCTATAACTGTTATAATAGGTCAGCTAAAACGCTGACGTCATAATCTGTTATACGGAGATCAAGACCAAGTCGGAGACGCGAATTCGGAAAGGCCCTTAGATTTAGAAAACTTTCTTAAGGTATTTTCCATATGTTTCAAATAAAATATCATTAAAAACTTAGATCATTAGATGCGTATTGTTTTGATCTTCCAGAAGCAGAACACACAAAATTTTAAAAATTCGCCGGCCGAAGTAATGGCAATTTCGTAACATGGAGATTATTAATATTCACAGAAAGTATATGAATGTTGTCTATAAGTATCGAAATATCGTAGTTTAATTTCAAAGATCCTCGAGAAAACATGCGAAAGTAAAGCATGGAATAATATACTTAACGTCTACTTAAGTACAATCAGCATATTGTTGTTGAATTAGGTATAGATACGAGATAATTGTTATTGTAAATAAATGAGTCATGTATATTTTAAAGTTGTTAATTGCCAATGCAGAATTTTGAAGATAATTTCGTCTACTTCGAAACTGGTTGAAATAGAAACAACTACGATCATTCGAAAATATTTAATTACTGACAAATCATGCTTTACCATGATACAATGAGAACAAGGTAGTCTATTCCGACTACCAAAATGCGTTCGTTTTGCGCTGGTGACAACTGTGAGTGATTTGCCTCTAAGCCAATGTATACCTTTTTTAATACACGCACAACACTGCTCTCTCACAAAAATTCCGCTCAGTGCACCACTTTCTACCGCACTCACAACGGAAAAGCCTTAATGCTGTGTCTTAATGCTGGGAACACCAGATCGGTGTAGAAGCGTGCAACGGGCAACACGGAAAGAAACGTCAACGTCAGTTTGGTTTGTGTCGGGGACTGAGAGCATTGACTTTCAGTCAAAATTATTCAAATAAAATTTAGAAATTTTTCGGCGAATTCGATGGAAACGTACATTTACGTTTGTGCGCGATCATTTGTGTCGGTTTCGCGAGTAAATTAGCGGTAAAAAGTTATAAAATAGTGCGATAATGAAGTGCCGCGTTACAGGCTGCAAAAGTAGCTACCGAAGTGCTTCGCAGGGGATATCGTATTTCGGGTAAGTAAAATAAACCTTTGGCAACAACTTCGTATAGTTTTTGTGTTAAATCATAATGAGTTTCATTGACAAAAAGTATTTTAATCTCCACTCGCCGGTTTTGGTAAAGAAATGTCAAACGACTTTCAAAATGGCGATCTCTTGTGGTTTTTTCACATAGCTTTGCCATATGAACTGTGTAGGGCACACACAAGTACCTCTTTCTCACACCAGTAAGCAGAAAGTCGAAAATTGGCACATTTCTCTCGGCCGATTTCGAATCCATTCTGTCTTATATCTGTGGTTCTATGCCTTATAGCCCGTTCACACTAGGCTCTAAATCAGGCGATTTCGGTCAGCTGATCGCTTTAGAGGTAAATCAACTTAAATTTACCTGATTACCCATACATTTTTTTCGGCGTCTGACAGAGTTAATCAAGTAGATTTAGAGTTAATCAAGTACAAATCAGGTACTATTGTGAATTTTGCCCCTGGTGAATTTTTCTCAGAGCGTGGTGGATTCCATCCGTGAGAGCGAGAGTAGATTTGAATGAAATGTCATTCGAATTTCATTCTAAAATAGCAAAAATTGAACAAAAAAGGAAAATGTGAGATGTACAAAGTGAAAAGAAAATGTTCTTGCATGTTCCTGCACCACTTTCAACAACTTTCGCGCAAAAAAAATTGTACACATAAATTCGAATGTCATTTCTCTCTCTAAATCTCCTCATTCTAAATCACGTCGGGTAGTGTGAACGCTTACCTGATTAACTTTGACAGCTTCTAAATCTACTTGATTTAGAGTGTAGTGTGAACGGCTTATTAAGCATGATGGAGTGAAGCGGAGTGGCTCGACGAGAACGATGTAGATACTTCAAAATGAAGTACCGACAGTTACTTCAAGATGCTTCTCCACTTATCAGTTTCGAAAACAGTGAAGTAAACTCATGGCCCGAGGCAATGCCTTCTATATGTACGGGCCGTAATGCAGAATGATGACGTCAGAGCATCGGACCAAATGTCGCGAAAAACACACGTAGTCTTATGGGACGTCCGCGGGAAAATGTTAATTTTACGGGTTGTGTTATAGTGCGTGAAATGAAAACATAGTGGTATGTGCGGAACAGTGCTAGTGAACAGTTAAAACACAAATTAATGCGGTGCGTGCGGCATAATTGGAAAAATTCACGACGAAATGTTTATCAGTTGTTGTTAGGTTATGTGATGTTCCGTGTCGATTTGCTATCGCGATACAATTGGTCGATACAAAATGAAAGTTATGGCTAAATATTATTATTATAACGCGTCCACGCACAAAAAATTAAAGTTTTATTCGTATTTTAGCTAAAAAACTGCATGTGAAATCTCGGTGTGTGTCGGCACTGCCTCGTGGAAATGTCCAAATGGTTTGACGCCATGACGTCACATCGACAACGATTACGTAGCCTGACGGCCCGTACTTCTAGAAGGCATTGCCCGAGGACACTGATTTATGCTTTGACAGACAATGAGTGCGTTTATGCCGTAGCCAAATTAGTAAGCTCTGTTTATTTAGCAGCGGTATAAACCACTTTTAAATTAGCCGAGCCTGCTATTTTGGCTACGCTACTTTAGCGCTGCTAAAATTTAGCGCGGTTACAAGTGTGAAGGTAGCAGTGGTATAAACACCATAACAGTCATAAATAGGATTTCTGGTTTCGAGCGACCTTCGCAATCTTGAAGCCTTGGTGCAAGAGTGTTTTTGTTCTAAGTTTTGAGCTCCTTTCAGATATTACGCCATTTTTGCTTTGGTTAACAAGCTGTACGGTGTAGACGCTACTACCATAGCAGCGCCAGTTTGGCAACGCTATTTTAGCTACTGCATAAACAAGGCCTATGTTTTCCTAATTTTATTGTTGTTGCTATTGGTATTATTATTATATTTTATTTTATAACTATGATTTTCATTGCTATTATTGCTTTTACTCCAAGTGCCTTTTGGATTTACGTTGTTTTCTGTATTTTTTCAAGGTATAGCCTTTCAATTTTTTAACTAAGCCGCGGCCAATAAAAATAGTCAATAAATAAATAACTGATGATTGTAATTGTCACTCCTGTATAATCTTGATAAGGATTCATAGGTATACAAATCCTTATCAAGACCATACAGGAGTGACAACTACAATCATTTGACTACGGCAAGGTGCGCTCTATCCTGCAACTTTTTCAACTCGGCGTCGATTTGGAATGGAAAGCTGCTAAAAATGGAGTGGATATGAAAGATATTAAGGCAGTGACGTCATCGATACTCTTCAAGCCAACTAACACTACGTGTAAAGAATGTAACTCAAAAAACGGAACGCCGAAAATCACACGCTTCAAAATAATAGGTGGATACGGCTACAAAAACTTCAATTATTCATTTATATGTGATTGAAAGTTGCAGAAGTCGTAGTAGTTGCATTATTCTTATCGTTCTTTAGTCGCGAAGTTGAGTTCTACTACTAGCAGCATACACATTATTTGAATTTTTTATTTTATTTTTGTCTTATTATATTTATATGTCGAGGCTTTTAAAAAAAAACAAATAAAGAATTAACAATTTCAATAGCATATCTCAATAGCAATATGCGAATAAACGTTTGTTTACGTATAAGGGGCAGGTAGGGTAAAACGGTTAGTGGTTTACATAGAGATAAAATAGTATGTGATACAACTGCTTTGCATCTACCCCTGCGACTTTCGCCAAACGTCTCATCTAGCAACTTGACAAGAGATTTTCCACGTGGTGATCATATGACGTATGATTCCAAATGAGATAGATGTGCAAGGGGCAGACAAAATATCGCATATCCCTTAGCTCTTGGTTTCGTCCCCTCCAATACATTTCAAATGTGAAGGGCCACTCCATTGTCTACTACCTCCATTGTGGTTTATATTAGTAGTTGACAGAAAAAATCAGTTGACAATCTTGCGCAAATAATTTGTCAACATTTTTTTTGAGCACCAGGCTGTGACTTGACTCTGGTGGTCGGTTTTTTTGTCTCAAAAATTATCCCGGCATTACTTGATCTTCGCAATCCTTACAAATTGTACAAACATTCACTTTATTTTGCAAATAAAGCGACTTTTTCCTCTTGTCTCCTGAAAGGGATCCGTTTACCCACACCAAATTTTTCTAAAATATCCGATTCTACATGCTTTTTCGCAAGACATAAGTATCTTTGGAAAAACATCAGCTCATAGTTTATTTTGAATCATAAGAAATTAACAAGACTCAATGTGCAGTTAGTTCATTTTACCATGCCAATTTTCGATGCCCCGAAAAATGACAGTATTTTAAAATTTTTATTGTGCGCACCATAAACTTATTTTAATTTTTTACAAATTGTTTTAATAATTTTTTAATTTTTATTAAAAAATTATAATTTATTTTATTAATTATTAATATTATTAATTTTTTACAAATTGTTGCTAGGCGTCTTCCTGTTTCCCAAAAATTAGCTAATATTTAATTCAGCTAATGGTACAATTAAAAAAAAAGTAACGTTTACATTACTTACCCCTACAATTGTTTTTTTACTAATTTTCGAAGAAAAGTAGTATTAAACTCGTTTCACCGAAAATTCATATTTCTTATTTACTATATATATATATATATATATATATATATATATATATATATATATATATATATATATATATATATATATATATATATATATATATATATATATATATATATATATATATATATATATATATCATCATCAAAATGATTAAGGGAGATAATCTCTGGAGTGGCCAATCCGATTGAGCTGAAACTTTCGGAGAACGTAGATGTATTTAGTAGAAAGGTTCAAACCTTGCTAAAATTCAGATATCGTAAACCTTTTGGCGGCGGCGAGCGTTTTAGTGAATTTTGAGGTACTCCTATATATCCAAGCAAAGTGAAGTTTTGTTCAAAAAAAGGATTGGGAATAAAAACTGATTATGTTTTTAGCTTGCATATGACAAAAAATTGAAAATTTTGAGCCGTGTGTGGGTGCAGCGTGCCTAAAATTAGGCAAGGATTTTTTTTCAAATTTTGATTTGTCATTACTTCTGACAAAAACGTTGGATCATCGTGAAATTTGCAGAGCGTATTGATGTTGACTAAAATTTAATACACATGGATCTCCAAGATCGTGCGGGTAACTCTGTAGCTGCGGCAGGCTCTGGAAAAAAAATCCTTCAAATCATTGAACCTTCTGAAAATTTTTTGATTTTTGACAAAAAATTCAAATCATTGATAAATTTTAACGTTTGTGCATCATGTGAAATTAAAATTTTGAAAATTCCGATTTGCACAAGAACGGCAACCCATCACTAAATTACCTCTATTTTCAGCACTCGAAAGTTCTGTTCACGAGAACTGACGACCGGATTATCCGATCATAATGAAATTCATAGAGCATGTTGGTATTAACTAGGACCAGGTCTGATAGAAGTGATTTTGAAATGCGGGCAATCCTGTGGCAGTGGTGCAATCTTGAAAAATCACTGAGAAGAAGAAACAGCTTTTTGGCCTATAACTTCCGATTCAGCCATCAGATTTAAACAAAATTCACACAATATTTGGATCTTATTTAAGGTAACATTTGATGAAAATTTGGCTGAAAAAGTAGAATAGAGTTGCCAGCTATGGTGATTTTTGTCTGCTAAATCTTTCAAATTTCCTCAGCAAAATAAAGCTTTTTCCCCTTTAAGTTCCGGTGCAGTCATGATATCAAAATGAAGTTTATGCAGTAAATAAATTTTAATGTGAGCCAAATGTCATAGGAATTTTGTACAAAAATCATGAAAGGGCTGCCAGCTATGATCAAATTTGTAATTTTTTGGAATTTCTTTACTGCGCGATTATGTCATTAGATTTGCAAATGGGAACAATCCTGCAATAAAAATTAACAACAAATATTAACGCTATAAAAATTTGAAAGTTTTGAGGGTGGTAACCTAAAACAATTTTTCACCCGTATAACTTCTAGCGCAGTGATTCAATCGAAACGAAATTTATTGGTTGGGTTAAGTTTAACGTGAAGCAGATTTGGTATATATTTTGCTTTGCTGTTGACACAGGGTAACCAGTTTTAGCCATTTTCGTAACTATTGCATCAACAGATGCTTCAAATTACATACTCATACGCAAAACATTTGCAATAAAACTAAAAAACCAATTTTTCAATTTTCCGAGTTTTGAACATTTTTAGGATGGCAGCCTCAAACAACGTTGACCGCTAAAGCTTTCGACGAAATGCTCCGATGAGAACGAAATTCAAAGGATAAGTTGATTTAAGTATGAGCTTGTGAAGGTTAACTTATTGCTGCTTCGTTGGGAAAGTGCTGCCAGCACTGAACATTTTCATCATTTGTGTTATAGTTGAGTTTTGTTGCTTTGGATAAGGAATGGTTGATATGATTCTACAAAAAAGTGTATTACGTCTTTCCACATTTTTTTGTCCCTCAAAGAAAATTTCTTTGAAAATTAGTTTTCTAGCGGTTCAGGTGCGCTAGAGTTTTTTAATTTAACTTATTAAACTCTAATTGATCGACACTTTTTGCAACGTTGCCTGCTACTTTACTATCAAGAGACGAGTTAATTCGTACAATGTGGAGCAGGTCCTTTTGAGATTCGGTTGTTTGACTTGCTTCGACTAAATTCTGCAAGAAATTTCAAATCAATCAAATTCCGTAGCATTAATCTTAAACCTAGTTTTGAATTATTTACCTTGAAGCTCTCAATAAGAAACAGCTTCGATTGAGCATTATGTTCGGGTGAAGCATTTTCAGACATTACTTCAGCTTACCATAAATAAAATTCTGTGTAAGAAAGTAACAGTTTTCATATTGAAACGACACAATGAGAGTATATTTCCTACCGGAAATCTATGTCGCTTTGTAATTTCACTTCGGGGAAACTCTCAGAGTCAGCGATTGCTGTTAGGACCACTCGTAGCTCAAAGCCGCAGTTCACATCGAATCAACAAAATCATCGGTTTTTATCAATTTATTAAATATTTACAACGCAAACCGCACTAACTTTTATTGTCGCGATTTACTCAACATGTTTCGCGGGTCTCACGTTCATTTTACTCGAATATAGCACGTGCAACCCGCACAATTTAGATTTTCACGCGGACCAGTCACCATATTTACACCACCAGATACCATTTTTCCGAAATATCAAAACAAGACAAGACAGAGAATCCGGACAGTCTATCTTGATCTCCTATAACTGTTATAATAGGTCAGCTAAAACGCTGACGTCATAATCTGTTATACGGAGATCAAGACCAAGTCGGAGACGCGAATTCGGAAAGGCCCTTAGATTTAGAAAACTTTCTTAAGGTATTTTCCATATGTTTCAAATAAAATATCATTAAAAACTTAGATCATTAGATGCGTATTGTTTTGATCTTCCAGAAGCAGAACACACAAAATTTTAAAAATTCGCCGGCCGAAGTAATGGCAATTTCGTAACATGGAGATTATTAATATTCACAGAAAGTATATGAATGTTGTCTATAAGTATCGAAATATCGTAGTTTAATTTCAAAGATCCTCGAGAAAACATGCGAAAGTAAAGCATGGAATAATATACTTAACGTCTACTTAAGCACAATCAGCATATTGTTGTTGAATTAGGTATAGATACGAGATAATTGTTATTGTAAATAAATGAGTCATGTATATTTTAAAGTTGTTAATTGCCAATGCAGAATTTTGAAGATAATTTCGTCTACTTCGAAACTGGTTGAAATAGAAACAACTACGATCATTCGAAAATATTTAATTACTGACAAATCATGCTTTACCATGATACAATGAGAACAAGGTAGTCTATTCCGACTACCAAAATGCGTTCGTTTTGCGCTGGTGACAACTGTGAGTGATTTGCCTCTAAGCCAATGTATACCTTTTTTAATACACGCACAACACTGCTCTCTCACAAAAATTCCGCTCAGTGCACCACTTTCTACCGCACTCACAACGGAAAAGCCTTAATGCTGTGTCTTAATGCTGGGAACACCAGATCGGTGTAGAAGCGTGCAACGGGCAACACGGAAAGAAACGTCAACGTCAGTTTGGTTTGTGTCGGGGACTGAGAGCATTGACTTTCAGTCAAAATTATTCAAATAAAATTTAGAAATTTTTCGGCGAATTCGATGGAAACGTACATTTACGTTTGTGCGCGATCATTTGTGTCGGTTTCGCGAGTAAATTAGCGGTAAAAAGTTATAAAATAGTGCGATAATGAAGTGCCGCGTTACAGGCTGCAAAAGTAGCTACCGAAGTGCTTCGCAGGGGATATCGTATTTCGGGTAAGTAAAATAAACCTTTGGCAACAACTTCGTATAGTTTTTGTGTTAAATCATAATGAGTTTCATTGACAAAAAGTATTTTAATCTCCACTCGCCGGTTTTGGTAAAGAAATGTCAAACGACTTTCAAAATGGCGATCTCTTGTAGTTTTTTCACATAGCTTTGCCATATGAACTGTGTAGGGCACACACAAGTACCTCTTTCTCACACCAGTAAGCAGAAAGTCGAAAATTGGCACATTTCTCTCGGCCGATTTCGAATCCATTCTGTCTTATATCTGTGGTTCTATGCCTTATAGCCCGTTCACACTAGGCTCTAAATCAGGCGATTTCGGTCAGCTGATCGCTTTAGAGGTAAATCAACTTAAATTTACCTGATTACCCATACATTTTTTTCGGCGTCTGACAGAGTTAATCAAGTAGATTTAGAGTTAATCAAGTACAAATCAGGTACTATTGTGAATTTTGCCCCTGGTGAATTTTTCTCAGAGCGTGGTGGATTCCATCCGTGAGAGCGAGAGTAGATTTGAATGAAATGTCATTCGAATTTCATTCTAAAATAGCAAAAATTGAACAAAAAAGGAAAATGTGAGATGTACAAAGTGAAAAGAAAATGTTCTTGCATGTTCCTGCACCACTTTCAACAACTTTCGCGCAAAAAAAATTGTACACATAAATTCGAATGTCATTTCTCTCTCTAAATCTCCTCATTCTAAATCACGTCGGGTAGTGTGAACGCTTACCTGATTAACTTTGACAGCTTCTAAATCTACTTGATTTAGAGTGTAGTGTGAACGGCTTATTAAGCATGATGGAGTGAAGCGGAGTGGCTCGACGAGAACGATGTAGATACTTCAAAATGAAGTACCGACAGTTACTTCAAGATGCTTCTCCACTTATCAGTTTCGAAAACAGTGAAGTAAACTCATGGCCCGAGGCAATGCCTTCTATATGTACGGGCCGTAATGCAGAATGATGACGTCAGAGCATCGGACCAAATGTCGCGAAAAACACACGTAGTCTTATGGGACGTCCGCGGGAAAATGTTAATTTTACGGGTTGTGTTATAGTGCGTGAAATGAAAACATAGTGGTATGTGCGGAACAGTGCTAGTGAACAGTTAAAACACAAATTAATGCGGTGCGTGCGGCATAATTGGAAAAATTCACGACGAAATGTTTATCAGTTGTTGTTAGGTTATGTGATGTTCCGTGTCGATTTGCTATCGCGATACAATTGGTCGATACAAAATGAAAGTTATGGCTAAATATTATTATTATAACGCGTCCACGCACAAAAAATTAAAGTTTTATTCGTATTTTAGCTAAAAAACTGCATGTGAAATCTCGGTGTGTGTCGGCACTGCCTCGTGGAAATGTCCAAATGGTTTGACGCCATGACGTCACATCGACAACGATTACGTAGCCTGACGGCCCGTACTTCTAGAAGGCATTGCCCGAGGACACTGATTTATGCTTTGACAGACAATGAGTGCGTTTATGCCGTAGCCAAATTAGTAAGCTCTGTTTATTTAGCAGCGGTATAAACCACTTTTAAATTAGCCGAGCCTGCTATTTTGGCTACGCTACTTTAGCGCTGCTAAAATTTAGCGCGGTTACAAGTGTGAAGGTAGCAGTGGTATAAACACCATAACAGTCATAAATAGGATTTCTGGTTTCGAGCGACCTTCGCAATCTTGAAGCCTTGGTGCAAGAGTGTTTTTGTTCTAAGTTTTGAGCTCCTTTCAGATATTACGCCATTTTTGCTTTGGTTAACAAGCTGTACGGTGTAGACGCTACTACCATAGCAGCGCCAGTTTGGCAACGCTATTTTAGCTACTGCATAAACAAGGCCTATGTTTTCCTAATTTTATTGTTGTTGCTATTGGTATTATTATTATATTTTATTTTATAACTATGATTTTCATTGCTATTATTGCTTTTACTCCAAGTGCCTTTTGGATTTACGTTGTTTTCTGTATTTTTTCAAGGTATAGCCTTTCAATTTTTTAACTAAGCCGCGGCCAATAAAAATAGTCAATAAATAAATAACTGATGATTGTAATTGTCACTCCTGTATGATCTTGATAAGGATTCATAGGTATACAAATCCTTATCAAGACCATACAGGAGTGACAACTACAATCATTTGACTACGGCAAGGTGCGCTCTATCCTGCAACTTTTTCAACTCGGCGTCGATTTGGAATGGAAAGCTGCTAAAAATGGAGTGGATATGAAAGATATTAAGGCAGTGACGTCATCGATACTCTTCAAGCCAACTAACACTACGTGTAAAGAATGTAACTCAAAAAACGGAACGCCGAAAATCACACGCTTCAAAATAATAGGTGGATACGGCTACAAAAACTTCAATTATTCATTTATATGTGATTGAAAGTTGCAGAAGTCGAAGTAGTTGCATTATTCTTATCGTTCTTTAGTCGCGAAGTTGAGTTCTACTACTAGCAGCATACACATTATTTGAATTTTTTATTTTATTTTTGTCTTATTATATTTATATGTCGAGGCTTTTAAAAAAAAACAAATAAAGAATTAACAATTTCAATAGCATATCTCAATAGCAATATGCGAATAAACGTTTGTTTACGTATAAGGGGCAGGTAGGGTAAAACGGTTAGTGGTTTACATAGAGATAAAATAGTAGAGTTGCCCATGTGATACAACTGCTTTGCATCTACCCCTGCGACTTTCGCCAAACGTCTCATCTAGCAACTTGACAAGAGATTTTCCACGTGGTGATCATATGACGTATGATTCCAAATGAGATAGATGTGCAAGGGGCAGACAAAATATCGCATATCCCTTAGCTCTTGGTTTCGTCCCCTCCAATACATTTCAAATGTGAAGGGCCACTCCATTGTCTACTACCTCCATTGTGGTTTATATTAGTAGTTGACAGAAAAAATCAGTTGACAATCTTGCGCAAATAATTTGTCAACATTTTTTTTGAGCACCAGGCTGTGACTTGACTCTGGTGGTCGGTTTTTTTGTCTCAAAAATTATCCCGGCATTACTTGATCTTCGCAATCCTTACAAATTGTACAAACATTCACTTTATTTTGCAAATAAAGCGACTTTTTCCTCTTGTCTCCTGAAAGGGATCCGTTTACCCACACCAAATTTTTCTAAAATATCCGATTCTACATGCATTTTCGCAAGACATAAGTATCTTTGGAAAAACATCAGCTCATAGTTTATTTTGAATCATAAGAAATTAACAAGACTCAATGTGCAGTTAGTTCATTTTACCATGCCAATTTTCGATGCCCCGAAAAATGACAGTATTTTAAAATTTTTATTGTGCGCACCATAAACTTATTTTAATTTTTTACAAATTGTTTTAATAATTTTTTAATTTTTATTAAAAAATTATAATTTATTTTATTAATTATTAATATTATTAATTTTTTACAAATTGTTGCTAGGCGTCTTCCTGTTTCCCAAAAATTAGCTAATATTTAATTCAGCTAATGGTACAATTAAAAAAAAGTAACGTTTACATTACTTACCCCTACAATTGTTTTTTTACTAATTTTCGAAGAAAAGTAGTATTAAACTCGTTTCACCGAAAATTCATATTTCTTATTTACTATATATATATATATATATATATATATATATATATATATATATATATATATATATATATATATATCATCATCAAAATGATTAAGGGAGATAATCTCTGGAGTGGCCAATCCGATTGAGCTGAAACTTTCGGAGAACGTAGATGTATTTAGTAGAAAGGTTCAAACCTTGCTAAAATTCAGATATCGTAAACCTTTTGGCGGCGGCGAGCGTTTTAGTGAATTTTGAGGTACTCCTATATATCCAAGCAAAGTGAAGTTTTGTTCAAAAAAAGGATTGGGAATAAAAACTGATTATGTTTTTAGCTTGCATATGACAAAAAATTGAAAATTTTGAGCCGTGTGTGGGTGCAGCGTGCCTAAAATTAGGCAAGGATTTTTTTTCAAATTTTGATTTGTCATTACTTCTGACAAAAACGTTGGATCATCGTGAAATTTGCAGAGCGTATTGATGTTGACTAAAATTTAATACACATGGATCTCCAAGATCGTGCGGGTAACTCTGTAGCTGCGGCAGGCTCTGGAAAAAAAATCCTTCAAATCATTGAACCTTCTGAAAATTTTTTGATTTTTGACAAAAAATTCAAATCATTGATAAATTTTAACGTTTGTGCATCATGTGAAATTAAAATTTTGAAAATTCCGATTTGCACAAGAACGGCAACCCATCACTAAATTACCTCTATTTTCAGCACTCGAAAGTTCTGTTCACGAGAACTGACGACCGGATTATCCGATCATAATGAAATTCATAGAGCATGTTGGTATTAACTAGGACCAGGTCTGATAGAAGTGATTTTGAAATGCGGGCAATCCTGTGGCAGTGGTGCAATCTTGAAAAATCACTGAGAAGAAGAAACAGCTTTTTGGCCTATAACTTCCGATTCAGCCATCAGATTTAAACAAAATTCACACAATATTTGGATCTTATTTAAGGTAACATTTGATGAAAATTTGGCTGAAAAAGTAGAATAGAGTTGCCAGCTATGGTGATTTTTGTCTGCTAAATCTTTCAAATTTCCTCAGCAAAATAAAGCTTTTTCCCCTTTAAGTTCCGGTGCAGTCATGATATCAAAATGAAGTTTATGCAGTAAATAAATTTTAATGTGAGCCAAATGTCATAGGAATTTTGTACAAAAATCATGAAAGGGCTGCCAGCTATGATCAAATTTGTAAATTTTTGGAATTTCTTTACTGCGCAATTATGTCATTAGATTTGCAAATGGGAACAATCCTGCAATAAAAATTAACAACAAATATTAACGCTATAAAAATTTGAAAGTTTTGAGGGTGGTAACCTAAAACAATTTTTCACCCGTATAACTTCTAGCGCAGTGATTCAATCGAAACGAAATTTATTGGTTGGGTTAAGTTTAACGTGAAGCAGATTTGGTATATATTTTGCTTTGCTGTTGACACAGGGTAACCAGTTTTAGCCATTTTCGTAACTATTGCATCAACAGATGCTTCAAATTACATACTCATACGCAAAACATTTGCAATAAAACTAAAAAACCAATTTTTCAATTTTCCGAGTTTTGAACATTTTTAGGATGGCAGCCTCAAACAACGTTGACCGCTAAAGCTTTCGACGAAATGCTCCGATGAGAACGAAATTCAAAGGATAAGTTGATTTAAGTATGAGCTTGTGAAGGTTAACTTATTGCTGCTTCGTTGGGAAAGTGCTGCCAGCACTGAACATTTTCATCATTTGTGTTATAGTTGAGTTTTGTTGCTTTGGATAAGGAATGGTTGATATGATTCTACAAAAAAGTGTATTACGTCTTTCCACATTTTTTTGTCCCTCAAAGAAAATTTCTTTGAAAATTAGTTTTCTAGCGGTTCAGGTGCGCTAGAGTTTTTTAATTTAACTTATTAAACTCTAATTGATCGACACTTTTTGCAACGTTGCCTGCTACTTTACTATCAAGAGACGAGTTAATTCGTACAATGTGGAGCAGGTCCTTTTGAGATTCGGTTGTTTGACTTGCTTCGACTAAATTCTGCAAGAAATTTCAAATCAATCAAATTCCGTAGCATTAATCTTAAACCTAGTTTTGAATTATTTACCTTGAAGCTCTCAATAAGAAACAGCTTCGATTGAGCATTATGTTCGGGTGAAGCATTTTCAGACATTACTTCAGCTTACCATAAATAAAATTCTGTGTAAGAAAGTAACAGTTTTCATATTGAAACGACACAATGAGAGTATATTTCCTACCGGAAATCTATGTCGCTTTGTAATTTCACTTCGGGGAAACTCTCAGAGTCAGCGATTGCTGTTAGGACCACTCGTAGCTCAAAGCCGCAGTTCACATCGAATCAACAAAATCATCGGTTTTTATCAATTTATTAAATATTTACAATGCAAACCGCACTAACTTTTATTGTCGCGATTTACTCAACATGTTTCGCGGGTCTCACGTTCATTTTACTCGAATATAGCACGTGCAACCCGCACAATTTAGATTTTCACGCGGACCAGTCACCATATTTACACCACCAGATACCATTTTTCCGAAATATCAAAACAAGACAAGACAGAGAATCCGGACAGTCTATCTTGATCTCCTATAACTGTTATAATAGGTCAGCTAAAACGCTGACGTCATAATCTGTTATACGGAGATCAAGACCAAGTCGGAGACGCGAATTCGGAAAGGCCCTTAGATTTAGAAAACTTTCTTAAGGTATTTTCCATATGTTTCAAATAAAATATCATTAAAAACTTAGATCATTAGATGCGTATTGTTTTGATCTTCCAGAAGCAGAACACACAAAATTTTAAAAATTCGCCGGCCGAAGTAATGGCAATTTCGTAACATGGAGATTATTAATATTCACAGAAAGTATATGAATGTTGTCTATAAGTATCGAAATATCGTAGTTTAATTTCAAAGATCCTCGAGAAAACATGCGAAAGTAAAGCATGGAATAATATACTTAACGTCTACTTAAGTACAATCAGCATATTGTTGTTGAATTAGGTATAGATACGAGATAATTGTTATTGTAAATAAATGAGTCATGTATATTTTAAAGTTGTTAATTGCCAATGCAGAATTTTGAAGATAATTTCGTCTACTTCGAAACTGGTTGAAATAGAAACAACTACGATCATTCGAAAATATTTAATTACTGACAAATCATGCTTTACCATGATACAATGAGAACAAGGTAGTCTATTCCGACTACCAAAATGCGTTCGTTTTGCGCTGGTGACAACTGTGAGTGATTTGCCTCTAAGCCAATGTATACCTTTTTTAATACACGCACAACACTGCTCTCTCACAAAAATTCCGCTCAGTGCACCACTTTCTACCGCACTCACAACGGAAAAGCCTTAATGCTGTGTCTTAATGCTGGGAACACCAGATCGGTGTAGAAGCGTGCAACGGGCAACACGGAAAGAAACGTCAACGTCAGTTTGGTTTGTGTCGGGGACTGAGAGCATTGACTTTCAGTCAAAATTATTCAAATAAAATTTAGAAATTTTTCGGCGAATTCGATGGAAACGTACATTTACGTTTGTGCGCGATCATTTGTGTCGGTTTCGCGAGTAAATTAGCGGTAAAAAGTTATAAAATAGTGCGATAATGAAGTGCCGCGTTACAGGCTGCAAAAGTAGCTACCGAAGTGCTTCGCAGGGGATATCGTATTTCGGGTAAGTAAAATAAACCTTTGGCAACAACTTCGTATAGTTTTTGTGTTAAATCATAATGAGTTTCATTGACAAAAAGTATTTTAATCTCCACTCGCCGGTTTTGGTAAAGAAATGTCAAACGACTTTCAAAATGGCGATCTCTTGTAGTTTTTTCACATAGCTTTGCCATATGAACTGTGTAGGGCACACACAAGTACCTCTTTCTCACACCAGTAAGCAGAAAGTCGAAAATTGGCACATTTCTCTCGGCCGATTTCGAATCCATTCTGTCTTATATCTGTGGTTCTATGCCTTATAGCCCGTTCACACTAGGCTCTAAATCAGGCGATTTCGGTCAGCTGATCGCTTTAGAGGTAAATCAACTTAAATTTACCTGATTACCCATACATTTTTTTCGGCGTCTGACAGAGTTAATCAAGTAGATTTAGAGTTAATCAAGTACAAATCAGGTACTATTGTGAATTTTGCCCCTGGTGAATTTTTCTCAGAGCGTGGTGGATTCCATCCGTGAGAGCGAGAGTAGATTTGAATGAAATGTCATTCGAATTTCATTCTAAAATAGCAAAAATTGAACAAAAAAGGAAAATGTGAGATGTACAAAGTGAAAAGAAAATGTTCTTGCATGTTCCTGCACCACTTTCAACAACTTTCGCGCAAAAAAAATTGTACACATAAATTCGAATGTCATTTCTCTCTCTAAATCTCCTCATTCTAAATCACGTCGGGTAGTGTGAACGCTTACCTGATTAACTTTGACAGCTTCTAAATCTACTTGATTTAGAGTGTAGTGTGAACGGCTTATTAAGCATGATGGAGTGAAGCGGAGTGGCTCGACGAGAACGATGTAGATACTTCAAAATGAAGTACCGACAGTTACTTCAAGATGCTTCTCCACTTATCAGTTTCGAAAACAGTGAAGTAAACTCATGGCCCGAGGCAATGCCTTCTATATGTACGGGCCGTAATGCAGAATGATGACGTCAGAGCATCGGACCAAATGTCGCGAAAAACACACGTAGTCTTATGGGACGTCCGCGGGAAAATGTTAATTTTACGGGTTGTGTTATAGTGCGTGAAATGAAAACATAGTGGTATGTGCGGAACAGTGCTAGTGAACAGTTAAAACACAAATTAATGCGGTGCGTGCGGCATAATTGGAAAAATTCACGACGAAATGTTTATCAGTTGTTGTTAGGTTATGTGATGTTCCGTGTCGATTTGCTATCGCGATACAATTGGTCGATACAAAATGAAAGTTATGGCTAAATATTATTATTATAACGCGTCCACGCACAAAAAATTAAAGTTTTATTCGTATTTTAGCTAAAAAACTGCATGTTGAAATCTCGGTGTGTGTCGGCACTGCCTCGTGGAAATGTCCAAATGGTTTGACGCCATGACGTCACATCGACAACGATTACGTAGCCTGACGGCCCGTACTTCTAGAAGGCATTGCCCGAGGGACACTGATTTATGCTTTGACAGACAATGAGTGCGTTTATGCCGTAGCCAAATTAGTAAGCTCTGTTTATTTAGCAGCGGTATAAACCACTTTTAAATTAGCCGAGCCTGCTATTTTGGCTACGCTACTTTTAGCGCTGCTAAAATTTAGCGCGGTTACAAGTGTGAAGGTAGCAGTGGTATAAACACCATAACAGTCATAAATAGGATTTCTGGTTTCGAGCGACCTTCGCAATCTTGAAGCCTTGGTGCAAGAGTGTTTTTGTTCTAAGGTTTTGAGCTCCTTTCAGATATTACGCCATTTTTGCTTTGGTTAACAAGCTGTACGGTGTAGACGCTACTACCATAGGCAGCGCCAGTTTGGCTACGCTATTTTAGCTACTGCATAAACAAGGCCTATGTTTTCCTAATTTTATTGTTGTTGCTATTGGTATTATTATTATATTTTACTTTATTACTATGATTTTCATTGCTATTATTGCTTTTACTCCAAGTGCCTTTTGGATTTACGTTGTTTTCTGTATTTTTTCAAGGTATAGCCTTTCAATTTTTTAACTAAGCCGCGGCCAATAAAAATAGTCAATAAATAAATAACTGATGATTGTAATTGTCACTCCTGTATGATCTTGATAAGGATTCATAGGTATACAAATCCTTATCAAGACCATACAGGAGTGACAACTACAATCATTTGACTACGGCAAGGTGCGCTCTATCCTGCAACTTTTTCAACTCGGCGTCGATTTGGAATGGAAAGCTGCTAAAAATGGAGTGGATATGAAAGATATTAAGGCAGTGACGTCATCGATACTCTTCAAGCCAACTAACACTACGTGTAAAGAATGTAACTCAAAAAACGGAACGCCGAAAATCACACGCTTCAAAATAATAGGTGGATACGGCAACAAAAACTTCAATTATTCATTTATATGTGATTGAAAGTTGCAGAAGTCGAAGTAGTTGCATTATTCTTATCGTTCTTTAGTCGCGAAGTTGAGTTCTACTACTAGCAGCATACACATTATTTGAATTTTTTATTTTTATTTTTGTCTTATTATATTTATATGTCGAGGCTTTTAAAAAAAACAAATAAAGAATTAACATTTCAATAGCATATCTCAATAGCAATATGCGAATAAACGTTTGTTACGTATAAGGGGCAGGTAGGGTAAAACGGTTAGTGGTTTACATAGAGATAAAATAGTAGAGTTGCCCATGTGATACAACTGCTTTGCATCTACCCCTGCGACTTTCGCCAAACGTCTCATCTAGCAACTTGACAAGAGATTTTCCACGTGGTGATCATATGACGTATGATTCCAAATGAGATAGATGTGCAAGGGGCAGACAAAATATCGCATATCCCTTAGCTCTTGGTTTCGTCAATGCCTCCTAGAAGTACGGGCCGTCAGGCTACGTAATCGTTTTAGCTATGACGTCAATTTAGTCGTGAATTTTGACATTTCCACGAGGCAGTGCCGACAGACACGGAGATTTCACTTGCGGTTTTTTAAGGCTAAAATATGAATATAACGTTAGTTTTTTTGTGCGTGGACGCGTTGTAGAAATAAAATTTAGTCTTAACTTGCATTTTGTGTCAATCAATTGTGTCGACAGTGAATCGACACAAAACGTCCACATAACCTAACACCAGCCGATAACATTTCGTAGCGAATTTTCCCAATAATACCGCACGGCACCGCATTAATTTGTGTGCTGTTCACTAGCACTGTTCCGCGGACCTCACTTTGTTTTCACTTCACTCACTTCAACACAACCTGTACAATTTACGATTTCCCGCGGACGTCCCATAAGACTACGTGTGTTTTTCGCGACACTTTGACAGTATAGTGTGACGTCATTATTCTGCATTACGGCCCGTACTTCTAGGAGGCATTGGTTTCGTCCCCTCCAATACATTTCAAATGTGAAGGGCCACTCCATTGTCTACTACCTCCATTGTGGTTTATATTAGTAGTTGACAGAAAAAATCAGTTGACAATCTTGCGCAAATAATTTGTCAACATTTTTTTTGAGCACCAGGCTGTGACTTGACTCTGGTGGTCGGTTTTTTTGTCTCAAAAATTATCCCGGCATTACTTGATCTTCGCAATCCTTACAAATTGTACAAACATTCACTTTATTTTGCAAATAAAGCGACTTTTTCCTCTTGTCTCCTGAAAGGGATCCGTTTACCCACACCAAATTTTTCTAAAATATCCGATTCTACATGCATTTTCGCAAGACATAAGTATCTTTGGAAAAACATCAGCTCATAGTTTATTTTGAATCATAAGAAATTAACAAGACTCAATGTGCAGTTAGTTCATTTTACCATGCCAATTTTCGATGCCCCGAAAAATGACAGTATTTTAAAATTTTTATTGTGCGCACCATAAACTTATTTTAATTTTTTACAAATTGTTTTAATAATTTTTTAATTTTTATTAAAAAATTATAATTTATTTTATTAATTATTAATATTATTAATTTTTTACAAATTGTTGCTAGGCGTCTTCCTGTTTCCCAAAAATTAGCTAATATTTAATTCAGCTAATGGTACAATTAAAAAAAAGTAACGTTTACATT
>OX376372.1:117883858-117929985 GCA_947369275.1 Nemotelus nigrinus | reverse complement strand
ATGAGAAGGCTACAGGCGGATACAAAGATGTCGCTGTGGAATTCAAACATCAACTGAAAATCAGATATTACCACTGGCATGAATTTCAACGTTTATGAGAGCAAAAGACGGGCTAAATTATATTCGTTATCAGTTGCTTATTTCACAAAATTTTGAAAGCAGCATCTCATATAACATAAATGAAGAAAATGCTAAGTGCCTGCAGCACTGTAACTGAAGTTGGTGTTTGGGGCTGCGATCCGAAAAATTTGCAGAACTTTGGAATTGGAAACAATGGTTATTTATTTTCATTGTAAACTTTTCCGGTATGAATACTAACTGTTAGCATTTATTGATCCAAAAGTAGCACAACCGACTCGTGCTGGCAACCTTTCGCCAGTATCAAAACCAAGAATATATCACATCTGCTTCACGTTGTTATATTACATTCGAAGTTATAGGAGTATAAAGAAATTTAGGGTTACCTGCAGCGAGTTTTTTCAAATAATCGAAAGCTTAATATGTGCTGTTTAATGTCACTACAACATCATTACCAATTGAAAATTCTACGATAAAACCGCTTCATAAAGATATTGCAATTGAACATAAAACCAATAATAGTTGGCAACTCTATCGTGGCTTTTCAACCAAATTTGGCCTGAATGTTTTTAATAGGTTCCATTAATTGTATGCAATTCGTATTGATTTCATGACTGCACTAGAGGTTATAGTGCAAAAAGTTTTATTTTGCTGAGCGAATTTTCAAAACCAAAGACACAAAAATTACCATAGCTGGCAGCACCAATCGAATTTTTCAACCGAATTTCCATCAAACAGAGTCTAGAGTAAGGTTGAGCTACTGTGTAAATGTCATGAAAATCTGGTAACTTTTTCACATTTCATAGGGCAAAAAGCAGGTTTTTTTCTTTGTAATTTTTCAAGATGGCACCATTGGCACAGAGTTGCCCAAAATTCAAAATCGCTTCTATCAAACCTGGTCCTATTTAAGTCCAATGCATTCTGTAAATTTCAATTATATCTGATTGTTGGTTCGTGAGTTCCCGTGAACAGAAGTTTTTGATGCTAAAAATATAGGTTAACTGGGAAAGAGTTACCGTTCTTGTCCGACATGAAATATCCAAAATTTTACTTTGAACGTGTAGATAAAACATGAAATTTGTATACAAATTGGTTTTATTGCAAGAAACGGACATTTTTAAGGATTTTCGATGGTTTGAATGTTTTCACTTCCAAATTTTAATTTTTTCAAATTTAAGACACCAAAATTATCATAGCTGGCAGCTCCAACCGGATTTTTCAACAAATATTTCTACCAAACTTGGTTGGTCAGCTACTGTGTGAATTTCGTCAAAATCGAACGATTGAATCAGAATTTACAGGGCTAAAAGCAGTTATCTTTTTTAGTGATTTTTCAAGATGGCACCACTGGCACAGAATCGCTCGCATTTCAAAATCATTTCTTTCAAATTTGGTCTGATTTAACACATTTTGTAAATTTCAATTAATTCTGCTCATCGGATCGTGAGTTTCCGTGAACAGAAGTTTTTGATGCTAAAAATATAGGCAAATTGGGCAAGGGTTACCAGGCGTGCCCGTTATACCATATCAAATTTTTTTTATTGTCTATGTAAACAAAGCACAAGATTTACATATGAGTGGCTTCTTTTTGAAGAAGCGGCAGTTTTTCAAGAGAGACGATGATTTGGAAGTTTACACTTTCAGTGCTTGTCCTAGCCAGAGAGTTGCCAACAAGTTCATTTAAAGAAACACAAATTTACAATCAAATAATATCAATAAGTCCTGAAAATTTCGTAAAGATTGAATAGCTCTGTCAAAAATTATCGCAATTAAAAATTTTCAAATTTTCCCGTTTTCTTTTTAGGCACCTAGCGCACACATGGGGTTAAAAAATTCTAAAACAATATCCGATTCGCATTTAAAACACGTTCGAAAATTTTTTTCGTCAACTTAATTTTTGCATAAATTATTTGTGTACGGAATAATAGGCATATTAAAAATATCACTGAAATGACTGCCGGCGCCAAAAGGTGATCAATAATTGACATTTAGTGGGACGCACAATATGAACGAAATCCAGAACTTCGAGTTTTTTACAAAAATTATCTCCAGAAAATGTTTGGATCCAAGCATCGTTCATTGACTGATCTTAAACATATTTCGATCCCTGTAACTTTGGACAAAATCATCGGGTAAAATCGAAATCGATAGAGTTATTTAATTTTGACGTGAGGTAATTGTAGGAGACTTTTAGTTGGTAAAGTGCACTAAGCGTCTGCTTTGTTTATCTTATGTTATGCTATTTAAGCTTTCCAGTATCTGGTTTTTCTAAATCTTGAAATTCCTGAAATCCTTTCCACCCTACGAGTTTAAATGTATCGTTAAGATCAAAGCGATTTCGCAATCGAAACAGGTTGGACTACGTGTAGTAGAATATGCCCGCAAAATATGCACGATTTTTCTATTGTTCATCGAACATTAGTGATTCTAGCGGTTCAGGTGCGCTTGAGTTTTTCTTTCTTATGTTGTAAGATGGCACCATTGGCACAGAATCGCCCACATTTCCTAATCGCTTCTATCAGACCCGGCCCTACTTAATACTAATACATTCTGTAAATTTCAGATGTATATGGTAATTGGCTCGTGAGTTCTCGTGAACAGAAATTTCTGATGCTTAAAAGATAGATGAACTGGAGGAGGATTCCCGTTCTTGTTCGATGTGAAATTTAAAAAGTTTTTCTTTGGTGGTAAAAACGAAGCATAAGCTTTCTATGTGAGTTGGTTTTCACTGTGAAAGACGAAAATTTTTCATTAGAGTCGATGGTTTGAAGGTTGCCGTGGCTGCAGGGTTGCCAGTACGTTCATAAAAAACTACACGTAGTAAAATTACATTCTGCAGAAATGAATTTCTAAGATACACGGGCTAACTGTTTGAAGCTTTAATGCAAAAAGATAAATGTTTCAATATCTGTTATACATTTTTCTAAGAACTATTTGCAAATAATAACAAATCAGGTTTCATTTGACAGACAATTATAAAACTTTTTTAACAAGATAGAAATATTAAGAGTCCACAGGATTATTCAAAAATTAAAAAAGTCTAGCGCATCAGAGCCGCTAGAAAATTAATTTTCGAAGAAATTGTCTATGAGTGACAAAAAAGTGTGGAAAGACGAACTACACTGTTTTGTAGAATCATATCAACCATTCCTTATCCAAAGCAACAAAACTCAACTATAACACAAACGATGAAAATGTTCAGTGCTGCCAACACTTTCCGAACGAAGCAGCAATAAGTTTACCATAACTAGCTCATACTTAAATCAACTTATCCTTTGAATTTCGTTCTCATCGTAGGAAAGTTTCAGCGGTTAAACGTTGTTTGAGGCTGCCATCCGAAAAATTTAAAAATTGATTTCTTATTTTTATTGTAAATGCTTTGCATATGAGAACGTAATTTGAAGCATCTGTTGGTACAATATTTACGGAAATGGGTAATGCTGGTTAGCCTGTGTCAGCAGCAAAGCAAAACACATACCAAATCTGCTTCACGTTAAGTTAAACCCAACCAGTAAATTTTGTTTCAATTGAATCACTACGCTGGAAGTTATACGGGTGAAAAGAATTTTAGGGCTGCCACCCTCAAAACTTTTCAAATTTTTAAAGCGTTCATATTTGTTGTTAATTTTCATTGCAGGATCATTTCCATTTGCAAATCTAATGACATAATCGCTCAGTAAAGAAATTAAACACAATTACAAAAATGTTCCTAGCTGGCAGCCCTTTCATGACTTTTGTACGAAATTGCTACGTCATTTAGCTCACATAAAGGTCCATTTACTGCGTAAACTTCGTTTTGATTTCTACCCTGGACCGAAAGTTATAGGGAAAAAAGCTTTATTTTGCTGAGCAAATTTGCAAGATTAATGAGACAAAAATCACCACAGCTGCCAGCTCTATACTAATTTTTCAACCAAATTTTCACCAAATGTTACACAAAGTAGCATCTAAGTACTGTGTGAACTTTGTTTAAATTTGATGGCTGAATCGGAATCTCAGTGATTTTTCAAGATGGCACCACTACCACAGGGTTGCCCACATTTCAAAATCACTTCTATCAGACCTGGTCCTATTTAATACCAACATGTCCTGTAAATTCCATTATGATCGGATAATCCGGTCGTCAGTTCTCGTGAGCAGAACTTTCGAGTGCTGAAAGTAGAGGTAATTTGGTAATGGGCTGCCGTTCTTGTGCAAATCGGAATTTTCAAAATTTTATCTTGACATAAAGGATAAATGATAAGATTTATCAAAAATTTGAAATTTTTGTCAAAAATCAAAAATTTTTTACGAAGGTCAATGATTTGAAGGATTTTTTTTCAGCAGCCTGCCACAGCTACAGGGTTACCCGCTTTATGTTGAAAATCTTAATGTGCTAAATTTAAGTCAACATCAATACGCTCTGTAATTTTTACGATGATCCATTGTTTTTCTTACAAGTAATGACACATCAAAATTTGAAAAAAAATCCTTGCCTACTTTTAGGCACCTTGCACCCACACACGGGTCAAAATTTCCAATTTTTTTTCATTGACAAGCTTAAAACATAATTAATTCTCATTCCCAATACTTTTCTTCAACAAAAATTTACACTGCTTGGAAATATAAAAGTACCTCAAAATTCACTAAAACGCTCTTCGCCGCCAAAACGTTTAGGATATCTGAATTTGAGAAAGTCATGGACCTACCTATTATATACATCTACGTTCTCCGAAAATTTAGCTCAATCGTATCGGCCACTTCAGCGATTATCTCTCTTAATCGTTTTGCTGATATATATATATATATATATATATATATATATATATATATATATATATATATATATATATATATATATATATGTATTAATATATATATATATATATATATATAGTCGCTGCGAAATCAAACCGGCATATCTGCAAAAATTGAGTTATTGAGTTTTTGGTATCAAAAAATTCCTTATTTTCCCCTCTAGTTTTATGTCGCACCGGCATATCGTAAAGTTGAATAAAAACCCGTCTAATGGTGTTTTGCCGCTTTGCATTCACGTGGAAATAGCCCACATACGAAAACTTTAGAGCGCTCTAGTGAAGAATGTGTATTTTGCAGATATGCCGGTAAGATTTCACAACGACGATATATATATATATATATATATATATATATATATATATATATATATATATATATATATATATATATATATATATATATATATATATATATATATATATATATATATATATATATATATATATATATATATATATATATATATATATATATATATATATATATATATATATATATACATATATATATATATATATATATACGTGTATATAAAGAAATATGAATTTTCGACGAAACGAGTTTAATTCTAATGTTCTTCGAACATTAGTGAAAAACAAAAACTTTTTCCAAAGCAGAAAGGCATTCCCTATTTGTCATCAATAAATATTAGACATTTCCTGCCTGGCTGGGCTGGTAGGGTCAGGATCATCGCTATTGCCAAATAACAAACATACTTTCCGTGCTGCTCTGGTTTTGTTTTATGGTTGTACTTGCCATCTCGCTCGTCACTCACAAAGACATTTTGAACAGGATTGTCCGGACCAGGATGTAATGGAAGATTTTCGGGACGAAGCACTACGATATCGTTGACACGTAAATTTCCTGCCGGTCTTCGCCATTTTGAACGTTGCTGCAGAGAGACGAGATATTCGTCGTGCCAACGCTCCCAAAATCCTTGATACTGATGTCATAGCAAACGCCAGCGATGTGCATGATTCATTAGGATGGTCGGTTTGCGGGGTTCAGGCACCGACACAATTGAACGGCCAACCAAGAGGTCTGGTCTCCAGCCCATCGTGAAAAGCGATGAGCGGACGAAAATTCAAACATCCTTCGATACGGATGAGCAACGTGTAAAACTGATCGTAGTTAAGCGGTTGTCCACTAACGGCGCGATACAAATGTTTCTTTGCTGACTTTACCGCAGCTTTCCATATTCCACCTTCAGGTGATGCTGCTGCTTAGATGAAGTGCCACTTCGTATCCTGGTTCGCCACATCTTACTGATTATGCTCGCCATACCATTGTGCCAAATCTGCCTGCAGTATTTCATTTGCCTTCATAAACTGTCTGCTATTATCCGAATAAAGATGCTGGCAGAGGTCACGCCGCATAGTAAATCGACTGAATACGTTCAGAAATGCGCGTGCCGATAAGTCTTTAGCCAGTTCGATATGAATGGTCTTGGTGGCCATGCACACGAAAATAGCTGCATACGTTTTCTTTGTGGTGTGGGTCCGTTTGACTCCAATGCGAATGAGAAACGGCCTGCAGTAGTCAAGGCCAGCTGACAAAAAAGGAGGAAGTGTGATCACACGTATGGCTGGAAGCGCTGCCATCTGCTGTTGTGCCATCTGCTGTGAGTGTTCCCGGCAGATTGCACAATTGTGCACGCATTGATTGACCATAAAGCCGCCATCAATAAGCCAATACCGCTGCCTTAGAGTCTGCAACATGAGCGCTTGCTGTGTATGTGCATTACCTAAACGGATTTCGTGAATGATGATTCGAGAAAAATTGCGCAATCGCGCCAATACGAGGGGTTGCAATTGATCCGAAACTCAGAGCGTTGAAGTCGTCCGCCAGCTAACAAAATGCCGTCTGAGTCGACGTATGGTTCAAACGTTGCCAATTCGCTTGCAACCGCCACATGCTGCCTTAAATTCGTGATTTCGGAGCCAAAGTATTTCTCTTGTTCAGCGCGAATGTGAAACTCGAGCACCAGAGCCATTTCCTCTGGGTCTACCAAAGTATGTTGCCGGTTTTTTCGATGTGCTAGATTGCCTCGAGGCACGTATGCAGTTGTGCGCAACAATCAGCCAAGTTGTGAGAAACGATCAACCAAGTCCAACGTGATAAGGTCTCCAATGCACTGACGTGGGAGATGCCATTGAAGCCTAAACCGGGTTGAATTGAGAGCCAAGCCAACTTTGACTAGTTTGACTTCCAGTGCCATTGCGCGAGGATCATCGTCATTTGGAGTGGGAGCTTTGATCGTCGGATTGTCATGCATAAGCTCCACTGGACCATACCACCAAAGTTCGTGCTCGATGAGTGCGGATGCGCTAATGGCACGGCTTGCACAGTCAGCTGGGTTAAGGTGAGTACAAACTTGCTGCCATTTTGCCACTTCAGTGTGTTGTTGGATATAGCCAACTCGATTTGCTGCATACTGCTTGAGTGACGCAGGGGATTTGCGTAGCCAGCACAATACAATGGATGAGTCGTTGTCCGTGAGCACCAAAGCCGGTCGCACATTAGTAAAAGGTTCCGCCAAAAGTCGAGCTGCGCATAATTCCAAGCGTAGAATCGTTGCCAATGTACTGCCATTCTTGTGCAACTTAGCCGATGCCACACGAGTTTTCGACGTGACTAGTGAGGAAGTGTGGCCGTCCAGGTTGAGGGTTGGGCAATGGGCCAATAACCCGTTCCCGTAAAACTTGACTTATTCAGGAACCTGATACTTTGCCTCGGATACTTGGATTGGATCAACCGAAACGACCACGCAAACGAAATGCGGACTACTCTATTGGAACCTGGAACGTGCGGATCCTGTACAGGACAGGGGCCCATCAAAGCCCTCCTGGAACAGGTCACTCACTACAAAATAAACTTTCTCGCTGTCCAGGAAACGAAACTGTTTGGTGCCGAGATTATGGACATGAGATCGTACACAATCTTCAAAAGCAAAAAATCATCAGGAAGTCACGATTTTGGAGTGGTCTTCATCGCGGACAAGAAAATGAAACCGCTAATAATCAACTTCAAGCCATTCAACGAAAGGTTGTGTGCGATCCGCATTCGTGCAAAGATTTTTGACGTTTGGCTCATTAACGTTCATGTCCTTACTGAAGAAAAGAATGAGGCAGTGAAAGATAATTTTTATAACCTTCTGGAAAGGCTATATGATTCTCTGCCACCAAATGATGTGAAAATCTTGCTGGGTGACTTCAACGCAAAGGTTGGAAAGAAATCTCTTCGTAAGCTCCACGTCTTTCCCGCATTGTGACATCCATAAAAGGACACGGGCATCCCCCGATGGCCACACTTTAATCAGATTGATCATATTCTGATTCAGAAAAGGTGGGCCTCCAGTATTTTAGATGTGCGAGCCTTCCATTGAACCAACTGGGACTCCGACCAATACTTAGTCAAGACTCGATATCGATGTCAAATATCACTGTCGTATGAAGCCAGAGCAAGTTCAAGACGCAAGTTCCATGTCGATAAGCTTCGAAACAAGACGATGGAAGCCGTGTATAGATCTGCCCTGGAAATAGAACTAGCTTCCACACCTAACACCACGTCTATCAACGATGTTTGGACTACTATCAAAAGTGCAGTGAACGCAACAGCCGAAAAAATTGTGGGATATACAGCCGGACAACGCAGAAATGAATGAAATGTAGAAAAATATGACGATCTTCGGAGAGTAGCTAATAGAATAATTAGACGTAAGAAACGAAAGCATTTTGACACCATGCTGAATAAAATGAATGACAATTTTATGGCTAACAACACTCGACAAGCGTACAAAGTAGTGAGGCACTTAAAATAAGGCTTTAAACCACAAACAAGCCTATGTAGGGCTGCTGATGGAAGCATCATAAGTGGCTCAGAACAGGTGAAGGAAAGATCTGCGTCCTATTTTGAGCAATTACTGAACGGAAATGTCCCCGCACCCGACGAATCGCCATCATTAATTGGCACGTACCGTGACAGTGCCTCGTCTCACCTTCCTACACTAGATGAAGTCCGATAGGCCATGGACCGCTTAAAACCCAACAAAGCACTGCGCATCGATGATCTCCCCGCGGAGCTCCTGAAGACAGGCGGGATTAACGTTTTAAGGGCAATCCATGGATTGGTGACGGGCATCTGGCAACAAGAAACGATGCCGGATGAGTGGCGAAGAAGCGTTATATGTCCCATTCACAAGAAAGGAGAAAAACAGCTATGCGAAAACTACAGGGGCATATCACTTCTTTGTACGTCGTACAAGCCCTTGACAAAAATTTTAGAACTAAGAATTTCCCATCAAGCTGAGAAAATTCTTGGTGAATATGCAGGTGGTTTCAGACGTGGAAGATCGACAAGTGACCAAATATTTACGGTCAAACAAATTTTGGAAAAATGGTGGGAGTTCAACATTGATGTACATCAATATTCGTCGACTTCAAACAAGCGTACGACAGCATCAACCGAACTGCATTATATAACATGATGCTGCAGTTCAGAATCCCAGCAAAGTTGGTACGACTGGTGAAAATTACCATGACCGACTCCACGTCACAAGTGCTGATTCAGAATAATATAACCAACTCGTTTTCGATGAATACTGGGCTAAAACCGTTACTCTTTAACTTAGCGCTTGAGTATGTCATCAGAAAAATCCCCGTTGACACGAGAGGAACTCTATTATTTAAGTCGACACAGCTAGTAGCTTACGCTGATGATATCAACATTATGTCACGTTCGTTCAACGACGCCAAGGAAGTATTTGTAGCTCTAGGCAAAACCGCCAAGGAAGTTGGTCTTCAAATTATTTATTTATTTTATTTTATTTATTCACCAAACAAGGTACAAAATCAGATATAAAATAACAAATTAAAAATAAAATGGAAAAGTAAAGTCACGTAAAAAGTAAAAACAAGCAAGTTAAATAAGTAACAAACAAATGAAAAAAATAACAAATAGATTAATTAATAACAATCAATAAATAAAAACATTGACATATAAGATATGGCTTAAGGTTTAGGGGTATGGATGGCATGCAAAAGAGACGATTTGAAGAATGATTTGGAAATCGTAGGGGAATATAAGTAACTTATGCTGTTGAATATTCTGCAGCATCTATTTATCGGCTCATGTGCTGCATATGTCGTCGAATGTGAATATTCTTTTAGGAAACAATTGGACCTGGTGTTCCTCACAGGGATATTTATCGAAATTTTACTATTCAGGAATTCTACATTAATAGCGCCTCTAATGACGTCGAATGTGAAGCAGGCCGATATCATTATTCTTCTGGAGGCTAGTGTCGAAAGGTTTAAATGACCCAGTCGAAACTCATCAGGGGGTAGGCTATTAAAATCATAAGGGTTGTACAGTTCTCTCAAGGCGAAAAGTAAAAATTGTTTTTGTATTGACTCGAGTCTGCCACTGTGGGTTTCAAAAGCGGGATTCAAGCTAATGCAAGCGTATTCGAGAATAGGACGTACAAGTGAAGTGTATAAGGGTCTTGTGACCCACAGACTATGGAATTATTTGGCACGTCTTCTAATGAAACCTAGCTATTTGTTCGCACGAGAAAGCATTTTATGTTAGGTGAAGCGGAGTTTTTCATCTGAGATAACACCGAGGTCAGCAATGTTATCAACTCGGGTGAGCATATTATTGCCGACAAAGTACGTATTGTGTGTGACCGTGCATTTCCCGGAAAAACTAATAACTTGGCATTTGTTGATATTGAGAGAGAGCTTGTTTAAATTGCACCACTGATCAAGTGAACTAAGCTTGGATTGGAGAAAGGGGGCATCCGATTTCGATTCAATAGTCTGATAAAGTTTGAGATCGTCTGCATAGAGTAAATGAGGCTTGCCTGCTAGGACGTCAGATAAGTCGGAAATAAATATATTAAAAAGAAGTTGGCCAAGATAGCTACCTTGGGGTACACCAGAGATAGCAAAAGCGTTTTTCGATAAAAATCCTCGAAATTTGACACATTGTGTTCGATCACGAAGGTAGGAGGTCAGCCAGCTGAGTAAAGACCCGGCAATAACGAATTTCTGAAGCTTTAGAATCAAGGTAGAATGGTCAACTCTTTCAAACGCCTTACTGAAGTCAGTGTAGACTGCGTCAATTTGGTATCCTTTTTCCATTTTGCATAGAACGTCAGAGATTAGAATTGTCAAATTCGTGGTAGTTGAGCGACCTTTTCTTAAGCCATGTTGTTACTCTTTCAAACGAGAATCAACAAGCGGAGAAAGTTGATCGTATACCACCTTTTCAAAAAGTTTCGGAATCGAAGACAAAACGGCAATGCCCCTATAATTTCGGATACAGCGTCGATCACCATTTTTGAATATGGGTGTGACATACGAAAGCTTCCAACAGAATGGGAAAATTCCCGACGAAAGTGTTTTATTAAAGAAAATATGCAAGGGATCTATAAGCTGCTCTACACACTTGCGCAAGAAGATCGGAGGAAGAAGATCAGGCCCGGAACCTTTGTTGCAGTTTAGATCCAAAATAGCTTTACGTATATCATCACGGGAAATTTCTAAATGGTTCACAAAAGCTGTTGAAGCTGAATCAGCGGAAGAAAAGTGTGAGTTTGATGGGTCTGGTGCATTGAAAGTTTCTTGGAAACTATCAGCGAATAGGTCACATATCTCTTTAGGAGAGGAAGACGTTATATTATTAAGAAACATGGACGATAGATAGCCAGTAATTTTTCGCTTCACATTAACAAAATCAAAGAATTTTTTCGGGTCGCGGACTATATTATCGCCGGTTGTTCTAATGTAAGTGTCATAAACCTCATGAGACTTTGCTACAAATTGCTTAGCAACTTCATTATATTCTTCCTGAATAGCAGGAATAACATCGGTATTTACTTAAATAAGATTATAAAGTTTGTTCCTACGATTTCGATTTGACTAGTTTGACTTCCAGTGCCATTGCGCGAAGATCATCGTCATTTGGAGTGGGAGCTTTGATCGTCGGATTGTCACGCATAAGCTCCACTGAACCATACCACCAAAGTTCGTGCTCGATGAGTGCGGATGCGCTAATGGCACGGCTTGCACAGTCAGCTGGGTTAAGGTGAGTACAAATATGCTGCCATTTTGCCACTTCGGTGTGTTGTTGGATATAGCCAACTCGATTTGCTGCATACTGCTTGAGTGACGCAGGGGATTTGCGTAGCCAGCACAATACAATGGATGAGTCGTCGTCCGTGAGCACCAAAGCCGGTCGCACATTAGTAAAAGGTTCCGCCAAAAGTCGAGCTGCGCATAATTCCAAGCGTAGAATCGTTGCCAATGTACTGCCATTCTTGTGCAACTTAGCCGGTGCCACACGAGTTTTCGACGTGACTAGTGAGGAAGTGTGGCCGTCCAGGTTGAGGGTTGGGCAATGGGCCAATAACCCGTTCCCGTAAAACTTGACTTATTCAGGAACCTGATACTTTGCCTCGGATACTTGGATTGGATCAACCGAAACGACCACGCAAACGAAATGCGGACTACTCTATTGGAACCTGGAACGTGCGGATCCTTTACAGGACCGGGGGCCATCAAAGCCCTCCTGGAACAGGTCACTCACTATAAAATAAACTTTCTCGCTGTCCAGGAAACGAAACTGTTTGGTGCCGAGATTATGGACATGAGATCGTACACAATCTTCAAAAGCGAAAAGTCATCAGGAAGTCACGATTTTGGAGTGGCCTTCATCGCGGACAAAAAAATGAAACCGCTTATAATCAAATTCAAGCCTGTGAACGAAAGGTTGTGTGCGATCCGCATTCGTGCAAAGGTTTTTGACGTTTGGCTCATTAACGTTCATGTCCCTACTGAAGATAAGGATGAGGCAGTGAAAGATAATTTTTATAACCTTCTGGAAAGGCTATATGATTCATTGCCATCAAATGATGTGAAAATCTTGCTGGGCGACTTCAACGCAAAGGTTGGAAAGAAATCTCTTCGTAAGCTCCACATCTTTCCCGCATTGTGACATCCATAAAAGGACATGGGCATCCCCCGATGGCCACACTTTAATCAGATTGATCATATTCTGATTCAGAAAAGGTGGGCCTCCAGTATTTTAGATGTGCGAGCCTTCCATTGAACCAACTGGGACTCCGACCAATACTAAGTCAAGACTCGATATCGATGTCAAATATCACTTTCGTATGAAGCCAGAGCAAGTTCAAGACGCAAGTTCCATGTCGATAAGCTTCGAAACAAGACGATGGAAGCCGAGTATAGATCTACTCTGGAAATAGAACTAGCTTCCACACCTAACACCACGTCTATCAACGATGTTATGACTACTATCAAAAGTGCAGTGAACGCAACAGCCGAAAAAATTGTGGGATATACAGCCGGACAACGCAGAAATGAATGAAATGTAGAAAAATATGACGATCTTCGGAGAGTAGCTAATAGAATAATTAGACGTAAGAAACGAAAGCATTTTGACACCATGCTGAATAACATGAATGACAATTTTATGGTTAACAACACTCGACAAGCGTGCAAAGTAGTGAGGCTCTTCAAACAAGGCTTTAAACCACGAACTAGCCTATGTAGGGCTGCCGATGGAAGCATCATAAGTGGCTCAGAACAGGTGAAGGAAAGATCTGCGTCCTATTTTCAGCAATTACTGAACGGAAATGTCCCCGCACCCGACGAATCGCCATCATTAATTGGCACGTACCGTGACAGTGCCTCGTCTCACCTTCCTACACTAGATGAAGTCCGACAGGCCATGGCCCGCTTAAAACCCAACAAAGCACCGGGCATCGATGAACTCCCCGCGGAGCTCCTGAAGACAGGCGGGATTAACGTTTTAAGGGCAATCCATGGATTGGTGACGGGCATCTGGCAACAAGAAACGATGCCGGATGAGTGGCGAAAAAGCGTTATATGTCCCATTCGCAAGAAAGGAGAAAAACAGCTATGCAAAAACTACAGGGGCATATCACTTTTTTGTACGTCGTACCAGCTCTTGACAAAAATTTTAGAACTAAGAATTTCTCATCAAGCTGAGAAAATTCTTGGTGAATATGCAGGTGGTTTCAGACGTGGAAGATCGACAAGTGACCAAATATTTACGGTCAAACAAATTTTGGAAAAATGGTGGGAGTTCAACATTGATGTACATCAATATTCGTCGACTTCAAACAAGCGTACGACAGCATCAACCGAACTGCATTATATAACATGATGCTGCAGTTCAGAATCCCAGCAAAGTTGGTACGACTGGTGAAAATTACCATGACCGACTCCACGTCACAAGTGCTGATTCAGAATAATATAACCAACTCGTTTTCGATGAATACTGGGCTAAAACCGTTACTCTTTAACTTAGCGCTTGAGTATGTCATCAGAAAAATCCCCGTTGACACGAGAGGAACTCTATTATTTAAGTCGACACAGCTAGTAGCTTACGCTGATGATATCAACATTATGTCACGTTCGTTCAACGACGCCAAGGAAGTATTTGTAGCTCTAGGCAAAACCGCCAAGGAAGTTGGTCTTCAAATTATTTATTTATTTTATTTTATTTATTCACCAAACAAGGTACAAAATCAGATATAAAATAACAAATTAAAAATAAAATGGAAAAGTAAAGTCAAGTAAAAAGTAAAAACAAGCAAGTTAAATAAGTAACAAACAAATGAAAAAAATAACAAATAGATTAATTAATAACAATCAATAAATAAAAACATTGACATATAAGATATGGCTTAAGGTTTAGGGGTATGGATGGCATGCAAAAGAGACGATTTGAAGAATGATTTGGAAATCGTAGGGGAATATAAGTAACTTATGCTGTTGAATATTCTGCAGCATCTATTTATCGGTTCATGTGCTGCATATGTCGTCGAATGTGAATATTCTTTTAGGAAACAATTGGACCTGGTGTTCCTCACAGGGATATTTATCGAAATTTTACTATTCAGGAATTCTACATTAATAGCGCCTCTAATGACGTCGAATGTGAAGCAGGCCGATATCATTATTCTTCTGGAGGCTAGTGTCGAAAGGTTTAAATGACCCAGTCGAAACTCATCAGGGGGTAGGCTATTAAAATCATAAGGGTTGTACAGTTCTCTCAAGGCGAAAAGTAAAAATTGTTTTTGTATTGACTCGAGTCTGCCACTGTGGGTTTCAAAAGCGGGATTCAAGCTAATGCAAGCGTATTCGAGAATAGGACGTACAAGTGAAGTGTATAAGGGTCTTGTGACCCACAGACTATGGAATTATTTGGCACGTCTTCTAATGAAACCTAGCTATTTGTTCGCACGAGAAAGCATTTTATGTTAGGTGAAGCGGAGTTTTTCATCTGAGATAACACCGAGGTCAGCAATGTTATCAACTCGGGTGAGCATATTATTGCCGACCAAGTACGTATTGTGTGTGACCGTGCATTTCCCGGAAAAACTAATAACTTGGCATTTGTTGATATTGAGAGAGAGCTTGTTTAAATTGCACCACTGATCAAGTGAACTAAGCTTGGATTGGAGAAAGGGGGCATCCGATTTCGATTCAATAGTCTGATAAAGTTTGAGATCGTCTGCATAGAGTAAATGAGGTTTGCCTGCTAGGACGTCAGATAAGTCGGAAATAAATATATTAAAAAGAAGTTGGCCAAGATGGCTACCTTGGGGTACACCAGAGATAGCAAAAGCGTTTTTCGATAAAAATCCTCGAAATTTGACACATTGTGTTCGATCGCGAAGGTAGGAGGTCAGCCAGCTGAGTAAAGACCCGGCAATAACGAATTTCTGAAGCTTTAGAATCAAGGTAGAATGGTCAACTCTTTCAAACGCCTTACTGAAGTCAGTGTAGACTGCGTCAATTTGGTATCCTTTTTCCATTTTGCATAGAACGTCAGAGATTAGAATTGTCAAATTCGTGGTAGTTGAGCGACCTTTTCTTAAGCCATGTTGTTGCTGTTTCAAACGAGAATCAACAAGCGGAGAAAGTTGATCGTATACCACCTTTTCGAAAAAATTCGGAATCGAAGACAAAACGGCAATGCCCCTATAATTTCGGATACAGCGTCGATCACCATTTTTGAATATGGGTGTGACATACGAAAGCTTCCAACAGAATGGGAAAATTCCCGACGAAAGTGATCTATTAAAGAAAATATGCAAGGGATCTATAAGCTGCTCTACACACTTGCGCAAGAAGATCGGAGGAAGAAGATCAGGCCCGGGACCTTTGTTGCAGTTGAGATCCAAAATAGCTTTACGTATTTCATCACGGGAAATTTCTAAATGGTTCACAAAAGCTGTTAAAGCTGAATCAGCGAAAGAAAAGTGTGAGTTTGATGGGTCTGGTGCATTGAAAATTTCTTGGAAACTATCAGCGAATAGGTCACATATCTCTTTAGGAGAGGAAGACGTTATATTATTAAGAAACATGGACGATGGATAGCCAGTAATTTTTCGCTTCACATTAACAAAATCAAAGAATTTTTTCGGGTCGCGGACTATATTATCGCCGGTTGTTCTGATGTTAGGGTCATAAACCTCATGAGACTTTGCTAAAAATTGCTTAGCAACTTCATTATATTTGCTAAAAATGGCTTAGCAACTTCATTAAATTTTTCGAAAAGCAGGAATAACATCGTTATTTATTTAAATAAGCTTATAAAGTTTGTTCCTACGATTTCGCATATGCCTAAGGTCCCTTTCAAGCCATGGCTCAGACAATTTATTCTTTTTTTTATATTTGGAACAGATCTTTCAACGGCGTCAAATATTTTATTGTAAAAAGAGGAAATGGCTGTCTCGAGATCTTGTGCTGAAAGAGTAGTCAACCAATCAGTAGTATCAAGAACATGTTTAATGCTTTCATAATCAGCATTACGGAAGTCAAATACAATTGAGTTATTGTAAGTTTTTAAGCAGGTGGAATCTGGAGTGGAAAGTTCGACTGACAGTGCTGTATGGTGTAAACTGTTGCAAAAAAGATGCTCTGCGTCACTAGTTGGACTAACCACTTCTTCGTCATAAGCATTTGTGAAAACAAAATCTAACCAATTACCATTTTGGTTAGGACTTTGGGAAACCTGCTGCAAATCATTACCATAAAAAGCACTCACAAGATTGAAATCGTTGGTGTATACAAGGTTTACGGGGAGAAGGTGAGAGTTATTTTCATCCAAAACAAAACAAAGATTCGGACAATTGAAATCACCCAAAACTATTATTTTATCTTTTCCCTAAGTGATGTCACTAATAAAGATATTGTGTTACAAAAATTGCTGTAGATAGATTCGTCAGATCTAGGGGGGACGTAGACAACAGCGATGTAAATTGAGTTGTTATTAGTGGAGATCCGAACAATTATACATTGGAAGAATTAACGAACAAAAAACAAAAGCTATGACTCAATCAAAGAAAAGGACGCCAATAAGATAAAACATAACGATAGGGGACTATAACCCTGAAAACGTAGACAACTTCGTGTACCTAGCGATGAACCTCTCCAAGGATGGGAATGAGCTTGACAAAATCAATTGGATGAGTTCAATTAGCCAATAAGACATTCTTTTCGGTGCTCCCCACTTTGAAATCTTCATGCGTACACAGGAAAACGAAGCTCCGCATCTACAAAACAATTATTAGACCTGTGCTATGCTACGAAAGCGAAACCTGGACGCTGACCCTGGCATTTGAAAAACCCTTGAATACGTTTGAAAAAAGAGTATTGCGAAGGATATTTGGTCCAGTACGGGAAGAAGGGGGATGGCGAATCCGATACAACAACGAGCTGTATATCATATATGACGATCCGGAAGTCTCTACAGTCATAAGACTCCAAAAACTACAATGGGCTGGCCACGTCGAACGAATGAGCAACAATCGAATCCTCAAACGATCTCTCAAGGGGCAAGCGAGCGGAGCCAGACAAGTCGGTAAGCCACGCAACCGCTGGGAGGATTCTATAGATGCTGACAGCAGGTCACTTTTGGGAGCACCGAGCTGGAGGACGCAGTCACTAAACCGAGACGAAAGGAGGTGAAGCATTAAGGAAGCTTAGGCTCGATTCGGGCTGTAGTGCCCCGATGATGATGAGTGTGGTAGTGTAGCTGCCATTTCCATTGATGCCGCATAAATAAATGACGGCTGCATATGCCTTCTGGCTAGCATCGCAAAAGCCATGGATGTGTGATGTAACCGATATTCGCGTCTTCAAATACCTTGAAATGTGAATCTGCTCGATTCAAAAAAGATTTGCACGGTACGACCCATTCAGTGTGCAATTCGGTTGGTAATTGCCCATCCCATTCCAAGCCCTGTTGCCAAAGTGATTGTTTTTAGATTTTCGCTGCAATAATGTTTGAAGCGAGCATATTCGTCGGGTCGTTAAATCTCTCGATGTCGCTCAGGACTAGCCTCTTAGTCGTTGTTGGGACACTGTCCATAGTGAGGCGGTAGAAAAGCTCGTCAGTTGCTGGATCCCAGTGCAAACCCAGAATTGTCGTTTCGGCTGACTTCAACTCAATGGTGTCAGTCAGTTTAAGAAAGTAGTTTTCTGTCAGAGTAATTTTCGCCAAGGCTGTTGGAATATTTGAGTGCCACTTGCGAAGATCAATATGACCCATGGACAATACGTTGTCAATATCGTGAGCCAATTGAACTGCTTGATCAGTAGTTTCTACACTCACCAAGTAATCGTCGACTTACAAATCATGTAATATGCTATCAAGTGCTGTCGCTGCCTGGCCTGTGTCTGGGATGGGCAACGTGTAAAACTGATCGTAGTTAAGCGGTTGTCCACCAACGGCGCGATACAAATGTTTCTTTGCTGACTTTACCGCATCTTTCCATAGGCCACCTTCAGGTGATGCTGCTGCTTAGATGAAGTGCCACTTCGTATCCTGGTTCGCCACATCTTACTGATTATGTTCGCCATACCATTGTGCCAAATCTGCCTGCAGTATTTCATTTGCCTTCATAAACTGTCTGCTATTATCCGAATAAAGATGCTGTCAGAGGCCACGCCGCATAGTAAATCGACTGAATACGTTCAGAAATGCGCGTGCCGATAAGTCTTTAGCCAGTTCGATATGAATGGTCTTGGTGGCCATGCACATGAAAATAGCTGCATACGTTTTCTTTGTGGTGCGGGTCCGTTTGACTCCAATGTGAATGAGAAACGGCCTGCAGTATTCAAGGCCAGCTGACAAAAAAGGAGGAAGTGTGGTCACACGTATGGCTGGAAGCGCTGCCATCCGCTGTTGTGCCATCTGCTGTGAGTGTTCCCGGCCGATTGCACAATTGTACACGCATTGATTGACCATAAAGCGGCCACCAATAAGCCAATACCGCTGCTTTAGAGTCTGCAACATGAGCGTTTGCTGTGTATGTGCATGACCTAAATGGATATCGTGAATGATGATTCGAGACAAATTGCGCAATCGCACCAATATGAGGGGTTGCGATTGATCCAATGGAAACTCAGAGCGTTGAAGTCGTCCCCCAACTAACAAAATGTCGTCTGAGTCGACGTATGGTTCAAGCGTTGCCAGTTTGCTTGCAACCGCCACAGGACGATGCTGCCTTAAATGCGTGATTTCGGAGCCAAAGTATTTCTCTTGTTCAGCGCGAATGTGAAACTCGAGCACCAGAGCCATTTCCTCTGGGTCTACCAAAGTATGTTGCCGGTTTTTTCGATGTGCTAGATTGCCTCGAGGCACGTATGCAGTTCTGCGCAACAATCAGACAAGTTGTGAGAAACGATCAACCAAGTCCAACGTGATAAGGTCTCCGATGCACTGACGTGGGAGATGCCATTGAAGCCTAAACCGGGTTGAATTGAGAGCCAAGCCAACTTTGACTAGTTTGACTTCCAGTGCCATTGCGCGAAGATCATCGTCATTTGGAGTGGGAGCTTTGATCATCGGATTGTCACGCATAAGCTCCACTGGACCATACCACCAAAGTTCGTGCTCGATGAGTGCGGATGCGCTAATGGCACGGCTTGCACAGTCAGCTGGGTTAAGGTGAGTACAAACATGCTGCCATTTTGCCACTTCGGTGTGTTGTTGGATATAGCCAACTCGATTTGCTGCATACTGCTTGAGTGACGCAGGGGATTTGCGTAGCCTGCACAATACAATGGATGAGTCGTCGTCCGTGAGCACCAAAGCCGGTCGAACATTAGTAAAAGGTTCCGCCAAAAGTCGAGCTGCGCATAACTCCAACCGTAGAATCGTTGCCAATGTACTGCCATTCTTGTGCAACTTAGCTGGTGCCACACGAGTTTTCGACGTGAGTAGTGAGGAAGTGTGGCCCTCCAGGTTGAGGGTTGGGCAATTGGCCAATAACCCGTTCCCGTAAAACTTGACTTATTCAGGAACCTGATACTTTGCCTCGGATACTTGGATTGGATCAACCAAAACAACCACGCAAACGAAATGTGGACTACTCTATTGGAACCTGGAACGTGCGGATCCTTTACAGGACCGGGGGCCATCAAAGCCCTCCTGGAACAGGTCACTCACTACAAAATAAACTTTCTCGCTGTCCAGGAAACGAAACTGTTTGGTGCCGAGATTATGGACATGAGATCGTACACAATCTTCAAAAGCAAAAAGTCATCAGGAAGTCACGATTTTGGAGTGGCCTTAATCGTGGACAAAAAAATGAAACAGCTAATAATCAACTTCAAGCCTGTCAACGAAAGGTTGTGTGCGATCCGCATTCGTGCAAAAAATTTTGACGTTTGGCTCATTAACGTTCATGTCCCTACTGAAGATAAGGATGAGGCAGTGAAAGATAATTTTTATAACATTCTGGAAAGGCTATATGATTCTCTGCCACCAAATGATGTGAAAATCTTGCTGGGTGACTTCAACGCAAAGGTTGGAAAGAAATCTCTTCGTAAGCTCCACGTCTTTCCCGCATTGTGACATCCATAAAAGGACATGGGCATCCCCCGATGGCCACACTTTAATCAGATTGATCATATTCTGATTCAGAAAAGGTGGGCCTACAGTATTTTAGATGTGCGAGCCTTCCATTGAGCCAACTGTGACTCCGACCACTACTTAGTCAAGACTCGATATCGATGTCAAAAATCACTGTCGTATGAATCCAGAGCAAGTTCAAGACGTAAGTTCCATGTCGATAAGCTTCGAAACAAGACGATGGAAGCCGAGTATAGATCTGCTCTGGAAATAGAACTAGCTTCCACGCCTAACACCACGTCCATCAACGATGTTATGACTACTATCAAAAATGCAGTGAACGCAACAGCCGAAAAAATTGTGGGATATACAGCCGGACAACGCAGAAATGAATGAAATGCAGAAAAATATGACGATCTTCGGAGAGTAGCTAATAGAATAATTAGACGTAAGAAACGAAAGCATTTTGACACCATGCTGAATAACATGAATGACAATTTGATGGCTAACAACACTCGACAAGCGTACAAAGTAGTGAGGCACTTCAAACAAGGCTTTAAACCACGAACTAGCCTATGTTGGGCTGCCGATGGAAGCATCATAAGTGGCTCAGAACAGGTGAAGGAAAGATGGGCGTCCTATTTTCAGCAATTACTGAACGGAAATGTCCCCGCACCCGGCGAATCACCATCATTAATTGGCACGTACGGTGACAGTGCCTCGTCTCACCTTCCTACACTAGATGAAGTCCGACAGGCCATGGACCGCTTAAAATCCAACAAAGCACCGGGCATCGATGAACTCCCCGCGGAGCTCCTGAAAACAGGCGGGATTAACGTTTTAAGGGCAATCCATGGATTGGTGACGGGAATCTGGCAACAAGAAACGATGCCGGATGAGTGTCGAAAGTGTGATTTGAAAGTGATTTTTCAAGATGGCACCACTGCCACAGGGTTGCCTGCATTTCAAAATCACTTCTATCAGACCTGGTCCTATTTAATACCAACATGTCCTGTAAATTTTATTATGATCGGATAATCCGGTCGTCAGTTCTCGTGAACAGAACTTTCGAGTGCTGAAAGTAGAGGTTATTTGGTAATGGGCTGCCGTTTTTGTGCAAATCGGAATTTTAAAAATTTTATCTTGACATAAAGGACAAAGGATAAGATTTATAAAAAATTTGAAATTTTTGTCAAAAATCAAAAAATTTACAGGAAGGTCAATGATTTAAAGGATTTTTTTTCAGCAGCCTGCCACAGCTACAGGGTTACCCGCTTTATGTTGAAAATCTTAATGTGCTAAATTTAAGTCAACATCAATACGCTCTGTAATTTTTACGATGATCCATTGTTTTTCTTACAAGAAATGACAATTCTAATCTCTGACAATTCTAATCTCTGACGTTCTATGCAAAATGGAAAAAGGATACCAAATTGACGCAGTCTACACTGACTTCAGTAAGGCGTTTGAAAGAGTTGACAAATCAAAATTTGAAAAAAATCCTGGCCTAATTTTAGGCACCCTGCACCCACACACGGCTCAAAATTTTCAATGCTTTATCATTGACAAGCTTAAAACATAATTAATTCTCATTCCCAATACTTTTCTTCAACAAAAATTTACACTGCTCGGAAATATAGGAGTACCTCAAAATTCACTAAAACGCTCTTCGCCGCCAAAAGGTTTAGGATATCTGAATTTGTGAAAGTCATGGACCTACCTATTATATACATCAACGTTCTCCGAAAATTAAGCTCAATCGTATCGGCCACTTCAGAGATTATCTTCGTTAATTGTTTTGCTGATCTATATATATACACAAATATATATATATATATATATATATATATATATATATATATATATATATATATATATATATATATATATATATATATATATATATATATATATATATATATATATATATATATATATATATATATATATATATATATATATATATATATATATATATATATATATATATATATATATATATATATATAAAAAAAGAAATATGAATTTTCGGCGAAACGAGTTTAATTCTAATGTTCTTCGAACATTAGTGAAAAACAAAAACTTTTTCCAAAGCAAACTCAGTCCGAAAGGCATTCCCTATTTGTCATCAATAAATATTAGACATTTCCTGCCTGGCTGGGCTGGTAGGGTCAGGATCATCGCTATTGCGAAATAACAAACATACTTTCCGTGCTGCTCTGGTTTTGTTTTATGGTTGTACTTGCCATCTCGCTCGTCACTCACAGTGACATTTTGAACAGGATTGTCCGGACCAGGATGTAATGGAAGATTTTAGGGACGAAGCACTACGATATCGTTGACTCGTAAATTTCCTGCCGGTCTTCGCCATTTTGAACGTTGCTGCAGAGAGACGAGATATTCGTCGTGCCAACGCTCCCAAAATCCGTGATACTGATGTCATAGCAAACGCCAACGATGTGCATGATTCATTGGGATGGTCGGTTTGCGGGGCTCAGGCACCGACACAATTGAACGGCCAACCAAGAGGTCTGGTGATGAGAGAGCCAAGCGGTCATCCAGCCCATCGTGAAGGGCGATGAGCGGACGAAAATTCAAACATCCTTTGATACGGATGAGCAACGAGTAAAACTGATCGTAGTTAAGCGGTTGTCCACCAACAGCGCGATACAAATGTTTCTTTGCTGACTTTACCGCAGCTTTCCATAGGCCACCTTCAGGTGATGCTGCTGCTTAGATGAAGTGCCACTTCGTGTCCTGGTTCGCCACATCTTACTGATTATGCTCGCCATACCATTGTGCCAAATCTGCCTGCAGTATTTCATTTGCCTTCATAAACTGTCGGCCATTATCCGAATAAAGATGCTGGCAGAGGCCACGCCGCATAGTAAATCGACTGAATACGTTCAGAAATGCGCGTGCCGATAAGTCTTTAGCCAGTTCGATATGAATGGTCTTGGTGGGCATGCACACGAAAATAGCTGCATACGTTTTCTTTGTGGTGCGAGTCCGTTTGACTCCAATGCGAATGAGAAACGGCCTGCAGTAGTCAAGGGCAGCTGACAAAAAAGGAGGAAGTGTGGTCACACGTATGGCTGGAAGCGCTACCATCTGCTGTTGTGCCATCTGCTGTGAGTGTTCCCGGCCGATTGCACAATTGTACACGCATTGATTGACCATAAAGCGGCCACCAATAAGCCAATACCGCTGCCTTAGAGTCTGCAACATGAGCGCTTGCAGTGTATGTGCATTACCTAAATGAATATCGTGAATGATGATTCGAGACAAATTGCGCAATCGCGCCAATATGAGGGGTTGCGATTGATCCAGTAGAAACTCAGAGCGTTGAAGTCGTCCCCCAACTAACAAAATGCCGTCTGAGTCGACGTATGGTTCAAGCGTTGCCAGTTTGCTTGCAACCGCCACAGGACGATGCTGCCTTAAATGCGTGATTTCGGAGCCAAAGTATTTCTCTTGTTCAGCGCGAATGTGAAACTCGAGCACCAGAGCCATTTCCTCTGGGTCTACCAAAGTATGTTGCCGGTTTTTTCGATGTGCTAGATTGCCTCGAGGCACGTATGCAGTTGTGCGCAACAATCAGACAAGTTGTGAGAAACGATCAACCAAGTCCAACGTGATAAGGTATCCGATGCACTGATGTAGGAGATGCCATTGAAGCCTAAACCGGGTTGAATTGAGAGCCAAGCCAACTTTGACTAGTTTGACTTCCAGTGCCATTGCGCGAAGATCATCGTCATTTGGAGTGGGAACTTTGATCGTCGCACTGTCACGCATAAGTTCCACTGGGCCATACCACCAAAGTTCGTGCTCGATGAGTGCGGATGCGCTAATGGCACGGATTGCACAGTCAGCTGGGTTAAGGTGAGTACAAACATGCTGCCATTTCGCCACTTCGGTGTGTTGTTGGATATAGCCAACTCGATTTGCTGCATACTGCTTGAGTGACGCAGGGGATTTGCGTAGCCAGCACAATACAATGGATGAGTCGTCATCCGTGAGTACCAAAGCCGGTCGAACATTAGTAAAAGGTTCCGCCAAAAGTCGAGCTGCGCATAATTCCAAGCGTAGAATCGTTGCCAATGTACTGCCATTCTTGTGCAACTTAGCCGGTGCCACACGAGTTTTCGACGTGACTAGTGAGGAAGTGTGGCCCTCCAGGTTGAGGGTTGGGCAATGGGCCAATAACCCGTTCCCGTTAAACTTGACTTATTCAGGAACTTGATACTTTGCCTCGGATACTTGGATTGGATCAACCAAAACGACCACGCAAACGAAATATGGACTACTCTATTGGAACCTGGAACGTGCGGATCCTGTACAGACCGGGGGCCATCAAAGCCCTACTGGAACAGGTCACTCACTACAAAATAAACTTTCTCGCTGTCCAGGAAACGAAACTGTTTGGTGCCGAGATTATGGACATGAGATCGTACACAATCTTCAAAAGCGAAAAGTCATCAGGAAGTCACGATTTTGGAGTGGCCTTCATCGCGGACAAAAAAATGAAACCGCTAATAATCAACTTCAAGCCTGTCAACGAAAGGTTGTGTGCGATCCGCATTCGTGCAAAGGTTTTTGACGTTTGGCTCATTAACGTTCATGTCCCTACTGAAGATAAGGATGAGGCAGTGAAAGATAATTTTTATAACCTTCTGGAAAGGCTATATGATTCTCTGCCATCAAATGATGTGAAAATCTTGCTGGGCGACTTCAACGCAAAGGTTGGAAAGAAATCTTTTCGAAAGCTCCACGTCTTTCCCGCATTGTGACATCCATAAAAGGACATTCGCGTCCGTCCCCCGATGGCCACACTTTAATCAGATTGATCATATTCTGATTCAGAAAAGGTAGGCCTCCAGTATTTTAGATGTGCGAGCCTTCCATTGAGCCAACTGCGACTCCGACCACTACTTAGTCAAGACTCGATATCGATGTCAAATATCACTGTCGTATGAATCCAGAGCAAGTTCAAGACGTAAGTTTCATGTCGATAAGCTTCGAAACAACACGACGGAAGCCTAGTATAGATCTGCTCTGGAAATAGAACTAGCTTCCACGCCTAACACCACGTCTATCAACGATGTTATGACTACTATCAAAAGTGCAGTGAACGCAACAGCCGAAAAATTTGTGGGATATACAGCCGGACAACGCAGAAATGAATGAAATGTAGAAAAATATGACGATCTTCGGAGAGTAGCTAATAGAATAATTAGACGTAAGAAACGAAAGCATTTTGACACCATGCTGAATAACATGAATGACAATTTTATGGTTAACAACACTCGACAAGCGTGCAAAGTAGTGAGGCTCTTCAAACAAGGCTTTAAACCACGAACTAGCCTATGTAGGGCTGCCGATGGAAGCATCATAAGTGGCTCAGAAAAGGTGAAGGAAAGATCTGCGTCCTATTTTCAGCAATTACTGAACGGAAATGTCCCCGCACCCGACGAATCGCCATCATTAATTGGCACGTACCGTGACAGTGCCTCGTCTCACCTTCCTACACTAGATGAAGTCCGACAGGCCATGGCCCGCTTAAAACCCAACAAAGCACCGGGCATCGATGAACTCCCCGCGGAGCTCCTGAAGACAGGCGGGATTAACGTTTTAAGGGCAATCCATGGATTGGTGACGGGCATCTGGCAACAAGAAACGATGCCGGATGAGTGGCGAAAAAGCGTTATATGTCCCATTCGCAAGAAAGGAGAAAAACAGCTATGCAAAAACTACAGGGGCATATCACTTTTTTGTACGTCGTACCAGCTCTTGACAAAAATTTTAGAACTAAGAATTTCTCATCAAGCTGAGAAAATTCTTGGTGAATATGCAGGTGGTTTCAGACGTGGAAGATCGACAAGTGACCAAATATTTACGGTCAAACAAATTTTGGAAAAATGGTGGGAGTTCAACATTGATGTACATCAATATTCGTCGACTTCAAACAAGCGTACGACAGCATCAACCGAACTGCATTATATAACATGATGCTGCAGTTCAGAATCCCAGCAAAGTTGGTACGACTGGTGAAAATTACCATGACCGACTCCACGTCACAAGTGCTGATTCAGAATAATATAACCAACTCGTTTTCGATGAATACTGGGCTAAAACCGTTACTCTTTAACTTAGCGCTTGAGTATGTCATCAGAAAAATCCCCGTTGACACGAGAGGAACTCTATTATTTAAGTCGACACAGCTAGTAGCTTACGCTGATGATATCAACATTATGTCACGTTCGTTCAACGACGCCAAGGAAGTATTTGTAGCTCTAGGCAAAACCGCCAAGGAAGTTGGTCTTCAAATTATTTATTTATTTTATTTTATTTATTCACCAAACAAGGTACAAAATCAGATATAAAATAACAAATTAAAAATAAAATGGAAAAGTAAAGTCAAGTAAAAAGTAAAAACAAGCAAGTTAAATAAGTAACAAACAAATGAAAAAAATAACAAATAGATTAATTAATAACAATCAATAAATAAAAACATTGACATATAAGATATGGCTTAAGGTTTAGGGGTATGGATGGCATGCAAAAGAGACGATTTGAAGAATGATTTGGAAATCGTAGGGGAATATAAGTAACTTATGCTGTTGAATATTCTGCAGCATCTATTTATCGGTTCATGTGCTGCATATGTCGTCGAATGTGAATATTCTTTTAGGAAACAATTGGACCTGGTGTTCCTCACAGGGATATTTATCGAAATTTTACTATTCAGGAATTCTACATTAATAGCGCCTCTAATGACGTCGAATGTGAAGCAGGCCGATATCATTATTCTTCTGGAGGCTAGTGTCGAAAGGTTTAAATGACCCAGTCGAAACTCATCAGGGGGTAGGCTATTAAAATCATAAGGGTTGTACAGTTCTCTCAAGGCGAAAAGTAAAAATTGTTTTTGTATTGACTCGAGTCTGCCACTGTGGGTTTCAAAAGCGGGATTCAAGCTAATGCAAGCGTATTCGAGAATAGGACGTACAAGTGAAGTGTATAAGGGTCTTGTGACCCACAGACTATGGAATTATTTGGCACGTCTTCTAATGAAACCTAGCTATTTGTTCGCACGAGAAAGCATTTTATGTTAGGTGAAGCGGAGTTTTTCATCTGAGATAACACCGAGGTCAGCAATGTTATCAACTCGGGTGAGCATATTATTGCCGACCAAGTACGTATTGTGTGTGACCGTGCATTTCCCGGAAAAACTAATAACTTGGCATTTGTTGATATTGAGAGAGAGCTTGTTTAAATTGCACCACTGATCAAGTGAACTAAGCTTGAATTGGAGAAAGGGGGCATCCGATTTCGATTCAATAGTCTGATAAAGTTTGAGATCGTCTGCATAGAGTAAATGAGGTTTGCCTGCTAGGACGTCAGATAAGTCGGAAATAAATATATTGAAAAGAAGTTGGCCAAGATGGCTACCTTGGGGTACACCAGAGATAGCAAAAGCGTTTTTCGATAAAAATCCTCGAAATTTGACACATTGTGTTCGATCGCGAAGGTAGGAGGTCAGCCAGCTGAGTAAAGACCCGGCAATAACGAATTTCTGAAGCTTTAGAATCAAGGTAGAATGGTCAACTCTTTCAAACGCCTTACTGAAGTCAGTGTAGACTGCGTCAATTTGGTATCCTTTTTCCATTTTGCATAGAACGTCAGAGATTAGAATTGTCAAATTCGTGGTAGTTGAGCGACCTTTTCTTAAGCCATGTTGTTGCTGTTTCAAACGAGAATCAACAAGCGGAGAAAGTTGATCGTATACCACCTTTTCGAAAAAATTCGGAATCGAAGACAAAACGGCAATGCCCCTATAATTTCGGATATAGCGTCGATCACCATTTTTGAATATGGGTGTGACATACGAAAGCTTCCAACAGAATGGGAAAATTCCCGACGAAAGTGATCTATTAAAGAAAATATGCAAGGGATCTATAAGCTGCTCTACACACTTGCGCAAGAAGATCGGAGGAAGAAGATCAGGCCCGGGACCTTTGTTGCAGTTGAGATCCAAAATAGCTTTACGTATTTCATCACGGGAAATTTCTAAATGGTTCACAAAAGCTGTTAAAGCTGAATCAGCGAAAGAAAAGTGTGAGTTTGATGGGTCTGGTGCATTGAAAATTTCTTGGAAACTATCAGCGAATAGGTCACATATCTCTTTAGGAGAGGAAGACGTTATATTATTAAGAAACATGGACGATGGATAGCCAGTAATTTTTCGCTTCACATTAACAAAATCAAAGAATTTTTTCGGGTCGCGGACTATATTATCGCCGGTTGTTCTAATGTTAGGGTCATAAACCTCATGAGACTTTGCTAAAAATTGCTTAGCAACTTCATTATATTTGCTAAAAATGGCTTAGCAACTTCATTAAATTTTTCGAATAGCAGGAATAACATCGTTATTTATTTAAATAAGCTTATAAAGTTTGTTCCTACGATTTCGCATATGCCTAAGGTCCCTTTCAAGCCATGGCTCAGACAATTTATTCTTTTTTTTATATTTGGAACAGATCTTTCAACGGCGTCAAATATTTTATTGTAAAAAGAGGAAATGGCTGTCTCGAGATCTTGTGCTGAAAGAGTAGTCAACCAATCAGTAGTATCAAGAACATGTTTAATGCTTTCATAATCAGCATTACGGAAGTCAAATACAATTGAGTTATTGTAAGTTTTTAAGCAGGTGGAATCTGGAGTGGAAAGTTCGACTGACAGTGCTGTATGGTGTAAACTGTTGCAAAAAAGATGCTCTGCGTCACTAGTTGGACTAACCACTACTTCGTCATAAGCATTTGTGAAAACAAAATCTAACCAATTACCATTTTGGTTAGGACTTTGGGAAACCTGCTGCAAATCATTACCATAAAAAGCACTCACAAGATTGAAATCGTTGGTGTATACAAGGTTTACGGGGAGAAGGTGAGAGTTATTTTCATCCAAAACAAAACAAAGATTCGGACAATTGAAATCACCCAAAACTATTATTTTATCTTTTTCGCTAAGTGATGTCACTAATAAAGATATTGTGTTACAAAAATTGCTGTAGATAGATTCGTCAGATCTAGGGGGGGACGTAGACAACAGCGATGTAAATTGAGTTGTTATTAGTGGAGATCCGAACAATTATACATTGGAAGAATTAACGAACAAAAAACAAAAGCTATGACTCAATCAAAGAAAAGGACGCCAATAAGATAAAACATAACGATAGGGGACTATAACCCTGAAAACGTAGACAACTTCGTGTACCTAGCGATGAACCTCTCCAAGGATGGGAATGAGCTTGACAAAATCAATTGGATGAGTTCAATTAGCCAATAAGACATTCTTTTCGGTGCTCCCCACTTTGAAATCTTCATGCGTACACAGGAAAACGAAGCTCCGCATCTACAAAACAATTATTAGACCTGTGCTATGCTACGAAAGCGAAACCTGGACGCTGACCCAGGCATTTGAAAAACCCTTGAATACGTTTGAAAAAAGAGTATTGCGAAGGATATTTGGTCCAGTACGGGAAGAAGGGGGATGGCGAATCCGATACAACAACGAGCTGTATATCATATATGACGATCCGGAAGTCTCTACAGTCATAAGACTCCAAAAACTACAATGGGCTGGCCACGTCGAACGAATGAGCAACAATCGAATCCTCAAACGATCTCTCAAGGGGCAAGCGAGCGGAGCCAGACCAGTCGGTAAGCCACGCAAGCGCTGGGAGGATTCTATAGATGCTGACAGCAGGTCACTTTTGGGAGCACCGAGCTGGAGGACGCAGTCACTGAACCGAGACGAAAGGAGGCGAAGCATTAAGGAAGCTTAGGCTCGATTCGGGCTGTAGTGCCCCGATGATGATGAGTGTGGTAGTGTAGCTGCCATTTCCATTGATGCCGCATAAATAAATGACGGCTGCATATGCCTTCTGGCTAGCATCGCAAAAGCCATGGATGTGTGATGTAACCGATGTTCGCGTCTTCAAATACCTTGAAATGTGAATCTGCTCGATTCAAAAAAGATTTGCACGGTACGACCCATTCAGTGTGCAATTCGGTTGGTAATTGCCCATCCCATTCCAAGCCCTGTTGCCAAAGTGATTGTTTTTAGATTTTCGCTGCAATAATGTCTGAAGCGAGCATATTCGTCAGGTCGTTAAATCTTGCGATGTCGCTCAGGACTAGCCTCTTAGTCGTTGTTGGGACACTGTCTATAGTGAGGCGGTAGAAAAGCTCGTCAGTTGCTGGATCCCAGTGCAAACCCAGAATTGTCGTTTCGGCTGACTTCAACTCAATGGTGTCAGTCAGTTTAAGAGAGTAGTTTTCTGTCAGAGTAATTTTCGCCAAGGCTGTTGAAATATTTGAGTGCCACTTGCGAAGATCAATATGACCCATGGACAATACGTTGTCAATATCGCCAGCCAATTGAACTGCTTGATCAGTAGTTTCTACACTCACCAAGTAATCGTCGACTTACAAATCATGTAATATGCTATCAAGTGCTGTCGCTGCCTGGCTTGTGTCTGGGATGGTCCCACAATTATCTTTTGCACATTGTTGCATTGCTCGAACCGCATGGTATGGAGCACTAGTGAGTTAATATGTGCAAATCGGTTTGTCTGAAGATTCACGCCACAGAATCTGTTGCCAACGGTGATGGAGTGGATTGATCTGCACTTGGCAGAACATTTTCTCTACGTCCGCTGAAAGTGCCACTGCAAATCATCTTAAGCAAAGAATGATGTTGACGAGAGTCTCTTGAATTGTCGAACCAATGAACTGTATTTCGCTCAAAGCAATGCTATCAGATGTCTTACCGCTAGCGTTAAACACAGCTCGGAATAAAGCCAGTACAGCATGATGCGGTATATGGTAGGATTGTGATGCATCACACTGCATTAAGTTGCCAGGTTGGCTGCTGTTACCCAACCTTATGTAACTCAATTTGATATACTCGCGCATAAATAAAAATATAGCCATCCGTTTTTCCAATTGGTAAAACTGTCGCAGTGCCACGGAATACAAACTGCCCAGCGCCGGAGTGTCCATTTGGAACGGTATTTTTACGATATACTGGCCGTCTGTGTCACGCTGGGGGCCCGGTAGCTCTGCTCGCTTAGGCGCTAGGCCGGAAAGTGGCGTGCTATGGGGCGTGCGGGTTAAAACCCCGCCAGTGTCGTGGCTGTAATTGTGAATGCGTTTGATTGCCTACGAGGGTGGCAAATGGGCCCAAACTGGTGGCTTAATGCTGGCCGCGTTCCTGGCAGCCCTCTTCACTAGCCTAACGTAACCTAACCTGTGTCACGCTGATGCGTCACCATAAATATTCGCTCGCATATATTGTTATCATCAGCCAATGAACTTGATTTATTGCCCAATTCAAAGAATAATCGTTACCATGTCGTCTATTCTTTGATCTATTGCAAAGAAATCTTCTACGTGCGTGTACAATGAGCGCACGATCGGTGAGATTGTGTCGTCAATTGTTGCCGGACCAAAGACGACCCAGCCAAACTTTGTTCGTTGCGCAAATGGCTCGTGCCTTGAGCCACGGACGATGCCATGCTCGATGATTGTGCTCGATTCATTGGCACCCACGATACCATCGATTCCACTGGTCTTCCCAAAAGATGGATAGGCCAACTCCAGATTCCGTAAATAGATCCAACATCCAGGTGAAATATTTGCTACTGGTGTTGGGGTAGTGATTTTGTCGAAGAAATAAAAGTCGACCTCGATGCCAAATGAATTGTGCATTGATGCCAGCTGTAATGTTGCTTTTCTACATGTGAAGGTGGTAACGGATCCAACGCTTTCGATATCAAATGTGCAGGGACTCCAGCGAATAGCTTATTGTTTAATGTATTGATTTGATAAAACTAACCTGACTGCCTAGTTCGCAGAGGATTCGGCAACGGTGTGCCATGCCAAATTTATCCTCGATGTGAACAATCGCCATCACCAACAAGACCGATTGCTCGCCAATAAGAACAAATATCTTCCCCGTCCGCTCGAGTCATATGAAATTACAAGGAGGTTGATTTGACAGAGTTGTGCTACCAACCATCACAACCGATGAAGGTGGTGTGGTGCCAACCCCCACAGTTTCTGGAATTTGTTTTCGAAGGACAGCCAGCAGTTGAATGACCTTTCCTCAAAGAATTAAAGCACAGGTCTGAACCACGTACTCTCTCGCTGCGTTGTTTGGATGTCAGTGGTTGATGCATCGGACAGCTTGACGGATAGTGACCAGCCTCCACGCAAACTGTGCAATGACCAGATGGAGCAGTTGTCGTTTGATCTCACCAATCTATGAGAAGGATTTGCTTGCACTCCATTGCGTCGCAAAGATCCGCCAGCTCTGCCAGTTGATGATGTGCCAGGCCAATATGAAACTTCGAAGGAAAGGCTTTGAGCAAACTTCTCCACAAATCCAAGTAAATCTTCCAATCTCGGAATCGTCTTCTGATCTGAAAGCATGCCCCAAACATGTTGAGTAGCCTGCGACAACTTGGAAGCTACAATGGGTACTGCCAATGCATCCCAAGCGTCCACTGGAAGCTCCATTGCTCACAGGGCCCGTAGCAATTCGCGTACAGTGTAGACGATTATTAGCAGACCATCCGTACTCTCCATTGAAATAGGCTTAATTTCTATGAAACGCGAGGCGTGTAAATCAGCCAATGGCCGTGGATTGTCGTAGCGACGAAGCATTTTCGCCCATGTCGCTGCAAAGTTACCCGTATACAAATTACCCACTAATGTCTTGAGCGATTCGCTCGCCATTGCATCTGGTAATTTAGTTAGCTTATTGTATTCTGGGATCTCAGACACGTTGAGAATTGTCCCAACTGCACCCCTGAATGACAGCCAATTACTTAAGGATCCATCAAAATTCGGTACTCAAACAGGCTCCAATTTCATTTTCACTCGATCAAGGGTACACTCTTTATCATATTTCTTAAACGACGTATTTTCATTTTCCTTGTCTAGGACAGATATTCGACGATTTATTATCACTACCATCGAATTGAACTTATCCTTCACTTTCCCGGACATTACTTCATGTACAGTCACCGCTGCGTCATCGGCCGCCTCCATGACTAACGTATCGTGCGCAGCAGTGAAACGCTCGAAATGATTTCGCACCGTATTCAAACGCTGTCGGCATTCAAATTTATCTAGTACATAACCATCTGCCAAGATGATAGCAGCCTGGTGGTGTACTCAGTCCGAAAGGCATTCCACATTTGTCGTCCATAAATATTAGACAAAGTTGTTATATACTTATTGTTATATACTTATAAAGACGATATATACTATTTTGTAGCTTAATATCAACCATTCCTTATCCAAAGCAACAAAGCCCAACTATAGCATAAATCATAATAATGTTCAGTGCTGGCAGCACTTTTCCAACGAAGCAGCAATCAGTTTACTCATACTTAAATCAGCTTATCCTGTGAATGTCGTTCTCATAGCAGGATATCATCGATAGTTTCAGCGGTTCAACGTTGCTTCAGGCTGCCATCCGAAATACTTTTCAAAACTCGGAAAATTTAAAAATTGTATCGTCATATTTATTGCAAATGCTTTGCATATGAGTAGGTTATACAAGCATCTGTTGGTGCAATATTTACGGAAATGTCTGATGCTGGTTACTCTGTGTTAGGAGCAAAGCAAAAAATATACCAAATCCGCTTCACGTTAAGTTAAACCCTCCCTGTGAATCTTGTTTCGATTGAATCACTGTGCTGGAAGCTATAAGGTTGAAAAGAATGTTAGGGTTACCGCCCTCAAAACTCTTCAAATTTAAAAACGTTAGTATTTGTTGTTAGTTTTCATTGCCGGATTATTCCCATTTGCAAATCTAATGACATAATCGCTTAGTAAAAAAATTCCAAAAAAACTCTAGCGCACCTGAACCGCTAGAAAACTAATTTTCGAAGAAATTGTCTTTGAGTGACAATGTGGAAAGACGTTATACACTTTTTTGTAGAATCATATCAACCATTCCTCGTTCAAAGCAACAGAACTCAACTATAACACAAATGATGAAAATGTTCAGTGCTGGCAACATTTTCCCAACGAAGCAGCAATAAGTTTACCTTCACAAGCTCATACTTAAATCAACTTATCCTTTGAATTTCGTTCTCATCGGAGGATTTCGTCGAAAGCTTTAGCGGTTAACGTTGTTTGAAGCTGCCATCCAAAAAATGTTCAAAACTCAGAAAATTTAATAATTGGTTTCCTAGTTTTATTGCAAATGTTTTGCATATGTATATGTAATTTGAAGCACCTGTTGATGCAATAGTTACGAAAATAGCTAAAGCTCGTTACCCTGTGTCAGCAGCAAAGCAAAATATATACCAAATCTGCTTCACGTTAAATTAAACCCAACCAATAAATTTCGTTTCGATTGAATCACTGCGCTAGAAGTTATACGGGTGAAAAAAATTTTAGGGTTACCACCCTCAAAACTTTTCAAATTTTTAAAACGTTAATATTTGTTGTTAATTTTCATTGCTGGATCGTTCCCATTTGCAAATCTAATGACATAATCGCGCAGTAAAGAAATTCCAAAAAATTACAAAAATGGACAACGCTGGCAGCACTTTCACGATTTTTGTACGAAATTCCTATGACATTTGGCTCACATCAAAATCTATTTACTGCATTAACTTCATTTTGATATCATGACTGCACCGGAAGTTATAGGGAAAAAGACTTTATTTTGCTGAGCAAATTTGCAAGATTTTGGAGACAAAAATCACCATAGCTGGCAACCCTATTCTAATTTTTCAGCCAAATTTTCATCAAATGTTATCTTAAGTAAGATCCAAATATTGTGTGAATTTCGTTTACATCTGATGGCTGAATCGGAAGTTATAGGCCAAAGACCGGTATTTTTTCTCATTGATTTTTCAAGATGGCACCACTGCCACAGGATTGCCCGGATTTCAAAATTATTTCTATCAGACCTGGTCCTAGTTGATACCAACATGTCTTGTAAATTTCATTATGATCGGATAATCCGGTCTTCAGTTCTCGTGAACAGAACTTTCGAGTGCTGGAAATAGAGGTAATTTAGTGATGGGTTGCCGTTCTTGTGCAAATCGGAATTTTAAAAGGTTCAAATTGACATGACGCACAAACGTTAAAATTTATCAATGATTTGAATTTTTTGTCAAAAATCAAAAATTTTTCAGGAGGTTCAATGATTTGAAGGATTTTTTTTCAAGAGCCTGCCGCAGCTACAGGGTTACTCGCACTACCTTGGAAATCCATGTGTATTAAACTTTAGTCAACATCAATACGCTCTGCAAATTTCACGATGATTCAATGTTTTTGTTAGAAGTAATGACAAATCAAAATTTGAAAAAAAATCTTTGCCTTCTTTTAGGCACGCTGCACCCACACACGGCTCAAAATTTCCAATTCTTTACCATAAAAAAATTCAGAACATAATAAGTTTTCATTCCCAATACTTTTTTTGAACAAAAATTCATGCAGCTTGGAAATATAGGAGTACCTCAAAATTCACAAAAACGCTCGCCGCCGCCAAACGGTTTAGGATATCTGAATTTAAGCAAGTCGTGTACCTACCTACTATATACATCTACGTTCTCCGAAAGTTTCAGCTCAATCGGATTGGCCACTCCAGAGATTATCTCCCTTAATCATTTTGATGATATATATATATATATATATATAAAGAAATATGAATTTTCGGCGAAACGAGTTTAATACTACTTTTCTTCGAAAATTAGTAAAAAAATCTAGCGCATCAGAACCGTAAGAAAACTAAATTTCGAAGAAATTGTCTTTGAAAGACAAAAAGATGTGGAAAGACATTATACAATTTTGTGATATCACATCAACCATTCTTTATCCAAAGCACCAAAACCAAACTATAATATCGATGATGAAAATGCTGAGTGCTGGCAACACTTTTCCAACGAAGCAGCAATAAGTTTACCATACCAAGATCATACTTACATTAACTTATACTTTGAATTTCGTTCCCATCGCAGCATTTCTTCGAAAGTTTCTGCGGTTAAACGTTGTTTAAAGCTGCCATCCGAAAAATTTTCAAAACATGGAAAATTTGGAAATTGATTCCTTATTTCATTGCAAACGCTTTACATTTGAGTTTGAACTTTGAAGCATCTGCTGGTGCAATATTTACGAAAATGGCTGAGAATGGTTACCTTTTGTTAGCAGCAAAGCAAAATACTCGTATGTACCAAATCTGCTTCACGTTATTTTAAACCCACCCTGTGAATTTCGTTTCGATTAATCACTGCGCTGGAAGTTATATGGGTGAAAAGAGTTTTAGGGGTACCACCCTCAATACTATTCCAATTTTCGAAACGTTCATATTTGTTGTTAATTTTCATAGCAGGATCATTCCCATTTGTAAATCTAATGGTATAATCGCTTGATAAAGAGATTCCAAAAAATTACAATGTCGTTATGATAACATGACTGGACCGGAAGTTATAAGGGAAAAAGTTTTATTTTGCTGAACAAATTTGCAAGATTTAGGAGATGAAAATCACCGTAGCTGCCATTTCTATTCTATTTTTTCAACCAAATTTTTATCAAATGTTGTCTGGAGTAAGTTAAGTCCAAATATTTTGTCAATTTTGTTAAAATGTGACAGCTGAATCGAAAGTTAAAGGCCAAAAAGCAGTTTTTTTCTCAGTGATTTTTCAAGATGGTATCACTGTCACAGTGTTGTCTGCATTTCAGAATTGCTTTCATCGAACGTGGTCCTAAATAATAATAATATGTTCTATGAATTTCATTATGATTGGTTAAGCTGGTTGTCAGTTTTCGTAAACAGAAGTTTCGAGTGCTGAAAATAGAAGTAATTTGGTGATGGGTTGCCGTTCTTGTGTAAATCGGTTGCCGTTCTTGTGTAAATTTTTCAAGAGCCAGCCGTTGCAACAGGGTTACCTGCACTGTCTTGAAACTCCATATGTGTTGAGTCCTAGTCAACATCAATACGCTCTAAAATTTTCACGATGATTTCATGTTTTTGTCAGAAGTTATGACAAATCAAAATGTGAAAAAAAAGTCCTTGCCTATTTTTAGGGACTCATCACCCACACACGGATCAAAATTTCCAAATCTTTATCATAAACAAGCTTTAAACAACCACATCGCGAGAAGCTTGTATTTAAATGCTTTCAAAAACAAAGTATAGAAAATTCATTATTAATCACAAACATTTAGTGAAAGTCGGTTTGTAGCGCACCAGTTAGCGAAGCTTAACACATTGCGTTGCAGGATCGTACAGTCACTGAGTGATGATATTGTATTCAAAATATTTGCGTTATCTGCGTAGAGTAAAATGGAAGATCCTGTCACAAAAGTGATCAGGTCATTTATATAAATGGCAAAAAGAATAGGACCAAGGTGGCTGCCTTGACGAACACCTGATGTAGCAATTATGTCAGTGGATAGAATGCCACAAAATCGAACGTTCTGTTTGCGAATAGAAATATAAGATTTATCCCAGTCTATAAACTTATTAGGGGGCTCAAGAAGATGCAATTTACATATAAGAATGTCATGATCCAGCTAATCGAAAGCTTTTGTGAGGTCGGTGTAAATGCAGTCAACTTGTTTATCTTCTTCAATCCCAGAGATGCTTCAATATGGCTTCAAAAAGCTTGGCGGTGCATGGTAATTTGGCGATTGGCCTATAGTTGTGCACGATTTCTCTGCTGCCTTTTTTTTGGATCGGAGTAAGTGGAGAATATTTCCACAAATTTGGGAAAATACCGGAGGAAATCGATAGATTAAAAAGATTAGCTAATAGTGGTGAGAGGAAATTGGCACGACGTTTAAGCACTAAAGTCGGTAATATATCAGGGCAGGGGTGAAAATTATTAATTAGATAGTGGGAATATTGATGTAAAGGTCTTTCATTCCCAACGTCGTTTTAGGGGAGTCCATCAGGTAATTGAAATTAGTTTTATTGAAGTCGGAGATGGGTAATCCATACGTGGATGGGAAGTCATCTGCAAATAAGTTACTGATTGCTTGCGAGCTATTAATGACCATGCCGTAAGATATAAAAGAGCTTGGGTATCCGTCATAATAACTTATTGAGTTCACTTATTTCCAAAAATGCTTGTGATGGCTTAAGAAAGACTGCCTAAGCTCGTCCACATAGTTTTAGTTGGCAGATGAGGTTTCAGATACGAGACTATTTCGTAGTTCCTCATAAACTTTATAATCATCCTGTAGACGCGACGAGCTGCACACTTCCCACGCCTTGATTTTCAAATTCTTGAGATTGATCAAATCTGTTTTGTCCCATGGAAATCGTTTCAAAGATACAGATTTACTCAAAGGTACACAGTTTACGTTAGATTCATTTGCAACTGAAGACCAGACGCATTCGCATTCGGGTATAAGCCAACTTTAGATTCCGTTAGTATATCGTCATTAATTTGAAAATTGATATGATGAGCTGGATGGTGTGGAGATTCATTAAGTAGAGGAGATGAGCATCGTTGAATCGAGACATCAGATGAAATTTGGAAGTGAAAACATTCAAACTATCGAATATCCAAAAAAAATGTCCGTGTCTTACAATAAAACCAATCTGTATGCAAATCTTATGTTTTATCTACACGTTCAAAGTAAAACTTTGAAAATTTAATGTCGGATAAGGACGGAAGCCCTCTCCTAATTTACCCATATTTTTTGCATCAAAAACTTCTGTTCACGGGAACTCACGAACCAATAATCAGATACAGCTGAAATTTACAAAATGCATTGGTCTTAAGTAGGACCAGATCTGATAGAAGCGATTTTGAATTGTCAGCATATTTGTGCCAGTGGTGCCATCTTGAAAAATTACAAAGAAAAAAAAAATGCTTTTTGCCCTATGAAATGTGAATAAGTAACCAGATTTTCATGAAATTGACACAGTAACTGAACCTTTCTCTAATTTTTGTTTGGTAAAATTTGGTTGAAAAATCTGATTGGTGCTGCCACTTATGGTAGTTTTTGTGTCTTTGGTTTTGAAAATTCGCTCAGGAAAATAAAACTTTTTGCCCTATAACTTCCAGTGGAGTCATGAAATCAATATGAATTTCATACAATTCATGGAACCTGTCATAAACATTATTCAAGCCAAATTTGATTGAAAAGCCACGATAGGGTTGCCAGCTATTGTTGATTTTGTGTTTAATTGCAATATCTTTATTAAGCGGTTTTGTCGTAGAATTTTCAAATTGTAATGATATTGTAATGACAATATAAGGCAAATATTAAGTTTCCGATTATTTGAAAAAAACTTGCTGCATGTAACCCTAAATTTCTTTATAGTCCTATAACTTTGAATGCTATATAACAACGTGAAGCAGATGTGATATATTCTTGGCTTTGATACTGGCAGAAGGTTGCCAGCACGAGTCGGTTGTGCTACTTTTGTATCAATAAATGCTTACAGTTAGTATTCATACCGGAAACATTTACAATGAAAATAAATAACCAATGTTTCAATTCCCAAAGTTCTGCAAATTTTTCGGATCGAAGCCCCAAACACCAACTCCAGTTACAGTGCTGCAGGCACTGAGCATTTTCTTCATTGATGTTATATGAAATGCTGCTTTCAAAATTATGTGAAATGAGCAACTGATAACGAATATAATTAACCCGTGTTTTGTTCTCATAAACGTTGAAATTCATGCCAGTGGTAATATCTGAAACCTTCCACCATATGAGTTATAATGCATTCTTGAAACCAAAGTAAAACGTGGCATTTGAAACAATTTGGCCGTAATAAGCAGCGCATGTAGTGGAATATGCACTCAAAACCTGCACGATTCTTCTACTGTTCTTCGAACATTAGTGTTTCTAGTGGTTCAGGTGCGCTAGAGTTTTTTTTTTATCTAAGGTATCCGTAACTTTAGTAACCGAAGTAGCAAATAGTGGTTGATTATTGTGTTATTCTTTCCAGATATCAGTTTAGCAGCTAAAACTACGTCAAGGTGTATTTGTAGGTGGTGTTGAGTGGCTGCTAAGATCCAAATATAATTTGTCAACCCTCATTTCTAACGACTGGATAATATCGACTGATTTAGTTTGAGAAAGTGGCTCATCAAGATTGCGAGGGAACGGGTGCAATTCGATAATCGAGTCGTTTGAAATGTCAGTTTTATTTTCAAGTGTTTTAATTTTGCTTTGCATTGAATCAAACTTATCATGTAGGATTCCTATGTTATTTTTGATATGGTTGAATTCGCCTAATTGAGCACGTATTTCGAACAATGCATCCAAAAAACCGAGAGAGCTATAGATATGCTGTGGATTGTATTGGCGATAGTGGAGCTGTCTTCTTTCAATGATTCGCTTACAGTGCGTACCGTTTGAACACTAGAATTTGTAAGTTTTAGTAACCGCAACACATGGCATGGCTTTATTTCAACGCAATCTTGGCACGTAAACTTTGTTGATGATGGTGATCTACGGGCCGATTTGGTGCACGTAACATGAAATGATCTCTCAAATATTTCATCGCAAGAGATAGATTTTGTATCGACATTGATTGCTTTGTCACAACTACCAAAGGGAGTTTGGCACGTGCGGAATGAGTTGGCTGATTCCATTTGCGTATATTGTGCTATGATAGAGCTCGTTGCTTTTAAATCGATATCGATATTAATTGATGTTGAATCAGACCGTTAAAGACAATAATATGGTTCCAGTCCTCGATGATGATGTTAATAAAAGTCGCGAAAAGTTGTCAGCTACGTGGCGCTGGTGGTATTTCACTTATTTTGTTATTTAAACTATCAATTTATCAATGTCTTCCGGTTTTGGTTTTGCTATGAAAAAGTTTTAACATTATTTCTAATATTTGAATTTGAAAAAATCGAAACTTTCAAATTGAAAACAGTACGCACCGACGAGGATTGAGCTCACAGTATCAAGAATGGTAAGTAAAGTCCGTTCCCACTAAGCTATGAAGGATGTTGCGGTTTGGCAAGGCAAAAATGTAAATGATTGTCAGGCTTTTCACGTATTGGAGTTTATAGAAAATAAATAACAGTACTTCAAGTTTCTCTGTTAAGGGGAGGTTCTCCTCTTTTTTTTTCAAAAAATCAATTTTTTTTTTTTTGATGAAATGAAAGGTATGAATGTCGAGAATATGTGTGCAAAAGGATTTTTCGATCCGCAGCATATTTATCGCATAGGAGCGTCTCTGATGCGTCGAACTTTCGCGCGCGGAGGAACACTCTGGTGCTATTTTACTGCGCGGCCAAAGATGTCCATAAATGGTTATATATTTATCGAAGCGGAGTAAAGATGGTATTATTTACCGAGCTGTTTATGCAAAAAACAGTCAATGCGTCAAAAAAGACGACAGATGAAAAATCGATTGATGGATATCATTGAGTAGATGATAGTACTCTTAGAATGTGTTTTTGAGACTTACGACTTTAAACGCGTTTATCTCAAAACCATTTTTTTCATCCTAACGTCAAGCGTAACTCATGATCTACTTATCCGATTTACTTCATCTATAGCATTTCTTAAAGGGTATGATTTTTTATATGACTTATACCTAAAACAAATATAAACAAATGTGTAATAATAGTCTTTTAACAAAAGAAAAGTCGAAAAAAAGATGGTAAAAATTGAACTTTTTCTATGATTATGCATAAATTAGATGATTTTTTATAAAAATTATTCAAAAATAGGTATAAGTCATAGGGAATTTAATATTCTTTACTATAAAAAAAAAATTTTTGATTTCAGTTCACTACAAGTGGCTACAGCCTTGACGTTTCCGAACAATGTCTCGCTTGCAGAGGTTGACAAGACCCGCCATTTTTGGGCCGCCATATTGGATTTTGTAAAAAAAAAATTTTTTCTTGTATTTTAGAAAGATGGCTTAATAAACCATCAAAACCGTCTATTCGTGAGTCGTTTCATTATCCGACAGTAAATTAAAGAATTTCGCTTTATTTTCGGCCGAAAAGAGGAGAACCTCCCCTTAACACACTTTTCACTATCACTTTCACAGCCAGAAAGATGGAAAACTTGTTACGGGGGCATAGACAGTCCGTAGTTAAGAAACCAAATGCTAGGCAGTAGGATAGTCGAGTCAACCTCTCGGAGCTATTCTACCGACGTCACAATTAAACAATAAAACATGACGTTATGCAACTATTAGTAGTCATATCTTAGGAAAATGCCCAAGTAGAGCGTAGTTTTTTTTGTCGTTGACAATGCTTATTAGGATCAAAAAGAGATTGCAACTGACTTTAACTTTAACGACGCCGGGAGGGTTTATCTCGAAGTTGAACACTTCTAGCTATTATTTTATGCACTTTTCACCGTGTTTATTCAAATTTTATGGCACAGACAGCTTTACACAAAAGTACCTGATTTGACACTTGACACTTCCGTGAAACCAACTCATTTTACAAAACTAAAGAGACAAAAACCACTTAAGCTGGCAACTTTATTCTTATTTAGAATAAGGTCCAAATATTGTGTGAGTTTTGTCAAATTGTGATGGCTGAATCGGAAGTTATGGGCCAAAAAGCAGTTTTTTTTTAATGATTTTTCAAGATGGCACCACTGCCACAGGGTTGTCCGCATTTCAAAATCGCTTCTATCGAACCTGGTTCTAATTACTGCTAACATGTCCTGTAAATTTCATGACCGACCGGTTACGTAAGTTCTCGTGAACAGACATTTTCAGTGCTGAAAATAGAGGTAATTTGGTGATTGGTTGCCGTTCTTGTGCAAATCGGAATTTTCAAAATTTCAATTTGACATGATGCACAAAAGTCATATTAATGATTAGAATTTTTGGTCAGACAGCAAAAAGTTTTCAGGAGAGTAGATGATTTGAAGAATTTTTTTCAGGAGCCTGCTGTAGCTACAGGGCTACACGCACTGTCTTATTTATTTATTTATTTATTTATTATTAATGTCCAAATCAACAGAACAAATCCAATTATAGATTAGACATAACAAAAAAAAAAAGAAAACAAATATATATATACAAAGAAAAAGAAAAGAAAAATTAAAATTAAGTGAAATTCAGAAAGGAAAAGTAATCAAAAGCAAAATCGACAGAAAAAAAAGATACGACGAATTTCATGTACCGGATAGAACGTTATTTTTTAAAATATTTTTAAACATAGCTAATGTTCGAGGCAGAGGACCAAGGTTAAGGTTATTATGCTGACGAGGCAAACGCAAGAGGGGAGAAAAGAAATAGGTGTCAGTACTGGCAAATGTAACATTAAATTTGAAAAATGTTCTATTAGGACGGCCTGAATCTCTAACAGAAAGGTGAATGCTGGGGTCCACCAATATACAGCCGTTGAAAAGTTTAAAAAGGAATGAGAATTCTAAAGTGTTAAATCTTTGTCAATATCATTACGCTCTGCAAACTTCACGATTATTCAATGTGTAAAAGTTCTTTGTTTACCTTTGGAATGATTATCTTTTTTTACGATAATCATCGAGAGATACGCGTTTGTGACTATAAATTTATTGTAAGTTAGATATTTTATTTCGTTCGTCAATTTACTATTATTTACCTAAGGCAACCCATAGATTGCCGCATGTTTTGGCGCTCAGTGTTACTCGTGCAGCCTAATTAGCTAATACAGGCTAGATTAGGTCTTGCCGATGAAAGGCAACGATTTAGTTTAAATAAAACTAAATGTAGTCATCTTAAAGTGATGTTTATTTCTTTAAGACTACTACACAACTTCTCCTTTCATATCAATCTTCATTCTATTTATGCAAAATTTTGGCTTACGCTATTCTTACCTATCGACAATGCATAACCATTACTCAATTAGTTCCCATGCATAAACTCATGACCTAATTCATGTGAGTTGCTTACTTTGTTTTTCCCACATTAAGTTTTCTAGTTCATATTGACTCCACGTGATAAGTACTTACAAAGTCTCATCATATACATCATCCAAGTTCCAGGTCAAGACAACACACATCAAACCAAGGATACATCATATACATAAACCACATAGATATGTCCAAACCAGGACAAATGTCTTATACACACCAATGCTATAGTGGAATATGGATGTAGTCTATGCTTATCAAGGTTAAGTGTCTTGAATTAATTTTTGTCTTGTCTTACGTGTATGTATATTCAAGTAATTGACCCAATACACCCCTTCCGTTTCAAGGAGTCGAGCATTTACATTTAAACGCGAGACTTATTTGTGGGTTATGTATTCTTGATAGGCTCTTAACAATTGCTTAATTACATTGTCTTAAAAAAAAATTTCGAATTTCATATTTTATACATTATTTAGGATTTTTGTTTTGTAAAACTTAAGTCTATTGTTGTGTATCCAATTATTCTTATTTTCTATTTCAATTAATGTGTTCACATCTTTCGTGTCTATTACTTTATACGGACCTTTACATGGTTTATCATGTTTTCTTCTATTTTCAGTTTTTAACACTACTAAATCACCTAGTTCTATGTTTAGAGGGTTTGAGTAATTCTGTTTGCTATTTCGTGCTGTTTTAGCTATTTCGATTAACTGTTTGGCTTTTGTTAGAGACGTTCTTAATCTCAATTTTAACTCATTCTTGTAATTATCCAAATTTTATATTTTTTCTGAATTTTTAAAAATATCATTCGGTAAATATGAAAACTTGCCAAAAACTAGTTCGTTATGTGTGTAATTTGTATCCATGTGTAGGGTTCTATTATAGGAAAAAGTGTAGTCCCAATTATCATTTTCAAACAAAAGATAATAAGTATTCACTCGACACACTATGATTTTCTTTCTACTATGCCTAAAGTTTCATGATCAATATGGTGTCAAAAATATTTGTTTGATATCTAGGAGATTGCATATTTCTTTCATTAAACTATTTTTGAATTAAGTGCCTAAATCTGTTTTTAATACTTTAAAATGTCCATATAAAAGAATAAACTTATTTATAAATGCTTTTGCTGCTGTTGTAGCATCCTTACTCTCTATGGATATAGCAGTTATGTATTTTGTCAACTTTGCCACTGTATAGTGACGATGTATCGATAGTCATTAGAAATTCTCAATGGTCCAACAATGTCTGCGCTTACAATCTCAAAACTAGTAGACGGTGTTTCAGTTTTCATTATATTTTCTTTAATGTGCTTTGTTATTTAATTCAACTTGCATTTAATCGCACTGGTTAATGTGTTTTTTTAATGTGTTTCTTCTTCATATTTTCCAACAATATCTTTATTTCAACTTTAAAAGTGTTCTGCGTACTCCTGCATGTCCTCCATGTGGCGAATTGTGG
>OX376372.1:117810264-117883658 GCA_947369275.1 Nemotelus nigrinus | reverse complement strand
CTCCGACTGCCCGTTGACTGAAGCTGACAAAGATAAAATTAAATGCATATTATGCAACGAACCGCACTGTGCACGAGACCTGGCCTGCAGCAGGCGCAAACAATACCTGGAAATTAAAACTAAACTATCTGTGAAAAATCAAAAACGTGGTGAGCATAAAATACCAATGAACTCCCAAATTGAACTCCCCAAGCTGCCAAGAGGGCAAATTCAAGAAATGCAACCTCCAGTTAGAAAGCTTTCGTACACTGCTGTAACCAGGTAAAGCTTGCCTCATGCCTCCACGAGCTCACATCTGCCACAAGCCTTCACAAGCTCGTATACACCGAAAGCTCCCGTGTATTTGCCCCAGCCAGAAGCTCTCACTAGCATCCAAACTAGGAATCCACAAGAAGAAGAACTTTTTTCTGCAAACACGATGATTTTATTAGCACAGGATCTTATTCAAAGCTTATCTCGTTGCAAGAACAGGCATGAACAATTTAATACTCTAGTTGAACTAGCTTGTAAATTTTTACATGCACGTTAAGCTCAATATTATTATATTGGAATGCGCAAAGTCTTAGAAATAAATGGTTGGAGACTTTTGATTTTGCTGCTAATCCAAAAGCAGATATTTTAGTTATAACTGAGACGTGGTTAGCAGCAAAAGACAAAATATCACATCCAAGTTATCACATCCACAGGAAAGATTGGACTGATAGAATAGGAGGTGGTGTTGCAATTGCAGTGCACAAATCTATCTCGCACAAGCTGTATGTAGCACCAAGTACTTCGATTATAGAAAATCTCTGCATAGAACTTAAGGATAGTACGAAAATCTTTGCTGTTTACTTTCCGGGAACTAAACTGAACGATGTTAAATTAAAAGCATTCGAAAAAAACATAAGACTCCTTACCAATCAAAACCAAAGGTACTTATTATGTGGCAATCTGAATGCTCGACATAGGCTCTGGAACTGCACTACATCTAATAACTGTGGACGTTTATTGTTTAATCTTGTACAGGATAAAAATCTCGTCATACATTCCCCTCCTGATCCCACATTCTACTCGCCTAGAGGAGCTGGGTCCATCCTTGACTTTGCTATGAGCGACGGTCGGCTACCTGTCTCTACTCCCTTTACGTTTCAAGCACTCTCTTCACCTCATTTACCCATCTATTTAACCATAGGTACAGACGCAAACTGCAAAGATACGCCTGTCCGCAGTAAATATTGTTTCAATGCCTGCAACTGGAATAAGTTCTGCAATTATCTCAACCCAAACATTTCGCTTGGTGAACTCAGTTTAAGTGACATAAGCAACATTGAGCATATTGACAACCTAATAATACGGTATACCAATGCAATTAGCAATGGAATTGAGGTAAGCACACCAAAGAGAAGTATAAAATGTAGTACATTCGAGATCGATATGGAAACAAAACGTCTCATCCGTCAGCGGAACACGGTTCGATGCAGCTGGCAAAGAAGCAGAGACCATAATTTAAGGTGTATAGTTACTTCTCTTCCACGCGAGATCCGGGACCGGATTTTCATCCTGAGGAACAGACGGTGGAACAATCTGTTGAACAACCTCGAACATGGGTCCCGTCAAGTTTGGAGACTCAATAAATTGTTTAAGAAGAACTCTTGCAATCAAATTCCGGTTCTACGTGACGGGGAAAACAAACAAGCTTTTTCTGACGGTGAAAAGGCGGATTTGATAGCAAGTACTTTCGAACTATTCCACGGCGTTACAACTAATATGGGAAACCATATTGTTAAGACAATGGCCCAGCGGTCTGTAAATATGCTTTCCGAAAACACCACATTTCCAGATGGAGCACTATGTAAGCCAGTAGAAATAAGAGCGATCCTACGTAAATTAAAGAATAATAAGGCTCCGGGCTCGGATGGCATACCAAACAAAGCCCTAAAAAAGTTGCCTAGGAAAGCAGTGGTCCAGCTTAATTTTATATTTAACGCCTGTCTGAAATTATCCTACTTCCCGACCGCATGGAAGCAAGCCACTGTCATCCCAATTCCAAAACCTGGAAAGAATCCTAGTTTAAGTGAAAGCTACAAGCCTATAAGTTTATAGTGCTCGCTTGGGAAAATGTTCGAAAAGGTGGTGCTGAGCCGTATCAACCAATTCACACATGCCAAAAACATTCTTCCTGAATTTCAATTTGGTTTTCGAGAGGGGTACTCAACAAATCACCAGCTATTCAGAGTAACAAGAGACATTGAAAAAGCATTTGCATTGAAAGAATCAGTTGGAATGATCACACTAGACGTTGAAAAGGCGTTTGATAACGTCTGGCACGAAGGGCTTCTCTACAAACTTATACAGCATTCATTTCCACTTTATTTGGTGAAGATAATACAGTCGTTCTTATGCAATCGCAAATTTGTTGTCAAGATAAAAAGTAGTCTTTCTTCGCAGCGACAAATTCCTGCTGGCCTTCCGCAGGGGTCCTGTCTCAGCCCTATCCTTCTTAACATTTACACAGCTGACATCCCCATGAGCCCCAACTGTAAACTCGCTATTTTCGCAGATGATACTTGTATTTACTCTGCTGCTAAAGATCCAGAGCTGGTGATTTCCCACCTAGAAGAACATTTCTCAAAGCTCTATCAATACTTTTTCAGGTGGAAAATCAAAATTAACACCGCCAAGACAAAAGCTATATTTTTTACTAAGAAACGGAAAAGGTCGAACATGCCCTCTAGGAATCTCAACACTCTGGGTCAAAGTATAGAATGGTATGACGAGATCACGTACTTAGGAATTACCCTCGACAGAAAGCTTACTTATGATAAACACATCAATAGCGTTTGCGTAAAACTTTCAAAATGCTCACATGCACTCTATCCACTTCTTAACCGTAAGTCAAAGATGTCACTTAGTAACAAAATATTAATCTATAAGCAGATAATGCAGCCAGTTATTCTGTATGGAGCCCCGATTTGGGGCACTTGTGCAGAGTGTCATAAAAGCAGACTACAGATCGCACAGAATAAATGCCTAAAAATGATTGGTAACAAACCTTTCTACTACTCGACTCGCCGGTTACATATTTTTACGGGTGTTAAAATGATTAAACAAATCGTGAAGAAACAGCGAAGAAATTTCTTACTTAAATACTGTACTTGCAACAATCCTCTAATTTTATCACACCTATAGGAAATGTAGCAAGCTAAACCTAAGCACACTAAGCTCAGTATTAGCATATATGTATATATATAAGATAAGTTCAGTTATAAGTAGGAGTAAGTTAAAATAAGTTAAAATAAATTAGGGCTAATGTAATATTTAAAAATTCATATACCAGGTTTTGTTCGCTTTTCCTTGTGCTTACAAGCTAACTATCATATATCAATAGTCAGTGTTAAGTTCAATATACGAGTATGTATCAAACTTGTAGAGACGATAATTGTCTAAAACTCTGAATTACCCATCTCCAATAGTGTAACTGTAATAATGTGCGAAATAAATTGAATTGAATTGAATTGAATTGAATTGAATTGAATTAAAATATATTTGAGGAGCTTTCGAGACTGTGCGATGAACGGAATAAGTATGAAGAATGCATTAGAAAAATTTTGTTTGAAAATAAAATCCATCTTTTTTTCCTTTATGTTTGTAAAATATTGAATAATATCGTCATACCAGTTTTTTTTTTCGCTCCTATTCCTAGACAAATTGTTTCTCAATACTTAGCAGCGATAAGTCCGATAATCTTGTTTGACCGATGGTGTTTCAAGAATAAGTTTTTATTCTTTTAAGTGCGGAAAATGACCTCTCAGTACTTACTGAAGTTGCCGGGATTGTCAGACTAACTCTATTAATTTGACGGTTTCTGGCATAACATCATGAATGCCTATGAAATAAAGACATGTTAAAAGTCCAGATTGTTTTGTCAGCGTACAAGGCAATGAGCTCGCTTTTAAGTTTTTCTTTGTTAAATAACCACCAAATGTGGACATCAGGCAGTCAAAGGAAGGTTGTGGAAACGCATTTTGAAAAATTAACAACTTGCTCATATCCATGAGATTCAAAAACTTTAGCTTATGAAATTCATTAAATAGAATTCTTATCTGGGCAGTTAGATTACCGACAATCTCAAAATATAAAATTCGATATTGCTGATAAACATTTTCAACACCGCCACCAAGTTTAGAATGAAGCAACGAAGTAGATTTTTCTGAAGCAAATTTGAAATGTTTTTCAAATTCGACATCCGATCTCATCTTATGAAAATGATCGATTATCACGCTTATTTCTTTTTGACAAATAAGAATGTCTGAGCTTTTTGCTTGCAAAACATCCCTTAGGTGAGACGTGCAACGAAAAAGTTTTTTTTTTATAATACCTTTATTAAACTGTTTCCTTCGTATAAGAAGCTTCAGTTAGTTTTAAAATCTTACATGCTAAAACAAGTGATGTGCACTCTTCACAATTGACGCTGTGAACATTTTGGACCCAAGTTACTTTATTGACTTAAAGTCACACAGCAAAGAGCAAAGCTATGATCTGTGTTATAGAATTACAGTGTTCAATGTTTGAAAGAGTTTGAAAAGCAAAGAAATTGGCTACGCAGGTTGTTTTTTCTATGTTAAAGATGGAAGGTCCAACGGGTCAGTTCTTTTCAATCGCTGAAATTTACGATCAGTTAGTATTTTTTTTGCCAGCTTGTTGGGGTGATGAGCGAGGGCTGCAATATATTTTCCACTACGGTTCTTAATTTTTTCTGAAATTGTCTCGATTCGCAGGTCGTTATGGAGATGATTGTTGAAGTACCACGGGGCTCCGGTGATAGATCGAAGTATTATTGATTGGGTCCTCTGGATGATGTTGATGTTTGAAGGGTGGGCTGCACCCCATATTTGTAAGCCATATGTCTAGATTGGGTTTAAGACAGACTTAAAGACGAGCGCTTTAGAGTCGAGAGAAAGTTTTGACATGCTATTGAGCATCCATTTGAGGTTTATGAATTTGAGCTTCAGTTGTTGATTTTTAGCTTCAATGTGCCGTTTCCAGGTGAGCCTCCTATCAAGGTGCATTCCGAGATACTTTACTTCGTTACTTTGAGGTATAGGTACATTGTTTAGATATACTTGAGGACAAGTCAGTTTTTAGCAATGTGAAGGTAGCGTGTGTGCATTTGGTTTCGTTCATTCCGATTCTCCTTTTCGCTAGCCATTCTTCAAGAAGTGAGATGTGGCCTTGCAATGTACGTGATGCCGTAACTGGGTCTGAATCAGTGCATAGTATGGCAACGTCATCCGCAAAGGTAGCTGTCGTTGTTTTGTCGCATATTGGGAGATCAGATGTGAATATAGCGTAAAGTACCGGTCCCAAAACACTTCCTTGTGGTACACCGGTATGCACACGATGTTTAGCAGTAGAATAGCTTTTGTATCTCACCTGGAATGTTCGGTCGGTCAGGTAGGAGGAGAGTATTTTGTGAAAGCTTTTTGGAAGCATTGATCCAATTTTGAAGATCAACCCTTCGTGCCAGACTTTATCGAAGGCTTGAGTTACATCTAAAAAGATTGCTGAGCAGTACTTCTTCTCTTCGAATGCTATTTTAACGTATGACGTGATTCGATGGACCTGTTGAATGGTGCTGTGATGTCTTCGAAACCCAAATTGCTGTTCTGGAATTATTTTTGCATCTTCTAGTATCGGTAGTAGCTTTTTCAACAGATTTTTCTCGAAAACTTTGGAGACGCATGACAAAAGACTAATAGGTCTGTATAACTTCACTTGAGAAGAGTCCTTACCAGGATTAGGGATCATTATGATCTTATCTGTTTTCCAAACTTCAGGAAAATATCCGATTTGAAAGATAACATTGAATAGATTAGAAAGCCAAGAGAATACGATCGGTGGCATCTGTTTGAGCATAGCATTGGTGATGAAATCAATTCCCGGAGATTTTTAAGCATGTTTCCTGAATAATGATATCTTGCACTTCCTTGGCCGAAGTCTTGATTGGTTCTGAGTCCTGAGCATTGACATTAGTTGGAAAGTCACATGTTGCCGTGGTGAAAGGTGTGAAAACCTGTTCTAGGTGAACTGCGAAGGCGGTGGCTTTCTCTGCGTCATTTTTGGCCCATTGCCCGTTGACAGTTCTTAGAGGGGCTTCCCTGATGGTAGGTTTGTTGATTTTTTTGACTGCTTTCCACAATTAATAGTCGGCATTTTTAGTGGGACTGAGGCTCTTTAAGAATGAATGGAACTTTAACTCGTTGTCTTTTGCAAGTGCCAGTCTGAGCTCACTAGAAGCTTTGTTGAGCCGTGTTTTAGTTTGGGGAGACCGGTGCAGCTGCCAATTCCTTCGTGCCAGTCTTTTTTTCTGTACTAAGATTTTTATTGGTGAGGAGTATGTTGTTTTTCGAGTTGAGGGATGTAGTTCCATTTTAGGTGTCGTGGTGTCGAATGCCTCCAAGACATGCTCATTGAAAAGGATAATAGCGGAATTGACATCATCCGGTGATTTGAGAGATGCACTAAGAGATGTTGAGCTGGTGAGGTGTCATCTGAATGCACTCCAGTTGGTTTTTTGTGAATATCTACGCTTACAGCAAGCGAAGTGGGGTGACATATCCAGAGTAATGATAACAGGAGAATGATCTGAGGACAAATCAAAAACTACTTCTGATTTTGCGGAGTTTGAAGGTATTCCCTTCGAGATTGCGAAGTCTATGAGGTCCGGAATTTTGTTGATATCTGACGGCCAATATGTTGGCTGGGCGGTGGAGATATGACTCAAACCATAGTTTTGTAATGTATCGAAGAGTGCTTTGCTCCTAGGTGCTATGAAACGAGATCCCCAAAACGTCTGTTTCGCGTTAAAGTCACCAGCCACGATGAATTTGGATCCCAGTGACGAGAATACTGCCTTTGAAATGTTGTGCCTCGGTGGACAGTAGATGGACGAAATTACAATCTCGCTTGACTGCTCACGTATGCAAATGGATGTCGCTTGCATATAATTTTTCCTGAGTTTTTCCAAAGGATGATGGAGCAGATGTTTTTTAATAAGTATTGCAGACCCACCTCTAGCCTTACCATCTGGGTGTTTGGTATCGTAGAAGATGTAGCCTGGGATGTCGAATTTATAATTTTTTTCTGTGAGGTGCATTTCCGATAAGAGGAACACATCAATTTCGTAGGATGATATAAAGCAGGTTATTTCCCCTTTAATGCCATTCGCGTTCCAATGGGCGATCTTGAATGAGTTCATTTGCTGTTAATGAGAAATTGGAGCAACATGTTTTGATTTTTAAGTAATTCTTGCATCATGTTACTCATCGTCGTCATGAATCGATTCATGTTGTCTGAGAGCGTTGACAAAATTGAAGAGAGTTCGTTGTTGGAGCTGCTTTGAACAGTGGTTTCCGCAGAGCAATGTGCGTTTTGTTTGATTGTGTCGAAATATTTGATACCAGGAGTTACAAGTGATGAAGGTGCAAAAGTCTCCGGCATGAAAACTGGTCTATTAGTTGCAATATTAAGAGCCTATTGAGCGTGGTTCTGAGGCAGGAACAACTTTACTTTCAGAAATTGGAATACTGGGCAACCTCTGTAATTTGCAGTAGGGTTGTTACCACAATTGCTACATTTTTTAATTGCAGGATCTAGTTTACTCATGTCACAGGACTTGGTAGCGTGAAACTCGTCATATATAACACACACGCTAGAGAGTGAACAATAGGTTTTGATATGGCCATATTCTTGACAATTTGCACATTGCACGGGACCTTTACGTTTGATCGGCTCTTCGACGGTGATTCTGCGGTGCATAATATATCGCAGGCTATAAATTTTGTGAGTTTCACCTCTTTTGGGCTTGCTGGCTTCGGGCTCTAGTTCCACTTTGAACAGTGGCTGGGGCTGTTTGAATTTATTAAATATATTTGTAATAGATTTAACTGCAAAACCGAGGCTTTCGAGCTCCTGCTTTAACTCATCAACATCAATACCAGGTTCTATGCCTTTAATTGCCACCGACAATCCTTTGCAACTTTTTAGTTGGTAAGTATAATATTGACGACGCTGTGAATCAAACTCTTTTGTCACCTTCCTGAAGTTTTCTTCAAAACAAACTTGTATTTTGGTCTCAGTAACGTGACCACGTTCTAGCGGTGTGACATAAAAGTTGTTTTTACCAGCAATTGATACCAACATGTTGACTAAGCTATTGCTTGTTTTTTCTCTGAGGTATATTGGCAGTGGCTTAATTTGCTTTGGCAACGAAGCAATTTCTTAGTCGTTTTCGGTTGCAAGTAGTTGGTAGTAGTTCCTACTGGTAGAAGCTTGCTGATCATTGGGCTAAGAAATTTTCTTCTCGTTTCCAATTTGAGACGAGTGGGACTTTGCCGTCTTTTGACAATGTTGAAGTATCGGTCCAAACCCTTTTTTTTGTCCGCATTTGGAGGCGTCGCATCTAGGTTAGCATTAGATGCTCCATTTTCATTAGATGTGTTCCCAACCATGTCATCCAGCTGCTTACGAGACGAGATAGCTTCGTTTGTTTTTTGCTGGATGCTCTGTACGTAGCTGTCTTGGATTGAGTGGATATCAATTTGTTCTAAGCTACTGTACTGTCTCTGATTTTTTGTAGACATATCAAAGACAGTAATTAGAATGGATCATGCCTCGGATGTGGAATGTGTTAGCCAAGCACAACTGTCCCAAGTTGGCGGCTAGGTGGCGCTGAGTGCAATGATTTGTGGCAGCACAGAATAAAAAGCGCGTAGTGGCAGCACCGTTTTGTTGACAATAACATCCAAAATCGAGAGATCTGCCACCTATGAATAATAATTAGATTTAAGTTAGTTAGCGACCTTTTTGTATTAGGAGAATAAGAAGAAGAGGAATAAAGATAATTGTGTGTTGTAAATCCGAATCGAGTAAACGTGTTTTTAGTTCAAGTAGAAAGTATCTACAATTGGTGACCCCTACTGTTGGACCAAACGCCGCTCATCGTGCAGCAAAATACACCACAAGGTGTTCTGCTTATTTCGAAACAGCTCACACCACAACTGGTGACAACATTTCAAAATTCTTTCGCACGAATCGCCACAAACCGAGTGCCGCAACATGGCGCTGCCAAGAACTCCGTCAGGGAGATCTGCAGAAAACATTTTGCTATCTCCGTTGGAAGAGAGGCAAAAGCGAGACGAAGATGATCAGGCACATATTCGACCTAACCAAGCAGGTCTACAGACAAGCACAAACCAACAACCAAAACCAATGGTCGCGGCGGTGCAAGGCGTAAAACTTCCGCCATTTTGGCGTCACGACCCGGCCATATGGTTCGCGCAGGCTGACGCGCAATTCTACTTAAACAACGTTCAGTCGGACAATTCGAAATATTTTACGTTGTTAGCAACTCTGGATTTCGAAACGCTAAACGGAGTTTCAGATCTAATTAGAAATCCGCCAACTTCAGATAAGTATATTTCGCTAAAAACGCAACTAATAGCACGTTTCACGGATTCAAAGGAACGCCAATTGCATAAATTACTGTCGGAGCTAGAACTTGAAGGGAGAAAACCGTCTCAGCTATTACGGGAAATGATAAGTGTGGCCCCGCCAGGCTTGACAGACGATGTAATCAGAACGCTCCGGATGAAAAGAATGCCAACGAACGTTCGGTGTATTTTGTCAGCGAGCGACGAGATTTCGATAACAAAGTTGGCCGACATAGCTGATCGAATATTGGAAAACGTCACCATGCCGCATGTGATGCAAACAACGGACGCTCTGAGTGTAAATAGCGTAGGAGACAAGCAATACTCTTCTGATTTTTCTACTCGATTAACAGCAGTGGAAAACAACGTACGCGAGTTAGTTAAGTCTGTGAAACGCCTGGAGGTTCGAGGACGTAATCGATCACGTAGCAGGGATCCAAGAGAAAAAAGTCTTTGTTTTTTTCATGCGAAATTTGGAGAAGGAGCACGAAAATGCTACGGACCGTGCAACTTCAATCAAAATAGCAATCAGGGAAACGCGTAAAGCTGCCACATATCGAGACGGTATGTGACAGCAAGCAAATCCAAGAATACCGTCTCCACGTCACGGATAGAAACACAAAAATTCCTTTTTTAATAGACACGGGATCAGTAGTATCAGTAATCCCACGATTTTTGGTTAAAAAAACCGACTATTCCCAATAAATTTATATTGTATGCTGCCAAATATTCCAGTATAACCACTTATGGGGAAAAACAATTAAATATAGACTTCGGATTAAGCTGCAGTTATAGATGGCCCTTCATAATCGCAAACGTCAAAACACCAATAATTGGTGCGGATTTTTTGGTGCACTATAATTTGTCAATAGACCTGCGAAATCGACGAATTTTTGACACAAAGAAGATGTTTACGAGCCCAGGAAAATTACTGCTTCCGGAGCATGTCAACATTTCAACAATTAATAAGCTATCAATATATAGTGATATCTTACAAAAATTTATCAATGTAACGAAAAGACAACGTCGCTCCAGCAGTAAACATTACACTACACACCGCATAATCACGACAGGTCTTCCAGTAGTCGAACGACCACGACGCTTAACAGGACAAAAGCTGGAGGATGCAATAAGTGAATTCCAAACGATGTTGGACGACGGAATTTGCCGACCGTCAAACAATCAGTGGGCAAATCCACTACACCTGGTAAAAAAGAAAACGGGAGGATGGAGAGCATGCGGTGATTTTAGAAAGCTGAACGCCCAAACTATTCTCGACAGGTATCCGATTGCGCACGTGCAAAGTTTCACGCATTTACTGCATAATAAAACGGTTTTCACAACATTGGATTTAGTACGGGCGTACTACCAGATCCCAATGGAGCCCGAGGACATACCCAAAACAGCCGTTTTCACACCGTTCGGAATGTTTGAATTCTTGGTGATGCCATTCGGGTTAAGGAATGCAGCGCAGAGTTTCCAGCGTTTCATGGACGGTGTTCTGAGAGGACTCGACTTTGTTTATTGTTATATTGACGATATATTGATAGCATCAGAAAATCAGCAACAGCATCAAGAGCATTTAAATGCTGTTCTATCCCGGCTTGACCAACATGGATTAAGTATAAATGTTAATAAATGTTGTTTCGGTCAGACCGAAGTGGAATTTTTAGGCTACAATATCAGCGAAAAGGGTTGTAAGCCACCAGCAGAGCGAATACACGTTATCTCGGCATATCCAAAACCCAAAACTATTCAAGATCTACGTAGATTTCTTGGATCTATTAATTACTACAGAAAATGTATCCACAAAGCAGCAGAAATACAAGCACCACTGCATGCTATTTTACGGGATTCAAAGAAAAATGATAAGCGAGAAATCCTATGGACGCAAAAGTTGGACGATGCCTTTTTAAAATGCAAATCTGCATTGGCACAAGCCACAGAATTGGTACATTTAGACCCTGAAGCATCAATCGCACTCACAACTGACGTATCCAACACGGCAATAGGGGCAGTATTGGAACAAAAAAGTGGAGAAAACTGGAAGCCACTTGGATTTTTTTCCAAAAAATTAAATTCTGGCCAGAAAAACTACAGTACGTACGACCGCGAATTACTCGCCGTATATGAAGCATGCAAATACTTTCGTCATGTGCTAGAAGGTCGTCCTTTCATTATAAAAACAGACCACAAGCCATTAATATACGCTTTTTCCCAAAAACTCGACAAAGCTTCTCCACGACAGCTACGGCATTTAGATTTTATATCCCAAATGTCCACAGAGATCATTCACGTGGCAGGAAACGAGAACATCGTAGCGGATGTATTGTCGAGAATCAACGCAATCAATATGCCAACAACTATCAACATAGCAGATCTAAAGAGAGAACAGGAAAACGACCCGGAACTGCGACAGTTATTACAAGGGAATTCTTCGTTAAAATTAGAAAAAATTCTTATCGATTCCGAAGTAATATACTGCGATACATCAACGGGCAAGGCACGACCATATATTCCGAAATCATTACGCCGAAAAGCATTCGACTTAGTACACGGACCTTCGCATCCCAGCGGACGAGGAACAATTACGCAATTAAGAGCGAAATACATCTGGCCGAATTGTAAAAAAGATGTTTTACAATGGGCGAGAAATTGTTTACCATGTCAGCGTGCAAAAATTCAACGCCACCATAAAAATACTCCCGTACATATAGATATTCCAGACAAACGATTCGAACAGATTCACATAGACATAATCGTTTTACCGACAGAGCAAGGGTACCGCTACTGCTTAACGATGATAGACCGATTCACGCGATGGCCTGAAGCCGTGCCATTGAAGGATATGACAGCAGACACAGTGGCCACCGCTCTATATGCAAATTGGATAGCACGTTTTGGTTCTCCAAAAATAATATCAACAGACCAAGGCTCCCAATTCGAATCGGCATTATTTCAATCGTTGCTAAAACTAGTAGGAGCTAAACGAATAAGAACATCACCATATCATCCGGCGGCCAACGGGATAATAGAGCGGTGGCACAGGTCATTGAAAGCAGCATTAATGTGTCATCGACCCCAATCTTGGATCGAGGCCTTACCAACAGCAATGCTAGGTCTGCGAACAGCTTTTAAAGCAGACATTAAAGCATCCGCAGCAGAAATGCTCTACGGAACTACATTAAGAGTTCCAGGCGAGTTTTTTGTCAACGATGAGATGCCAGCCGATCCAGCAACGTTCCTGACTAAAATTCGCGAACACATCAGAAACATTCGCCCAGCACCCACAGCACATCATATCAACAAAACCATGTTCCACTTTAAGGATCTACACTCATGTAGTCACGTATTCTTGCGAACAGACGCTGTTAAAAGACCATTGGAACCTCCGTTCACCGGCCCACATCAAGTGATGGAGCGAATTAACGACAGACTTTATAAAGTCAGAGTAGCAGAAGAGGATGTAAACGTTTCGACCGAGCGACTAAAAACAGCCTATTTTGAACGGGATAGCCCAATGCTTAATGATCCACAGTGGGAACGAGCGATCGAGGAACAGCGTTTCTGGCAAAGGGAACCTCTAAAGACGTATTCAAAAAAGAGAGTTTCATTCCAAACAAGTTGAAGACAAAACGAGCGTTATCATTGGAGGGGGAGTAGCTGTGGCAGCACAGAATAAAAAGCGCGTAGTGGCAGCACCGTTTTGTTGACAATAACATCCAAAATCGAGAGATCTGCCACCTATGAATAATAATTAGATTTAAGTTATTTAGCGACCTTTTTGTATTAGGAGAATAAGAAGAAGAGGAATAAAGATAATTGTGTGTTGTAAATCCGAATCGAGTAAACGTGTTTTTAGTTCAAGTAGAAAGTATCTACAGATTCCTTGTGATACAATTATTTTGATTTCAACTTTAGAATTTAAATTGTGTATTATTTTTGAATTTGATTTGAGAATTTTATTTATGTAATTGAAATTTATTTTAGAATTTTCAAAATCCGAACAACACTTAACAAAAACTGAAGCGGCGCTGATGGGAGACGAACCGACAGCTTTTGTATCAGAGAGCCGAGTACGTACCCACTGCGCTATTGTGGCTGTTGAAGGTTAGAACAGCAGAAAAGTATAACAATATCAGGTTGACGCGCACTTAGTTTACTGAAAAAAAAACTAACCGTACTTCTTGAGTTTCTTTGTTCGATGATCCACTTTCACAGCTTGAAAGAAAGAAACAAAGTGTGTTAGGAGGTCAGATCGTGAACAAGATAAGCGATGTACAGCAAAACAGCCAAGTCGACCTTTCGGAGCTATTATGCTGACGACACGATAGACACGGCGTTACGCGGCTTACGACGGCCTTCCCTTTGGGGGATTCCTGAAAACGAAGATTTATTTTTTGATCAAGATTTCGAACTGTAGTTAAATGATTCTATGTTGAGGAATGGTATCAAACGATGCCAAGAGAAGTAATCAAAAAGTTGAACACTTTTGATATGTTGATTTGCACTTTACAACCTTGTTTTTAACTAAATTTCCACGCAGACATTTCCGCACCGGTCATTCCGTTTGTTCTTGGTAAAGTGCTTGGTAAACTGTAAGCAGGAACATAAAATCAAAAACCCTAATTGTGTGAAGAAACCCAATAGTTTCACGTACAGAATCAGAATCAAAACTAGGATCATTAATGATACTCTCGAAAACTTCCTCGAAAATATTTAAGTTATTTTGAAGTTCCAAAGTGCAGGAGCAGATGATGGTTTGTGTGGAGCCTTAAACGCATTTAAAACTTCTGTCCGTTTTGTAGATTTTGAAGAAAAGGACCAAAAACCTGATAAGTTACAAAAAAAAATCTCGCCTTTGACATTTTGTTAGCTCCTTTGCTTAAAGCTAAATTCAGAACATGAGCATAACAGTGAACAAAAATTGCATGTGAAGCAACGGTTTTAACTTTAGCTTGCAAGCCATTAAGCTCTGACGCTTTCACAGCTGCTCCATCGTAAGTTTGGGCTATAAGCTTTTCTTGGAAGATAAATTCACTCATGACTTATTCCAAAAAATTAAATTTAGAAGTAGCATCAGGTCCAGAGCTGACATTAAAAAAGCCGATGAAATGCTCGATTAAATTTCCGCCTGCTACAAATCGTAAAACAACTGACAACTGTGATTTACAAGAAACATCAGTAGTTTCATCGATTTCCCAGGCGAAAAAATTACAAAAAGACACCCGCTTTTTAATTTCACTCCTAACTTTATACGCAACCATCTCTATTAGCTCGTTTTGAAACGTTTTAGATAAACCCGTGAAAATTTTTGAATTCGAGCTCGCTTTAAGGACCAAATCATATTTGCTCCACATATCGAATATTTCTCGATAGTTTCCTTTATTCAGAGAAGCCTCGGTTTCGTTATGACCTCTGAATCGTAAGTCCTGGCGTGATAGAAGTGACGTCAAGTCAATAAATCTTTTAAGAATATCACGCTTACCTTTCACGTTTTCATTATGATTTTCGATTTGCTGGTGATAACCTTCATTTATCTCAGACTGAATTTATTGGGAGCCTAATAGTTTCAAGCTTAATTGCGAGCGGATGCAATCCTGACGTAGATCATGACGAAATAAAGCACGATCTAGGTTCTTTAAATCGTTTAAACCATTTTTCTGCCACACATCGTTACTGGAGCTCGTTGGAAACAGTAAACATGAGAAACAAAAGAGCTTTGCAGCAATGGAACTACCAGAAAGCCAACTTTATTTACTGTACCACTCCACACTGAATGAGCGGTTAACTTTCCCGTCAGCTCTAATAATTTTCAGCTCTGGGGTCAACCTACCTTCACTTTTAATTTTTAATTTTTTGGCTGAATAGGCTAACTAATAACTCATCTATCGCATTCATTTTATTTCCAAATAAAAATTAGTCAAATCCTTTATGTATGTATATATCAATTATAATTGATCAGAACTTTAATCGATCAGCATAAAAATACTGACAGACAATAATATTCTATATACAATAAACTAAGCTTTCGTTTGAGCTGGTGAGTTCTCCAGCCAGTCAAATTCACCAAAAAAGGACAACACTTTGAACACTCGTAAACTCACTATTAGGAAGCTAAACTGCTAATGAACATCTAACACAAATTACTAAATCAGAAATTAACACCTAAATATAAGAAAACCACAACGCAAAGTTCCTTTATAATTTTCGGGCTCTTTCCTAAAAGTCTATGAAATTATTTTCCATTCTTGTTACATTTTGTACACATTTCATTAACCGAAACATAAAGCATTGGTATAAAAAAAATGAAAAACAGTTCAAAGGTATATCTGGACAGCTCGTTATTTGTTTATTTCTATCCTGCTTTGCTCTTAAATAATAACCTTCGATTAGGTGCAACAAAACAACAAGGAAAGGAAAACAAGAAACTCTAGCGCACCTGAACCGGTAGAAACACTAATGCTCGAAGAACAGTAGAAGAATCGTGCAGATCTTCAGTGCATATTCTACCACACTAAGGTGTTCATTACAGCCAAAATGTTTCAAACACCACGTTTCACTTTGGTCTCAAGAATGCATTATAACTCATATGGTGGAAAGGTTTCAGATATTACCACTGGCATGAATTTCAAAGTTTATGAGAGCATAACACTTGTTAAGTATATTCGTTATCAGTTGCTTATTTCACTGTGGATACACAAACACATACACTTATCATTTTCGCATTCACTACTCACCACACTACTTGACATCAAACACACCACATCAAAATTTACAAATCAAGTAGGTTAAGAAAAAATGTTTTTGTTTGTCAATTAATTTTTCAGGAGAGTTGTCAATAGATCGAGAATGTAGAAGGTTGTTTCTGAAACAGAACCAGATAGAAATTATTAAATGTTATATTTAATTAGTTAGTTAGCCAATGTTAAATAATTCAAAAAGTTTCAAATAAAGATTATAATGTTTTGAAAGGAATTAAACCATCCAATGTTTTATTTTAGGATACATTGATTGAAGGAATATCCTAAAATTGGTGACCCCGATAAAGGCACGTCCGTCTATTCTCAAGCAGGAGCTGCTGATCGGACTGGAGCGCTAATCTGCCACTGATGCCACACCTGCAGGAATGAACATCATCACCAACATCAACAGCAGACGCAAGAAAACCCGAAACAGATTCTGTTATCGATTCAACAACACCAGTCTCGCAACGAACAGACAACCCGATAACCAAAAGCCAACGGCACCAGCAACAATTGAAGCAACAACGACAACAGCAACAAATCCAACGAGGTTACGCAACAGCCAACGGCACCAGCAACAATTTCAGCGACAACAGCAACAAATCCAACCAGGTTACGCAAAATCCAACGGCACCAGCAACCTCGACAAATAGGACAATAAAGGTAATTACTTTTGGGATCCATTAATATGTGTGTCCCGTCCATGGCTGCAATTAATCGAGTATCCAAACAAAATTGAGTATTTCGTGCGCCAAGCCTGTTTAGTGATTTGCAGAAGTATTTCGAAACACTTCAAGTAATTTAAAGCGTGCCAGTTTATACATTTCATGAAGATCTTATGGTTTTAATACGATTGAATGAATTTGCGAACAATCTGAAAATTCGATATTAATTTGTGAGAAACGAGTGTCGTTGACATTGAGAATTGTAAAAAGGAAAAATAAACAACAAATATTGAAGTTCAAGAGAAAGTTTCTGCAAATCTAGCTAATTTTGCATACGATCCAATCAACTACTCGTGCTTCAGAAACAGTTCTTATCTAGAACTATTCATGCAAACTTCGTCTGTGACAAAGGATAAGCTAGTCTCGCATGGAATAACTGAAATTTGCAATTTGTGTTTAAATAATTATTATTATTACTATTATTATAATTACACATAATATATTATTATAATTACACCTATATATTATTATAATTACACCTATATATAATCAAACACTAATTTCAGCCACCTTACTTCCTTGCCGCATTCCGTTCCATCCGTTTCGTCGCGAATCTCCGAGTATAATGTCGTTGGACAATGAGGATGCGGTTTCCTCAGGCGCGTCCGCGGTACCGCAAATTAGTGCGACATCCGTCAATTCGCCCGTTTTTTGGCAAGATGAGCCAGCTTTGTGGTTCTCCCAGCTGGAGAGCCAGTTCGCAAAAGCTGGTATCAAGAGCTCCGAGACCAAATATCACTACGTAATCTCCACGCTGGGTTCGGTGGAGCTGAAGGTGGTCAGGGACGTGGTTGTGAGCCCGGACCCTGACACGCCTTACAAAATCCTCAAGAGGGCGCTTATATCGCGACTTTCAGCCAGCGATTCGTCAAAGCTGAAGCACCTCTTGGGGAATCTTGCACTAGGCGATAGACAACCTTCCCAGCTGCTTCGTGATATGAAGCAGTTGGGAGGTTCCGCGGTTGGGGACGACCTTTTGAGGACCCTCTGGTTGCAGCGGCTTCCGGAGCAGAGTCAGGTTATTTGAGCCTGCTCTCCGGAGGCCAGCCTGAACAAGTTGGCGGAAACGGCAAACAAAATTGCTGAAGTTTATGTCACGCCACCAGTAAGCTCAGTCGCCGTTTCCCCCAGCAGTCAGAGGTGGCCGCTTTGACACAGCAGGTTGCTGCCCTCACGAGGCTCGTCCACCAACAACTACGATCGCGTTCGACGTCCCAAGGGAGATCTCGTTCGCAACCACGTCACGAGGGACTGATATTTGTTGGTATCCCTACAAATTCGGCTCCGAGGCTCTAAAATGCATGTCTCCATGCGCCTTCAAGGCTGGTTAATCTGAACCAAAAAACTAAGTCGCTGTTCTCTTCAGACGGTAAGAAAACGCGACTTGTCACCTAGTCGTCGTCTAATTATTCATGACAACTCGTCTAAACGACACTATCTTTGAGATCACCCGAATGACTTTCGGACTTCGCAATGCGGCACAATCGTTCCAAAGCTTCATCCATGAAGTCCTACACGGATTCAAATTCTTTTTTATTTACCTCGACGATATTTTGGTAGTTTCGACTTCCGAAGAAGAGCATCTTGTTCACTTAGAACAAATTTTCAAACGATTAGCGGACCATGGTCTTATAATCAATATGGAGAAATACCATTTCCTTCGACCTTCATTCAAATTCTTAGGTCATGAGGTTTCACCAAAAGGTATTAAGCCCCCCATAGATCAGGTTGAGGCAATATCACCAGCTAAACTCCCCAAGACGGTTAAAGACCTAAAAAGATTTTTGGGGATGGTCAACTTCTATCGTCGCTTTCTTCCTCACACAACTGACATGCAGCAACCACTCAACGCCATTCTTTGTGGCTCTAAAAAAGATGGTGCTAAGACAATCAACCGGTCAATAGAAGCTAGCAATGCTTTCGACCAAGTCAAGACTGGTTTAACAGAAGCCACTCTATTGTCCTTTCCAGACTCAAACGCCGAGCTTGGTCTATTCGTAGACGCTTCCGATTCCGCCATCGGAGCTGCTCTGCAGCAAAAATGTCAAGACTCTTGGCAACTCCTTGGTTTTTACTCGGCCAAATTAAGCGAAGCACAAAGAAAGTATAGGGCATACGACCGCGAACTCTTAGCGGCTTATCAGGGCATTCGTTATTTCCGATACTTTTTGGAGGCCCAAAAGTTTCCTCTATACACCGACCACAAACCACTGACTTTTGCTTTTAAACAAAAGCCAGAGAAGGCCACACCTCGTCAACTTAGACATCTAAGTTATATAAGTGAGTTCACTTCTGACATTCGGCATGTCTCTGGTTGCAACAACGTTGTTGCTGACGCACTCTCTCGTCTAGAAGAAATCATTCTTCCCAGTACTCTCGACTTTGCCCAAGCATCGGACGCAGAGTTTCAGAAGATTCTCAAGGACTCTAAATTTGTTTTCAAGAAACAACCAATCTTTGGCACCAACGTCGACATTTTTTGTGGAGTGTCTGGCCCAACCATTCGACCTAATATTCATCATACGTTCAGGAAACAGGTGTTCGGCTCAGAACACAATATCGCTCACCCTGGTATTCGTGCTACAAGAAAGCACATTGCAACTTAATTCTTCTGGCCTTCGATGAACAAGGACATTGCCACTTGGGCCCGAGAATGTCTATCTTGTCAAAGATGCAAGATAACCAGACATGTGAGCAAACCTGTATCGACCTTTCCTACGGTCTCTGAACGGTTTAAGGTCATTCACATCGACATAGTTGGTCCCCTAACACATTCCCAGGGATACACATACTGTCCCACCATAATCGACCGTTTCACACGTTGGCCTGAAGCAATTCCTTTAGCCAGCATGACTGCATATGACTGTGCTACTGCTTTACTAAGCACCTGGATTGCTAGATTTGGAGTTCCCCAATACTTTGTCACCGACCAGGGCAGACAATTCGAGTCAGCGCTCCATGCTGAACTTGGTCGACTCTTGGGCTTCGAACGCAATCGTACCACAGCGTACCACCCTCAGGCCAACGGTTTCTTAGAAAGATGGTATCGTACACTTAAATCGGCTATCATGGCTCACAGCGATGTTTCTCTTCCAAAAACCAACAAAAATCGGAGACCTCGACTGCACCATTACTGCCTTCAGCTCCCGAAAAGAGACCAGCAAGGAAGGTTACATTCACTCCGTACGTTTCTCTAGCTCGGCGAACCACAAAGGTGTCACTCTCTTACGCCTCGCGATAACGCGTACAACGCTAGCAGGGGAGTATTGTAGATACACAAACACATACACTTATCATTTTCACATTCACTACTCACCACACTACTTGACATCAAACACACCACATCAAAATTTACTAATCAAGTTGGTTTAGAAAAAAATGTTTCTGTTTGTCAATTAATTTTTCAGGAGTGTTGTCAATAGATCGAGAATATAGAAGGTTGTTTCTGAAACACAACCAGATAGAAATTATTAAATGTTATATTTAATTAGTTAGTTAGCCAATGTTAAATAATTCAAAAAGTTTCAAATAAAGATTATAATGTTTTGAAAGGAATTAAACCATCCAATGTTTTATTTTAGGATACATTGATTGAAGGAATATCCTAAAATTGGTGACCCCGATAAAGGCACGTCCGCCTATTCTCAAGCAGGAGCTGCTGATCGGACTGGAGCCTTAATCTGCCACTGATGCCACACCTGCAGGAATGAACATCATCACCAACATCAACAGCAGACGCAAGAAAACCCGAAACAGATTCTGTTATCGATTCAACAACACCAGTCTCGCAACGAACAGACAACCCGATAACCAAAAGCCAACGGCACCAGCAACAATTGAAGCAACAACGACAACAGCAACAAATCCAACGAGGTAACGCAACAGCCAACGGCACCAGCAACAATTTCAGCGGCAACAGCAACAAATCCAACCAGGTTACGCAAAATCCAACGGCACCAGCAACATCGACAAATAGGACAATAAAGGTAATTACTTTTGGCATCTATTAATATGTGTGTCCCGTCGATGGCTGCAGTTAATCGAGTATCCAAACAAAATTGAGTTTTTCGTGCGCCAAGCCTGTTTAGTGATTCGCAGAAGTATTTCAAAACACTTCAAGTAATTTAAAGCGTGCTAGTTTATACATTTCATGAAGATCTTATGGTTTTAATACGATTGAATGAATTTGCGAACAATCTGAAAATTCGATACTAATTTGTGAGAAACGAGTGTCGTTGACATTGAGAATTGTAAAAAGGAAAATTAAACAACAAATATTGAAGTTCAAGAGAAAGTTTCTGCAAATCTAGCTAATTTTGCATACGATCCAATCAACTACTCGTGCTTCAGAAACAGTTCTTATCTAGAACTATTCATACAAACTTCGTCTGTGACAAAGGATAAGCTAGTCTCGCATGGAATAACTGAAATTTGCAATTTGTGTTTGAATAATTATTATTATTACTATTATTATAATTACACATAATATATTATTATAATTACACCTATATATTATTATAATTACACCTATATATATTCAAACACTAATTTCAGCCACCTTATTTCCTTGCCGCATTCCGTTCCATCCGTTTCGTCGCGAATCTCCGAGTATAATGTCATTGGACAATGAGGATGCGGTTCCCTCAGGAGCGTCCGCGGTACCGCAAATTAGTGCGACATCCGTCAAATCGCCCGTTTTTTGGCAAGATGAGCCAGCTTTGTGGTTCTCCCAGCTGGAGAGCCAGTTCGCAAAAGCTGGTATCAAGAGCTCCGAGACCAAATACCACTACGTAATCTCCACGCTGGGTTCGGTGGAGCTGAAGGTGGTCAGGGACGTGGTTGTGAGCCCGAACCCTGACACGCCTTACAAAATCCTCAAGAGGGCGCTTCTATCGCGACTTTCAGCCAGCGATTCGTCAAAGCTGAAGCACCTCTTGGGGAATCTTACACTAGGCGATCGACAACCTTCCCAGCTGCTTCATGATATGAAGCAGTTGGGAGGTTCCGCGGTTGGGGACGACTTTTTGAGGACCCTCTGGTTGCAGCGGCTTCCGGAGCAGACTCAGGTTATTTGAGCCTGCTCTCCGGAGGCCAGCCTGAACAAGTTGGCGGAAACGGCAGACAAAATTGCTGAAGTTTATGTCACGCCACCAGTAAGCTCAGTCGCCGTTTCCCCCAGCAGTCAGAGGTGGCCGCTTTGACACAGCAGGTTGCTGCCCTCACGAGGCTCGTCCACCAACAACTACGATCGCGTTCGAGGTCCCAAGGGAGATCTCGCTCGCAACCACGTCACGAGGGACTGGTATTTGTTGGTATCCCTACAAATTCGGCTCCGACGCTCTAAAATGCATCTCTCCATGCGCCTTCAAGGCTGGTTAATCTGAACCAAAAAACTAAGTCGCTGTTCTCTTCAGACGGTAAGAAAACGCGACTTGTCACCTAGTCGTCGTCTAATTATTCATGACAACTCGTCTTAACGACACTATCTTTGAGTAACACCCGAATGACTTTCGGACTTTGCAATGCGGCACAATCGTTCCAAAGCTTCATCCATGAAGTCCTACACGGATTCAAATTCTCTTTTATTTTCCTCGACGACATTTTGATAGTTTCGACTTCCGAAGAAGAGCATCTTGTTCACTTAGAACAAATTTTCAAACGATTAGCGGACCATGGTCTTATAATCAATATGGAGAAATACCATTTCCTTCGACCTTCAATCAAATTCTTAGGTCATGAGGTTTCACCAAAAGGTATTAAGCCCTCCACAGATCGGGTTGAGGCAATATCAACAGCTGAACTCCCCAAGACGGTTAAAGACCTAAAAAGATTTTTGGGGATGGTCAACTTCAATCGTCGCTTTCTTCCTCACACAACTGACATGCAGCAACCACTCTACGCCATTCTTTGCGGCTCTAAAAAAGATGGTGCTAAGACAATCAACCGGTCAATAGAAGCTAGCAATGCTTTCGACCAAGTCAAGACTGGTTTAACAGAAGCCACTCTATTGTCCTTTCCAGACTCAAACGCCGAGCTTGGTCTATTCGTAGACGCTTCCGATTCCGCCATCGGAGCTGCTCTGCAGCAAAAATGTCAAGACTCTTGGCAACCCCTTGGTTTTTACTCGGCCAAATTTAGCGAAGCACAAAGAAAGTATAGGGCATACGACCGCGAACTCTTAGCGGCTTATCAGGGCATTCGTTATTTCCGATACTTTTTGGAGGCCCAAAAGTTTCCTCTATACACCGACCACAAACCACTGACTTTTGCTTTTAAACAAAAGCCAGAGAAGGCCACACCTCGTCAGCTTAGACATCTAAGTTATATAAGTGAGTTCACTTCTGACATTCGGCATGTCTCTGGTTGCAACAACGTTGTTGCTGACGCACTCTCTCGTCTAGAAGAAATCATTCTTCCCAGTACTCTTGACTTTGCCGCAATCGCCTCGTACCAAGCATCGGACGCAGAGTTTCAGAAGATTCTCAAGGACTCTAAATTTGTTTTCAAGAAACAACCAATCTTTGGCACCAACGTCGACATTTTTTGTGGAGTGTCTGGCCCAACCATTCGACCTAATATTCATCATACGTTCAGGAAACAGATGTTCGGCTCAGAACACAATATCGCTCACCCTGGTATTCGTGCTACAAGAAAGCACATTGCAACTTAATTCTTCTGGCCTTCGATGAACAAGGACATTGCCACTTGGGCCCGAGAATGTCTATCTTGTCAAAGATGCAAGATAACCAGACATGTGAGCAAACCTGTATCGACCTTTCCTACGGTCTCTGAACGGTTTAAGGTCATTCACATCGACATAGTTGGTCCCCTAACACATTCCCAGGGATACACATACTGTCCCACCATAATCGACCGTTTCACACGTTGGCCTGAAGCAATTCCTTTAGCCAGCATGACTGCATATGACTGTGCTACTGCTTTACTAAGCACCTGGATTGCTAGATTTGGAGTTCCCCAATACTTTGTCACCGACCAGGGCAGACAATTCGAGTCAGCGCTCCATGCTGAACTTGGTCGACTCTTGGGCTTCGAACGCAATCGTACCACAGCGTACCACCCTCAGGCCAACGGTTTCTTAGAAAGATGGTATCGTACACTTAAATCGGCTATCATGGCTCACAGCGATGTTTCTCTTCCAAAAACCAACAAAAATCGGAGACCTCGACTGCACCATTACTGCCTTCAGCTCCCGAAAAGAGACCAGCAAGGAAGGTTACATTCACTCCGTACGTTTCTCTAGCTCGGCGAACCACAAAGGTGTCACTCTCTTACGCCTCGCGATAACGCGTACAACGCTAGCAGGGGAGTATTGTAGATACACAAACAAATACACTTATCATTTTCACATTCACTACTCACCACACTACTTGACATCAAACACACCACATCAAAATTTACTAATCAAGTTGGTTTAGAAAAAAATGTTTCTGTTTGTCAATTAATTTTTCAGGAGTGTTGTCAATAGATCGAGAATATAGAAGGTTGTTTCTGAAACACAACCAGATAGAAATTATTAAATGTTATATTTAATTAGTTAGTTAGCCAATGTTAAATAATTCAAAAAGTTTCAAATAAAGATTATAATGTTTTGAAAGGAATTAAACCATCCAATGTTTTATTTTAGGATACATTGATTGAAGGAATATCCTAAAATTGGTGACCCCGATAAAGGCACGTCCGCCTTTTCTCAAGCAGGAGCTGCTGATCGGACTGGAGCGCTAATCTGCCACTGATGCCACACCTGCAGGAATGAACATCATCACCAACATCAACAGCAGACGCAAGAAAACCCGAAACGGATTCTGTTATCGATTCAATCCCACCAGTCTCGCCACGAACAGACAACCCGATAACCAAAAGCCAACGGCACCAGCAACAATTGAAGCAACAACGACAACAGCAACAAATCCAACGAGGTTACGCAACAGCCAACGGCACCAGCAACAATTTCAGCGGCAACAGCAACAAATCCAACCAGGTTATGCAAAATCCAACGGCACCAGCAACATCGCCAAATAGGACAATAAAGGTAATTACTTTTGGGATCTAGTAATATGTGTGTCCCGTCGATGGCTGCAATTAATCGAGTATCTAAACAAAATTGAGTTTTTCGTGCGCCAAGCCTGTTTAGTGTTTCGCAGAAGTATTTCGAAACACTTCAAGTAATTTAAAGCGTGCCAGTTTATACATTTCATGAAGATCTTATGGATTTAATACGATTGAATGAATTTGCGAACAATCTGAAAGTTCGATACTAATTTGTGAGAAACGAGTGTCGTTGACATTGAGAATTGTAAAAAGGAAAAATAAACAACAAATATTGAAGTTCAAGAGAAAGTTTCTGCAAATCTAGCTAATTTTGCATACGATCCAATCAACTGCTCGTGCTTCAGAAACAGTTCTTATCTAGAACTATTCATGCAAACTTCGTCTGTGACAAAGGATAAGCTAGTCTTGCATGGAATAACTGAAATTTGCAATTTGTGTTTAAATAATTATTATTATTACTATTATTATAATTACACATAATATATTATTATAATTACACCTATATATTATTATAATTACACCTATATATAATCAAACACTAATTTCAGCCACCTTACTTCCTTGCCGCATTCCGTTCCATCCGTTTCGTCGCGAATCTCCGAGTATAATGTCGTTGGACAATGAGGATGCGGTTCCCTCAGGCGCGTCCGCGGTACCGCAAATTAGTGCGACATCCGTCAAATCGCCCGTTTTTTGGCAAGATGAGCCAGCTTTGTGGTTCTCCCAGCTGGAGAGCCAGTTCGCAAAAGCTGGTATCAAGAGCTCCGAGACCAAATACCACTACGTAATCTCCACGCTGGGTTCGGTGGAGCTGAAGGTGGTCAGGGACGTGGTTGTGAGCCCGGACCCTGACACGCCTTACAAAATCCTCAAGAGGGCGCTTCTATCGCGACTTTCAGCCAGCGATTCGTCAAAGCTGAAGCACCTCTTGGGGAATCTTACACTAGGCGATCGACAACCTTCCCAGCTGCTTCATGATATGAAGCAGTTGGGAGGTTCCGCGGTTGGTTACGACTTTTTGAGGACCCTCTGGTTGCAGCGGCTTCTGGAGCAGACTCAGGTTATTTGAGCCTGCTCTCCGGAGGCCAGCCTGAACAAGTTGGCAGAAACGGAAGACAAAATTGCTGAAGTTTTTGTCACGCCACAAGTAAGCTCAGTCGCCGTTTCCCCCAGCAGTCAGAGGTGGCCGCTTTGACACAGCAGGTTGCTGCCCTCACGAGGCTCGTCCACCAACAACTACGATCGCGTTCGAGGTCCCAAGGGAGATCTCGCTCGCAACCACGTCACCGAAGCCAGTCACAAGGGACTGGTATTTGTTGGTATCCCTTCAAATTCGGGTCCGAGGCTCTAAAATGCATGTCTCCATGCGCCTTCAAGGCTGGTTAATCTGAACCAAAAAACTAAGTCGCTGTTCTCTTCAGACGGTAAGAAAACGCGACTTGTCACCTAGCCGTCGTTTAATAATTCATGACAACTCGTCTAAACGACACTATCTTTGAGCTCACCCGAATGACTTTCGGACTTTGCGATGCGGCACAATCGTTCCAACGCTTCATCCATGAAGTCCTACACGGATTCAAATTCTGTTTTATTTTCCTCGACGACATTTTGGTAGTTTCGACTTCCGAAGAAGCGCATCTTGTTCACTTAGAACAAATTTTCAAACGATTAGCGGACCATGGTCTTATAATCAATATGGAGAAATGCCATTTCCTTCGACCTTCAATCAAATTCTTAGGTCATGAGGTTTCACCAAAAGGTATTAAGCCCTCCCCAGATCGGGTTGAGGCAATATCAACAGCTAAACTCCCCAAGACTGTTAAAGACCTAAGAAGATTTTTGGGGATGGTCAACTTCTATCGTCGCTTTCTTCCTCACACAACTGACATGCAGCAACCACTCAACGCCATTCTTTGTGGCTCTTAAAAAGATAGTGCTGGGACAATCAACTGGTCAATAGAAGCTAGCAATGCTTTCGACCAAGTCAAGACTGGTTTAACAGAAGCCACTCTATTGTCCTTTCCAGACTCAAACGCCGAGCTTGGTCTATTCGTAGACGCTTCCGATTCCGCCATCGGAGCTGCTCTGCAGCAAAAATGTCAAGGCTCTTGGCAACCCCTTGGTTTTTACTCAGCCAAATTAAGCGAAGCACAAAGAAAGTATAGCGCATACGACCGCGAACTCTTAGCGGCTTATCAGGGCATTCGTTATTTCCGATACTTTTTGGAGGCCCAAAGGTTTCCTCTATACACCGACCACAAACCACTGACTTTGGCTTTTAAATAAAAGCCAGAGAAGGCTACAGCTCGTCAACTTAGACATCTAAGTTATATAAGTGAGTTCACTTCTGACATTCGGCATGTCTCTGGTTGCAACCACGTTGTTGCTGACGCACTCTCTCGTCTAGAAGAAATCATTCTTCCCAGTACTCTTGACTTTGCCGCAATCACCTCGCCTCAAGCATCGGACGCAGAGTTTCAGAAGATTCTCAAGGACTCTAAATTTATTTTCAAGAAACAACCAATCTTTGGTACCAACGTCGACATTTTTTTTGGAGTGTCTGGCCCAACCATTCGATTTAATATTCATCATACGTTCAGGAAACTGGTGTTCAACTCAGAACATAATATCTTTCACCCTGGTATTCGTGCTATAAGAAAGCACATTGCAACTTAATTCTTCTGGCCTTCGATGAACAAGGACATTGCCACTTGGGCCCGAGAATGTCTATCTTGTCAAAAATGCAAGATAACCAGACATGTGAGCAAACCTGTATCGACCTTTCCTACGGTCTCTGAACGTTTTAAGGTCATTCACATCGACATAGTTGGTCCCCTAACACATTCCCAGGGATACACATACTATCCCACCATAATCGACCGTTTCACACGTTGGCCTGAAGCAATTCCTTTAGCCAGCATGACTGCATATGACTGTGCTACTGCTTTACTAAGCACCTGGATTGCTAGATTTGGAGTTCCCCAATACTTTGTCTTCGACCAGGGCAGACAATTTGAGTCAGCGCTCCATGCTGAACTTGGTCGACTCTTGGGCTTCGAACGCAATCGTACCACAGCGTACCACCCTCAGGCCAACGGTTTCTTAGAAAGATGGTATCGTACACTTAAATCGGCTATCATGGCTCACAGCGATGTTTCTTGGACTAGAGCACGTCCCATAATTCTTCTTAGATTACGATCTCTTATCCGAGAAAAATTCATAGCATCACCGGCACAACTCCTATACGGAGAAAACCTGCGTCTTCCTAGTGATTTTCTTCAAGAAAATCCTAGGAAGATTAGCCAAACAGAAATTGCCAACGAACTTGCTGCTACAATGGCAAAACTTCGGCCGGTTGTTGCTTAACATCACACAACACCGAAGATATTCATCTTCAAGCAACTCGACTCTTGCTCACACGTCTTCGTTAGAGTCGATTCTGTTCGTCCACCACTCATTCCACCGTACGACGGTCCTTTCAAAGTCTTAGCCTGACATAATAATTATTTCACTATTGACATAAGAAACAAATCCGTCAATGTTTCCATTAACAGGCTCAAGCCTTGTTACACGTCATCCTCTACGGAACCTATCGACAACTCTTCCAAAAACCAACAAAAATCGGAAACCTCGACTGCACCATTACTGCCTTCAGCTCCCGAAAAGAGACCAGCGAGGAAGATTACATTCACTCCATACGTCTCTCTAGCTCGGTGAACCACAAAGGCGTCACTCTCTTACACCTCGCGATAACGCGTAAAACGCTAGCAGGAGAGTATTGTAGATACACAAACACATACACTTATCATTTTCACATTCACTACTCACCACACTACTTGACATCAAACACACCACATCAAAATTTACTAATCAAGTTGGTTAAGAAAAAAATGTTTTTGTTTGTCAATTAATTTTTCAGCAGTGTTGTCAATAGATCGAGAATATAGAAGGTTGTTTCTGAAACACAACCAGATAGAAATTATTAACTGTTAAATGTAATAAGATATTTAGCCAATGTTAAATAATTCAAAAAGTTTCAAATAAAGATTATAATGTTTTGAAAGGAATTAAACCATCCAATGTTTTATTTTAGGATACATTGATTGAAAGAATATCCTAAAATTGGTGATCCCGATAAAGGCACGTCCACCTATTCTCAAACAGGAGCTGCCGATCGGACTGGAGCGCTAATCTGCCACTGATGCCACACCTGCAGGAATGAACATCATCAGCAACATCAACAGCAGACGCAAGAAAACCCGAAACAGATTCTGTTATCGATTCAACAGCACCAGTCTCGCGACGAACAGACAACCCGATAACCAAAAGCCAACGGCACCAGCAACAATTCAAGCAACAACGACAACAGCAACAAATCCAACGAGGTTACGCAACAGCCAACGGCACCAGCAACAATTTCAGCGACAACGACAACAGCAACAAATCCAACGGGGTTACGCAAAATCCAACGGCACCAGCAACATCGACAAATAGGACAATAAAGGTAATTACTTTTGGGATCCATTTATATGTGTGTCCCGTCCATGGCTGCAATTAATCGAGTATCCAAACCAAATTGAGTTTTTCGTGCGCCAAGCCTGTTTAGTGATTCGCAGAAGTATTTCGAAACACTTCAAGTAATTTAAAGCGTGCCAGTTTATACATTTCATGAAGATCTTAGGGTTTTAATACGATTGAATGAATTTGCGAACAATCTGAAAGTTTGTCACGGTTTTTCACTCGGATAAAAGATGGAACGCGCGCGAAGGTTGCTCAGGGTCGAAAAGGGGGAAAGCGTCACGCATTAGGCTGAATTATAATAGCATTAAGTTTAGTTAGGGCACAGCTTAAATTTGACGTAAACGCACGACGACCCAGCGGACGAAGCGGTTCGGCATCAACAGGCCAAAACGGTCGTGGTCGATAATGATTTTCACAACCAGCGTCCGCCTTGACCCGCTGGTGGACGAACCTATAAAATGACACAGCACTCTGAACGCAAATCAAAGAAATAAGGAAAAAAAAACATCAGAATTATTTGGTTCACCTGAGCACTAGACATCGAGGTGCCACCAATTAGAGAAGCGGCTAGTGAATGAACCTCAGCGACTTGTTCCCTTTTACCGGTTATAATGTCAAAATCAAGTAAGGCTCACCCGCGTGGAGTTGGTGTAACAATTTGTATGTTGGGCCCTCAAAATCAATTTTCTCACCGATCTAAGCGGTAAGCCGGGAAGATGAACGCTACCTTGACCACAAAATACCTCGCTAGATCCAACAACATCCATTGCATCGTCAATATGCGCCGCGCACTTACAAAATGATTGCGGGGACACAGCTACAAGAGATCAAAAGAAAAATGTAAACGCGAAAATCAAAGCCACATTACCTATCCGCCACCGTCGTATCAGTCGGACGATATCTGTGTACCAGGCGAGATACTAACTCAGCCTTACACCTGGCCGCAAAATATTTTTGATACCCGACGAGCTACTCGCGACGAGCTAGATTGTTTACGGGAAGTTGACGCCATCCACACACAACTTGACAGGTGAAGAAGTTGCAGGCGGCTGCGAGCAAAACAAAGGGAAATGTGAACCGGCACACTGCGACATAGGGAAATGAGGAGAAAACGTCGCATGCAGAAACAGTACTGCCAGCAGAGATTTGGCGCGGGCTGAGGTGAATGCCCGGTCGCAAGTGCATTGCGCTTACCATGCAAGAAGTGCATGGAGATTACGGGTGAACCAAACGGTCCAAGGAAGTACCGCGCAAACTGGACCTGAAACCGATAGGAAATGTTTCATGGGAAGTGACCAAGGCACCGCGAGCCCATTCTGGTTCTGGCGAGAAGGTGAGAAAGTTTGATCGTCGACGACGAGGCTGCGACTAATTACGAATTTCTTTATTTCATTACCGAAGTAAAGCGACATACTCTGGATACCGAGGTAAAACGATATACTCTGGATCTCGGTAAGCAATGGCAAGAAAATAGACGGAATAAACGACGGAAATTTTCATCAAGAGTGATACGACCGAATCCAGACACAATTTGTTGCATGGCACGCAACCGAAATTGGATAGGTGTCGAAACTAACATGCACGGCTGCACGATTACATCGCAGTGAACGCAGTTTATATTGGGGAAGCACCGCTTGCGGTTGAGTAGAAGCTGATCGACGAAGGTACGGCGACGACGAAGTAGAATAAGTAGAAAAGGTACGTCTTTTTTTTTTAAAGGAATAGATTAGATAATTATTAAGTAGTTTAGCGAAATTATAAGGATATTTGTGTCAGCCAGTGTAAAATAATTAATCAGCCATTGAAGTGTGATAAGAATTTGTTTCAAGAAGAATCGCAGCGCCGCGCTGTGTTCGATAGGTTAAAAATAGTGAAAATAGAGTTTGTGACCATTTTATGAAGTGACGCTTTTTCATTTGATTGAAACTAACTTTCGCGGCTTACGGCCGGAAGACGAGATTCGATCACACCGAGTTCTTGTTTCGTGGTGGTTATTGTTCTTGGCAGCTACGGGTTTAGAAACGAGTGGCGCCCGAACTCACCCCTCTCGCGTAAGCTAAGCCACCCGAGGCTGCCGCTCTGGTCTTCTGGAGGAGAAGACGGGGTCGTTTACGTAGCGGCCGTAGATCTTACGGTAACAAATTGGCGCCCAACGTGGGGCATAACGGTTCTAGTGGCGTATCGTTAATTTGCGGAAGTCTTACAAAAATAGATTAGCCAAGTCCCAAATTGTGGGAAGGCCTTTAGGCGCGTGAATTGATATTAATTGAAATTCGTATCTAAAATTATCGTACACGGAAATTGCGGGTACTGTTGTTAAACGAAGCAATCAGTTTACGGTTTACATGAGAAGACAGATACTTTGAATACTTCCGAACTTAGAATTTATAAAATTGCATGAAACTTTTCCATATATATATTTATATATATATATAAATATATATATATATATATATATATATAGATATATATATATATATATATATATATATATATATATATATATATATATATATATATATATATATATATATATATATATATATATATATATATTATTGATACAAACTTATAAATATCCTGTTACCCTCCCGGTCTAAGGGGGAGAGTTCCGGTTCGGCTCGTTTGGGTCCCGGGTGTAACTCGTCGGAGACGGGTCATGGGCGCCACTCACTCACCCAATATTCAGCCCAGAGCCGCTGAGGGAGGTTTGGCTCACCGGATACTCCTACGCGATCAATCACCCCTCCGCTATGGGGCGATACACCTACATATATATAATATATATATATATATATATATATATATATATATATATATATATATATTATATATATATACATATATATATATATATATATATATATATATATATATATATATATATATATATATATATATATACATATATATATATATATATATATATATATATATATATATATATATATAATATATATATATAATATATATATATATATATATATATATATATATATATATATATATATATATATATATATATATATATATATATATATATATATATATATAATATATATATATATATATATATATATAATATATATATATATATATATATATATATATATATATATATATATATATATATATATATGCAAGCCGAACCAGCGAGCACCTGTCAAAAGCTGCCTTACTCGTCGACCGCTACTCAAATTTTTCTCTTTTAATGAATGTAAATATAAACTGAAAATGTTTATAGCATATAAATTGATTTTTTTAAAAAAAATTAAATAACTTTTAAAACTTCACAACCAAATATTTCTTATGGAAATTACTTAAAATAAAACTTATTCTTTGCATATAATTTTTTTTTGAACAGAGTTATGGCTTACCTTAGCCAAAAAGTTCTGCGATTCCGGCTGAGCAAATTGATGAATGTTCTGACCACTTCGGCTGTGCAAATTGATGAATGTACTGATCAATTCGGCTGAGCAAATTGATGAATGTTCTGACCACTTCGGCTGAACAAGTTGATGAACGTTCGGACCACTTCGGCTGGGCAAATTGATGATCGTTCTGACCACTTCGGTTGAGCAAATTGATGAACGCTCGGACCACTTCGGCTGCATGTTGTAAAAAGCGACAAGCAAATTTCCACATACGCCTTCGTTACCTGAGCAAATTGATTAACTTCCGATCACTTCGGCTGCACGTTGTAAAAAGCGACAAGCAAATTTCCACATACGCCTTCGTTACCTGAGCAAATTGATTAACGTTCCGACCACTTCGGCTGCACGTTGTAAAAAGCGACAAGGAAATTTCCACATACGCCTTCGTTACCTGAGCAAATTGATTAACGTTCCGATCACTTCGGCTGCACGTTGTTAAAAGCGACAAGCAAATTTCCACGTACGCCTTCGTTACCTGAGCAAATTGATTAACGTTCCGATCACTTCGGCTGCACGTTGTCCAAAAGCAAGCAAATTTCCACATACGCCTTCGTTACCTGAGCAAATTGACTAACGTTCCGATCACTTCGGCTGCACGTTGTAAAAAGCGACAAGGAAATTTCCACATACGCCTTCGTTACCTGAGCAAATTGATTAACGTTCCGATCACTTCGGCTGCACGTTGTTAAAAGCGACAAGCAAATTTCCACGTACGCCTTCGTTACCTGAGCAAATTGATTAACGTTCCGATCACTTCGGCTGCACGTTGTCCAAAAGCAAGCAAATTTCCACATACGCCTTCGTTACCTGAGCAAATTGACTAACGTTCCGATCACTTCGGCTGCACGTTGTAAAAAGACCGAGCGTCCCGAGCTGCATTTTCTATTCCACCCACGAATAGCGGTTCTCCGACACGTACCGCTACTCTCGCCGCTCGTGCCGAATATTCGCCATATTCGACCTATTCGACGTCTTCAACATATTCGAATTTCGAATCCATCGTGAATGTCTGCTGCTTCGTCTCACTCCATGGAACTCAGCTGATCTCGGAATTGTGCAGGTGATTGTGATCTAGTTCGCAGTGACAGTTCTCGGGATGTTTATAATTTGAATTGAATTTGATTTGAATCGTACAGTGGATTGGTGTGTTTTGCGTATATGCATCCGTTTCGCGGGTGTTAATATACCGTGGTTCGTCACGTTGCGGCCTGGGAATCCGGTGGCGGCGGGTTGCAGCTGGGTGCTGGCTGGCGAAACGGTGACAGAGGAAAACGACTCTGCAGCTACCGGTCGGTGGTGCATTCCTTCAGATAAGTATTCCTTTCAGTTTCGTGTTTCCGGGCCGATTCTTTGTGGTGTTTCTGGTGTATTTCAGGTTGACGTGAAGAGATCCACCGTGAGTCACTGGCGAGTGCCTCGTTGACCGGCGGTTGGTGAGTTGTCGGAAGTTGCGGCTCCGTGGGAGGTTGCAGGTAAGTATGTATGAGTAGATGATTGAGGAACATGATAAATTTATATATTTCTCTTTCAAGTGGTGGCTCACCCGTAACACAGCCAGCTCCGGGATTACCAGCGAGTGGACGCGCAGGTCCTGCTTCAGCCACTCCGTCGACAGCACGTCGCATAGATTTAGTTAGTTTAAGTCTTAGTTTAATCTTATCTCTACGGCATGTAATGTATATATACTATGTACCATTACTTTAGCTTAGTGCTAAATCGTCGACATCCGACTAGTATACGACACAAGTCGGATGCGACGTTCAAAACAACATTTGCTAGCCTATCAATTTGAGTGGTGGTTTCGCGGTTTGTACATGGGCAACCCTTCCCGGGAAGGGTTGTTGTTTTGTTTTTTTTTTTAATTTTTTTTTCAAATGTAAACGGCTCGGCATTGCAAGGTGTACGCCCGTACATGCTTGTCGATTGGTCGTTGGCTAGGCCTCGGGTTCTTGTAACAACGTAACAACTCCCCCCTTACTGGAAGAGGATTTCCTCGAAATCCGCTTATCTGCGGTATAACTAAATTTGATAGCTATTAAGGCAAGTAGGTAACGCCAATCAGTGCCTGAAGTAAAGCTGATAGTCCTCATATATTTCCCCATGGAGATTATTTCTCCCCGATTGCCTAACTCTATTTATATAAATACATACGTATGGATATATCCACATACACATCCATACTTGTATATCTTATTCCTACTTCCGGTACCTTACTTTTAGTTTGGTTATTGAGGGATAAGTACTCTCGCTACCTACCTTTGGCTAACTTTTAATAGACGCTAACCTGAGGGGCTTGGTACTCCACCCTCATATGTTGAGTTCATGAGAACCGAGCTCGTTCTGACTAGCCCCAGTTATCCGAACTGTGACCGAACCTTAGTTTATTAACCCTCCTGTCCCTACCTAACTCGGCGATTGATCTCCGCTTCTTAGCCTGAATCACCACCCTAATTTCACGCTAAACCTACCCCAATAATTTTTCACTAATTAAATTGTAGTAATTCAGTGTCTTAAGCTAATCCCTTACTGATACGAGTAATTAATATTAGCAATCCAAGTAACCTTGTGATCTTAACTTACGCCTAATGAATACATGTAGCGAATATTATGAATCCAAATAGTTCTGTGCCCTAAACTACCACCTTTTAATTACAAGTAGTTAATATTTTTAATCCATTCTATTATCTGATTAGTCTACCTAATTTCCCTACCTTACTCCTAGTGCCTTACCAATCTACCCCGAACTCCAGCAATTTCCCTATCCCTGCTATAATTTTATTTATCCAACTAAGTCCAGGAATTTTCGAACCTAACTCCAAATTTCATGGTGTCCAAATTTCAAGGCCACGACTACAAGAAGGAAGGAATGTGCGATTGAGCGATCGGCTACCAAGCCGTTTGAATTAAGGCCAAAGTCTGCGTACCAGAATCGCCAGTGCCAGCGACGCGTCAGGTGAGCTCACCTAACTCATCACCGAGATGATTTAGATTCTAAGTTTTTTTTTTTAGCTTAAGATATTCTGTAAACGACTTGTCTGTGTCTAGTCTTTAAGGGAAATTGTTAGCGTTACGATTACTATGTAAGATTTAAATTCTAAGCCTAGGATACCGGTCGGCCTGCCGATGCCGCGTCGCGCTTGTTACTTTCCCACCGTGTCATTAGTGCACATACCGCTTCAGGTCTTTCGCGTGCCATGTTCCTTCGCTTTGACCCTTCTCGTCCACCAACCTATATGTCCAGCCGGACACGCGTTCACCGATCCAAAAGGGACCCAGATATTCAGGCGCTAGTTTCACGGAATAATATTTTGTCGCGTCCGAAATGGTGAAATTCCTTCGCCACACGGGATCACCTTCTTCATACCTCGCATCTCTTTTTCACAATTTATAGCGTCTCGTACTCTGCCGGGCTGCCTTTTGCATTTTCTCCCACACTTCCTGACGTACTTTCGTTAGTGCCTCCGCTCTGACTGTGGGCTGTAGACCATCCTGTCCCCCTGCGGGTCGTTCCCTATTTTCGTGGAAAGTTACCATCTCGCGTCCAAAATTGCAGAAATATGGTGTAATTTGGGCCACTTCGTGTTTGTAGGTTCTTAACGCGCATGCTATCTTGGCCAAACTTCGATCCCACTCTCGGTGATTATCAGCTACATAAGAACGCAACATCCTTTTTATATCCTGGTTTCTTCTCTCGGCCGGATTGGCCTGAGGATGGTATAACGCCGTATATTTGATTTCGGTTCCGTATGTCTCAGCTAATCGTTGAAGTAACGTCCCCCGGAATTGGACCCCATTATCGCAAACAAGCCACTTCGGTGCTCCGAACATTAAGAACACTTGCTCTTCTAGCACACGACACACCGCTACTGCCGTCGCCTGCCGCAAAGGAAAGAGCAGGGTGAACTTGGTAACGTAATCTAAGACGGTTGGAATCGTGGTATGCCCCCGGCTGGACCGAGGTAATGGCCCTACCAAGTCCACGCATACCATCTCCCAAGGCTGCCGAGGCTCTCCGCTTCGAGAAACCATGAATCCCGCGGGAGCTTTCCTTTCGACCTTGTTCGCCTGGCAGACCTTGCATTTTCGCACATAGCTGACTACGTCGGCGGTCATCTTGGGCCAATAAAACCTTGTCGCCACTCGACTTAGTGTGCGACTGGCCCCCATATGACCTGCCGTTGGATCGTCATGACACCGGTGGAGTATGGCCTTCCTTTCGCTCTTAGGAACGACTCGTTTCCACGCCTCAGACCCCTCTAGTTCTGGATATCTCCCCGGCACATGTTTCCACAACGAGTCCTCAGCCACACGCCAGCCCGCGAAATGTTCTGGGGCGTTTAGCACCCTTTGCTTCATCGTCTCGACCCATGTATCCCTTGCAGTCTCCAGCATTGCCACTTCTCCTTGGGGTAACATCCGTGATAGCGCATCTGGTACTAGGTGCTCTTTACCTTTCCGATGTACAATATCGAAAGGATACTGCTGTAAGCGTATTGCCCACCTTGCCAACCGTCCTGTCGGGTCTTTCAGGTTATTCAACCACACGAGTGAGTATTGGTCCATGACTACCGTAAACTTGGCCCCTTCCACATAAGGCCTCAGTTTTTCCACTGCCCATAAGACCGCCAGGCACTCCTTCTCGGTGGTTGAATATTTCCGCTCAGACTTCGACAGCGACCGGCTGAGGTAGCAGATTACCTTTTCACCGTCTGCCTGGTGTTGGGACAATACGGCTCCGAGACCCAGATCTGATGCGTCCGTTTGGATTGAGAAGGGGAGGGTGTAGTCCGGACAGGTGAGGATGGGTGCGGTCGATAATTTGATTTTCGCCTGGGTGAAGGCGGCTTCACAGTCCTGGGTCCACTCGAACTTCTGGTGTTAGTGGTGCCGTCATCATGGCAAAGTCGGGTATAAACTTTCGATACCACGACACCATACCCAGGAACTGCCTTACCCCCTTCACATTCGTAGGCGAAGGGATCTGCGACACGCTCTTGACCTTGTCCGGGTCCACATTCAGCCCCTTCTCATCGACCACATAGCCCAAGTATTTGAGCTGGGAGCGGCAGAACTCACACTTCTCACGGGATACTTTCAATCCAGCCTGTCTTAGACGCCTGAACACTTCCCTCATAGTTTCCATGTGTTTGGCAAAGTCTTGGGTCACGACGATAATATCGTCGAGATAAGTGAACACATAAGGTTCCAAATCGGGTCCGAGAACCTGATCGATAAGACGTTGCCAAGTCGCCAGCGCGTTCTGTAGCCCGAAAGGCATCCTTTTAAACTGGAATAACCCTCGGTGTGGCACGGTGAACGCGGTAAACTTCTTGGACTGCTCCGCCATGGGCACCTGCCAATAGGCCGACTTTACATCCAGCGACGATAGGTACTTTGCGTCACGTAGCTTATCTAGAGTAGCCGACACGTAGGGTAGCGGCTACGCATCATGTTCCGTGACTCGATTCAACTTGCGATAGTCTACGCAGAATCGATACGTTCCGTCTTTCTTCTTCACAAGGATGATAGGTAAGACCCAGGGACTCGACGATGGTTCCACTATCCCATCTTTGATCATCTCGTTCAATTCGGCATCAATATGTTTCTGTACGGCTGGAGACACCTTGATTGGAGGCGAGTTGGTCTTGATTACATGTTCCACTCTCCCGGTGCAACCGATGCCATCCCCCATGGACCGAAACTCCCCTTCTAGCAGATGACTGAGTGCTGCTTCTTCTATTCCCGTCAATCGACTCCTCGACTTCAACTGTTCTGCGGCCTCTCCCTCCAAGGCACTCAAAAAGCTCCAACTCTCCTCACTTATTGCTAGTATTAACCCAAATCGCCTGACAAAATCTACACAGAGGATGAGGCTCTGCGGGGTAGCCAGTACGACCAGAACTCGTCGCCACTCTACTTTATTCTCCAATATTAGTGGAACTACTACTGTCCCAGCGATCGCACACCCCTGGCTGTTAGCCAGGCGAATAATCTTCTGGTCGGAATCCATGAGTTCTACACCTAACTCCTCTAGGGCCTTCCAACCTTCTCCACCTAGTACAGTGTGTAACGCGCGCGCATCCACCAGGCCAAGGAATTTCCGACCGCGGATATCCACCTCCAGGTGTGGTCGACTGTCCCCTTGCCTTTTTGCCAGCATGTATTCTACTCGTGCCTCTTCCGCGGCTCCACCTCTATCCTCCTTAGTGTCCAGCCGGCCGCCTACGGGACACAGCGCCCGTTTCCCCATGTTTGCGTTGGAAGTCCCCTCCAAGCCTTCCTGAGAAGGACCAGCTGGACATCGTTCACTCTGCGGATTCCGTGCGTTCCGTAGTCTATTTGAAGAGCCTTGACAATTTGGGCAAGTCGCCCTCCGGGCTCTCATTCGCCCACATCCGTAACATCGTTGTGGCTCTCTACAGTCTTGAGACATATGCCCACTTTCCCTACAATTCCAACATTGAAGGACATTTCTCTGTAGCACTGCTATGTTCTCGCTCTCGGTTCCAACAACGTAGACCAAGTCTGGTTCTAAAAGTCGGTTCGACTTCCTGATGGGTGGTGGAAGATAAGCTTTCACGGAGATTCGCGTCACCTCTAAGGAGCGTCCCACTCGGATTAGATCGGCGATCGTCTGCACTGAAGTAAGGGCCAATTGTGTTTGATAGAATAGCGACAGGTTTTTGCGAAGAATGTTTAGTTTCTATTCTTCGGTGCAAGGAGTGGCACGACGCCGGAACAAACCCTCCATAGCCGACACGTACAACCCGATGGATTCCTCTGGACCTTGCGTTCGTCTACCAATCTCCGTGAGCAGTCGGTCATCATAATCCGGTGGTAAGAATTCCGCACGCATCTCGGCTACCAGTTCCCGCCATGAGTGCACTCGTGTCCGGTTGGCTCGGTACCATACCAGTGCCTTCCCTTGGAACATTTCGACCGCGGATTGGAACAACTGCCTCGTGGTAACTCCCCTGGCCTCTCTCAGCTCCTCCACTTGCTCGAGAAAGGCACTCAAGGACCCCGAATCTCCAGTGTAGCGCAAACCCCATTTGGAAACCTCCTGACCCTTGTACACAGGCATAGAGGACCGAGGCGTTGAGAAGATGGGATTCCCTAAGTCCTCCGCCACTTGGACTGGTTCCCTGTTTCTGGCCGCTACTGGTTCCACACCGTCACCTACGCCTTGAAACTCTCGCTCGCCAGCACTGCCATTGTCCTGCTCCGCGTCTGTCCCTACGTCTTCGCCCTCTCCCTCGGCTTTAACTAGGAGCTCTCCCATAGCCATAATCAGTTGTACCCTCAGTTTGCCGGCCTCCTCGAACATATTCTCCCCTTCGAGCTGAGTATTCTTCAAACGGCGTATACCGGACTCAATTTTCGCCTTGATTTTAAGAAACTCGGACGTCTGTGGTGTCCCTGAGAACGCTGCGATCAACGCGAGAATTTCGGCCAGTTTGTCCTTTACGGCACTGATGTCCTCTTCCAAAGAGTACGGATATTCCCTCACAGAAACCAAGGAAGTTTCCATGGACGCCTCCGCCCTCAATGCTACTCGAAGAGTCTTCCGCATGGCTTCAACGGTTCCAGACGGCTGACCCCTGATTTCTAGCTCGTACGTCAGCTCGTCCTTGTTAAGTCGGTCTATAGGAATCTTCATTTTTGACGCCATCCTGGCTGTAGATCCCGGTCAGTCCTAGAAGGGATACCCTAAGGCTAACTATCAGCTAAGAAGGAAAACAAACTAAGTATATGTGGTTAATTTTTGAATTTTGTTTTTTTTTCAATTAAAAATTCCAAATATGTAAAATAAGGTGTTCCTCCGCGCCAGGTTACTCCCGTCTAATTGGACTGCCCTATACTCTCACCGCCTGGTCACCTGAGATTCCGGCTGATTTCCTGCTGCTGCGTCTGTGTCCCGTCCTGAGTTCCACACTTCGGTTCACTAACACTTTACACGCATTCGACTTTAACTTTTTACGCGATTTTATTTTTTTCTTTTCCGGGTGTCGATACCTACGTTGAAGGGCCAACGTTCCAGTATCTCCGTAATATGATCGCGATTGGATTAGCAACGTTTTTGGGGCCCCACGTTGGGCGCCAATTTGTTACCCTCCCGGTCTAGGGGGGCGAGTTCCGGTTCGGCTCGTTTGGGTCCCGGGTGTAACTCGTCGGAGACGGATCGTAGGCGCCACACACTCACGGATCGTAGGCGCCACACCGAGAGCCGCTGAGTGAGGTTCGGCTCACCGGATACTCCTACGCGATCAGTCACCTGCACATATATATATATATATATATATATATATATATATATATGGGGCGATACACCTACACATATATATATATACGCAAGCCGAACCAGCGAGCACCTGTCAAAAGCTGCCTACCTCGTCGACCACCACTCAAATTTTTCTTTTTTAATGAATGTAAATATAAACTGAAAATGTCTATAGCACATAAATTGATTTTTTAAAAAATATAAAATAACTTTTAAACTTCACAATCAAATATTTCTTATGGAAATTACTTAAAATAAAACTTATTCTTTGCATATAATTTATTTTGAACAGAGTTATGGCTTACCTTAGCCAAAAAGTTCTGCGATTCCGGCTGAGCAAATTGATGAATGTTCTGACCACTTTGGCTGAGCAAATTGATGAATGTTCTGATCAATTCGGCTGAGCAAATTGATGAATGTTCTGACCACTTCGGCCGAACAAATTGATGAACGTTCGGACCACTTCGGCTGGGCCAATTGATGAACGTTCTGACCACTTCGGTTGAGCAAATTGATGAACGCTCGGACCACTTCGGCTGCACGTTGTAAAAAGCGACAAGCAAATTTCCACATACGCCTTCGTTACCTGAGCAAATTGATTAACGTTCCGATCACTTCGGCTGCACGTTGTAAAAAGCGACAAGCAAATTTCCACATACGCTTTCGTTACCTGAGCAAATTGATTAACGTTCCGACCACTTCGGCTGCACGTTGTAAAAAGCGACAAGGAAATTTCCACATACGCCTTCGTTACCTGAGCAAATTGATTAACGTTCCGACCACTTCGGCTGCACGTTGTGAAAAAAGCGACAAGCAAATTTCCACATACGCCTTCGTTACCTGAGCGAATTGATTAACGTTCCGATCACTTCGGCTGCACGTTGTAAAAAGCGACAAGCAAATTTCCACATACGCCTTCGTTACCTGAGCAAATTGATTAACGTTCCGACCACTTCGGCTGCACGTTGTGAAAAAAGCGACAAGCAAATTTCCACATACGCCTTCGTTACCTGAGCGAATTGATTAACGTTCCGATCACTTCGGCTGCACGTTGTAAAAAGCGACAAGCAAATTTCCACATACGCTTTCGTTACCTGAGCAAATTGATTAACGTTCCGACCACTTCGGCTGCACGTTGTAAAAAGCGACAAGCAAATTTCCACATACGCCTTCGTTACCTGAGCAAATTGATTAACGTTCCGACCACTTCGGCTGCACGTTGTGAAAAAAGCGACAAGCAAATTTCCACATACGCCTTCGTTACCTGAACAAATTGATTAACGTTCCGATCACTTCGGCTGCACGTTGTAAAAAGCGACAAGCAAATTTCCACATACGCTTTCGTTACCTGAGCAAATTGATTAACGTTCCGACCACTTCGGCTGCACGTTGTAAAAAGCGACAAGCAAATTTCCACATACGCTTTCGTTACCTGAGCAAATTGATTAACGTTCCGACCACTTCGGCTGCACGTTGTAAAAAGCGACAAGCAAATTTCCACATACGCCTTTGTTACCTGAACAAATTGATTAACGTTCCGATCACTTCGGCTGCACGTTGTCCAAAAGCAAGCAAATTTCCACATACGGCTTCGTTACCTGAGCAAATTGATTAACGTTCCGATCACTTCGGCTGCACGTTGTAAAAAGACCGAGCGTCTCGAGCTGCATTTTCTATTCCACCCACGAATAGCGGTTCTCCGACACGTACCGCTACTCTCGCCGCTCGTGCCGAATATTCGCCATATTCGACCTATTCGACGTCTTCAACATATTCGAATTTCGAATCCATCGTGAATGTCTGCTGCTTCGTCTCACTCCATGGAACTCAGCTGATCTCGGAATTGTGCAGGTGATTGTGATCTAGTTCGCAGTGACAGTTCTTGGGATGTTTATAATTTGAATTGAATTTGATTTGAATCGTACAGTGGATTGGTGTGTTTCGCATATATGCATTCATTTCGCGGGTGTTAATATACCGTGGTTCGTCACGTTGCGGCCTGGGAATCCGGTGGTTTCGGGTTGTAGCTGGGTGCTGGCTGGCGAAACGGTGACAGAGGAAAACGACTCTGCAGCTACCGGTTGGTGGTGCATTCCTTCAGATAAGTATTCCTTTCAGTTTCGTGTTTCCGGGCCGATTCTTTGTGGTGTTTCTGGTGTATTTCAGGTCGACGTGAAGACATCCACCGTGAGTCACTGGCGAGCGCCTCGTTGACCGGCGGTTGGCGAGTCGTCGGAAGTTGCGGCTCCTTGGGAGGTTGCAGGTAAGTATGTATGAGTAGATGATTGAGGAACATAATAAATTTATATATTTCTCTTTCAGGTGGTGGCTCACCCGTAACACAGCCAGCTCCGGGATTACCAGCGAGTGGACGCACAGGCCCTGCTTCAGCCACTCCGTCGACAGCGCGTCGCTTAGATTTAGTTAGTTTAAGACTTAGTTTAATCTTATCTCTACGGCATGTAATGTATATATACTATGTAGCATTACTTTAGCTTAGTGTTAAATCGTCGACATCTGACTAGTATACGACACAAGTCGGATGCGACGTTCAAAACAACATTTGCTAGCCTATCAATTTGAGTGGTGGTTTTGCGGTTTGTACATGGGCAACCCTTCCCGGGAAGGGTTGTTGTTTTGTTTTTTTTTTAATTTTTGTTTTTTTCAAATGTAAACGGCTCGGCATTGCCAGGTGTACGCCCGTACATGCTTGTCGATTGGTCGTTGGCTAGGCGTCGGGTTCTTGTTACAACGTAACAATCTATCTGAATTCTGGAATTTTGCGAGTTAAAGTGTGTACAGTGTGGACGGGTGTGAGTGTGCATAGTGAAATATACTCGTATAAATGCGGATCGATTTGGAATGCATGTGTAGTGTAGGATAGCTATTAAGAGGTCTTTTCTTTTTCTTGAGGAAGGTGGCTGGCATTGAAGGGGATTCGGTTCTGTTGATTTAAGTCATACGATATTCAGATTTGGGAAGTGAATTGTGTAGCGAATGCTTACTAGGTAGAAATATTTCGTGGTCATAAATATATCTGGTGCATACATATGCTAGCAGAATCTTTTACACATTTTTGCGTATAAATTAAAATATACATCCCCTGAGTCGCATGCTGGCTATTTGAATTTTGAAACGTTTGCAGGATATAGTTCGCTGTGAGTGGTGATAGAAATAACCTAGAAGTTGTGCGGGCGGGTTTAAGGGTGCGCGGAACAGTGGATAAGAAGCTGTATTTCGTAGGAGTAATCGACGAAATCTTAGAGATTATCGTGGAAGTCGTACAGGGTTGAGGAGGGGAAAATTTTTCCAAACTTTCGGACTATAAGGAGCTGTACGAGGAGCCTGTTCATCATGAAAATTTAGGTGGATCGTCTAAACAAGGACGAACTTACAAATGAGCTCGCCATCCGGGGTTCCCAGCAGACACCGTGGACGCGATGTGAAAGTCTTTGAGGGCGGCGCTAAAGGCTGAAACGGAATTGGATACATCGTATGTCGGAGCAGACTACCCTTTCGACTACGCGACGGACCATGCGGAGCTGTCGGCAAAAGCATCGGAAGTGGAAGAACTGGTAGGTCGGGTTACAGGTGATAAGACGGCATCGGATTATCTCAAGGTGAGAGCGAAAATCGAATTAGGGTTCCGGCGGCTGGCGAATATGCAGGTGGTGACCATCGAGCGAAAGAATTAAGCGAGGTCACTACGAAATAGGTTCATCCTGGCGATGGGTTTCTTGGTGGAGAAGGTAGAAGATTCGAGCGGCGATGAGGCGGTACAGCCCAGCGAAGACCAAGCGGCATCTGCAACACCAACAGCACGGGGCACTAGTCTTGCGGAAGTGGCGAAATGGGGCCTTAAGTTCAATGGCGATTCTACAGGTTCTGTTAATGCCTTTTTAGAACGGGTCGAAAAGTTGCGTCAGGCGCGTGGACTCACCAGATCGCTGCTTTTCAGGGCAGCAGTCGATCTCTTCGATGTGCGGGCTCTAATTTGGTTAAGGGCAAACTGAAGCCTTGTTGGGTGGTGGGACGAGTTGGTGGCGGAGTTTAACGCAGAATCTTTGCCCTCAGACTACGATGATCGCCTCTGGGAAGAGATTTGGAGACGCACCCAAGGTGAGAATGAGTCCATGGGGGTGTATGTGGCAGTCATGGAGCGTCTTTTCGGCAGACTGAAGAATAGTTGCTCGGAGGAAGAAAAGCTTCGTACGTTAAGAAGAAACATTGCGCCGTTCTACCAGCAGCAGCTGTGTCTAACGCAAATATCTTCCATATCAGAACTGTTGAAGATGGGGCGTACCTTAGGTGCTACGAGGGTATCGGTGGCAGCGTTGGTGCCTCCAAATACGCAATCGAGGGGAGGTCTGAAGCCAGACTTGGCGTACGTGAGTACTGATGCTACGGAACGGGTAGCGATAGTGTTGGATCATAAGTGGGTTAGATGCTAGAATTGTAAAAGAGAAGGACATATGTCGAGGGAGTGCTCTGAGCCGAGGCGTTGCTTTGGATGCGAGCGACCGGGGGTGATGCGGTCCGCATGTCCATCCTGTCAGGCGAGAGCTAGCGGTTCTGACACTCAAGAGCGGCGAGGCGCGCAGTGGTCGGGAAACGACCGTCGTGCTGGCTAGGCGGCCGAGCGAACACGAAATCAAGGCCGAAACGGAGAAGACACCGAGCTAACGTTGACTACGCGTTAGTGCATAATAGTCTCGACAGTTGCCCGCATTTAAAAGTGGAGGTCGAGGGTACGACGATGGAGGGGCTGTTAGATTCTGGTGCGAGTCGGACGATTCTGGGCCGGAAAGGTTGGACACGGTTGGCAGGTAAGGGGTTGGTACTGAAACGAGACGGAGTTGAAGAGGTTCGGCTCGCGAACGGAGTTACGTGTATGGTAGACGGGGTTGTGGGGTTGGAGTTCGTTTTGAACGGACGTAGCATAGGCTTGAAACGTTGGTCATTTCATCGATATCGCAGGAAATAATCTTAGGCATCGACTACTGGCAGCGGTTCGGTGTAGTCTTGGATATGGAAGGGCGGCAGTGGACGTCCGTGGCTTCGGTTGAAGGGGGCTCGGGCCAAGCACTGCGGAGTTGGACTCGTTTATCGCCAGAGGAGGTAGAGACTTAAGAAGGATTGTTGGAGGAGCAATTCGGTTTGATGGGTGAAGCGGTGAAGCATACTATCAAGACTACAGCCTCTCCGATCAAGCAGCGTTACTATCCGGTCTCTCCGGCGGTACAGAGTCAGATAAATAAAGAGCTGAACGAGATGCTGCAGATGGGGGTGGTTGAACCGTCGTCAAGCCCATGGTCCTCACCAATCTTGTTGGTCCGGAAGAAAGATGGGTCCTACCGGTTCTGCACGGACTTCCGGAAGGTGAACGCGGTATCTGAGAAAAATGTATATCCGCTGCCATACATCTCGGCTACCCTAGACAAGCTGAGGAATGCCAAATATCTGTCGACGCTGGACGTCAAGTCTGCGTATTGGCAGGTGCCGATGGCGGAGGACTCGAGACAGCATACTGCGTTCACCGTACCTGGAAGGGGTTTGTACCATTTCTTGAGAATGCCTTTTGGACTCCACAACGCGGGGGCTACTTGGCAAAGGCTGATTGACACAGTGCTCGGACCCGCACTGGAGCCTTTCGTCTTCACGTACCTCGACGACGTAATAATTGTAACCGAGACGTTTGAGCGGCATTTAGAAGTGCTGAAAGAGGTTTTTGTTCGGTTGAGAGAAGCGGGATAGCGTGTCCCGAGAGAAAAATCCCAATCTTGCAGGGCGCAACTGAAATATCTTGGCTACCTGGTTGATGTCGAGGGTCTATATGTGGACCGCAAAAAGGTGAAAGCGGTGAAAGAATTCCCAAGTCCCACTTCCGTTTAGCAAGTCCGGCAACTGTTGGAGATGGTATCCTGGTACCCCCGTTTCATACCGGATCATGCAACAATGATGGCACCTCTAAGCGATTTATTGAAAAAAGTTCGCAAGTTTGAGTGGACTGACGAGTGTGCCCGTGCGTTCGCTGCGTGTAAAGAAAGGCTCACAACGGTACCGGTCTTATCGTGCCCCAACTTTACGCTTCCTTTCAAGGTGCAAACAAATGCGTCAGACGTGGGTATAGGGGCCGTACTAAGCCAGGCACACCCAACGGGTGAGAAGGTGTTGTGGTACCTGAGTCGTGCGCTTTCAAAGCAAGATAGAAAATACTCCGTGACGGAAAGAAAGTTTTTAGCCGTATTGTGGGCTGTCGAAAAGATTCGGCCCTACATAGAGGGGACCAGGTTCGTAGTTATTACTGATCATCATTCGTTGGTCTGGCTTCACAATCTTAAGGATCCGACGGACAGATTAGCGAGGTGGACAGGAAGACTACAGCAATTTGAATTCGAATTAATCCACCGGCGGAGGAGGGAACACCTAGTACCCGATGCATTGTCGCGAGCGGTCAACAGGGTAGATGGCATCTCCGTTTCTCAGGGGTCAGAGAAATGGTACTAAAAAATGCTGAATAAGGTACGGAATGACCCAGATAAGTATCCGGAGTGGAAGATTTAAGGAGATGTACTGTGGAAAAAATTCCCTGGAGTATTAGTAGACGAGGAAGCCGACATGAAGTGGAAAAAGTGGTACCTAAGGCAGGAAGGGGAGCTATATTCAAGCGATACCATGACGATCCGAAGGCGGGGCATATGGGTGCCGCACGCACGTTGACACGGATCACGCAAAACAATTATTGGCCAAGAATGCGAGCAGATATCAGTAGGTACGTGAAGAGTTGTATGCCAGACGTGCAAGGTGGAACGTAAAGCACTGATTGGCTTGATGTCCACTAGGGCCGGCTAGGCAAAAACTCCATGGGAGATGATTTGCGTGGATCTCGTAGGACCGCTGCCACGGTCAATGAGGGGTCACGTTTATATCATGACAATTATCGACTATGTCACGAAATATTCTGTGATACTGCCAATACGGTCGGCGACAGCATCAGCCGTTTTCCGGTTGTTGGAGGAAAATGTATTCCTGGTATACGGGGTCCAGGCACTCAACTATAAAGAATACGCTCTGGGAGCCTTTCTAGACATTGAGGGCACTTTCAATAATGTGCACACAACAGCCATTATGGAGAGCATCCGCGCAACTAAAACCCACCCCGCTGTTCGCAGCTGGATAAACAATATGCTTAAACAAAGGCATATAACGGCTGAGTGGGCGGGGTCACAGATCACCAGGCAGGTCCATAGAGGCACACCGCAGGGAGGAGTTTTATCCCCTCTCTTGTGGAACTTGGTCATAAATACAATTTTGGACAAGTTGGAGCGCAAAGGACCTACGGTTGTGGCCTATGCCGATGACATTACTATTTTAGTCTCGGGCAAGTTTCCGCACTCCCTCGGCCAGCTCATCGAGTATGCTCTGGGGCTGGTTGGGGAATGGGCAAACACCGTGGGCCTCGGCACCACCTCCAATAAAACTGATCTCGTGCTTTTCACTAGGAAGTTCAAAATCCCTGAATTGGCCCCAATCAGGTTCAGAGGCGCCAGGTTAGGGCTCAAGTCACAAACTAAGTACTTGGGTCTTATTCTGGACAGCAAGCTCACCTGGAAGGCGAATTTATAGCAGAGAGTTAAGCGGGCAAGCAATGCGATTTACGCCAGCAAGAGAGTACTGGGTAAAACGTGGGGCCTAAGCCCTGCTTTAACGCATTGGATTTATATGGCGATAGCCAAACCTATACTGGCCTAAGGATGCTTGGTCTGGTGGCCAGCTGTAAATAAGACTACCTTTGCCAGCATGACGAATAGAGTCCAGTGGTTGGCGGCTCTCTGTACCACAGGTGCTTTAGCCTGGACTCCTTCGACTGCACTGAACGTCCTGCTTCATCTGCCTCCGCTTGATTTCTTCGTTAAGGGCGCAGCTGCAAAAGCTGCCGTCAGGCTTAGGGAATCGGGACACTTCGAGTCACGATCCTTCGGTCACAGCAGTATTGAGCGGGGGTACGCAGGTAGCACCAACTACTTGGTCCCCACTCTGTGCTTTGAGCGGAGATATCAAGTGATTGTGGAGGATGGGCTGGAGTGGAATCAGCAAAGGGGCGCAGCAGCTCTTAGTATCTACACTGATGGCTCTTAAACGGCTGCCGGAGTGGGTGCTGCAACATGTTCTGCAGGCGCAACTATTGAAGCAGCTTTCAGGCTTCCTAACCACTGTAGTATTTTTCAGGCGGAGGTTTTTGCAATACGTAAAGCCGCAGACCTAGCACAAGTCAGAGATACCACAAGTGAGGAAATCAACATCTTTACAGACAGTCTAGCAGCGGTCAAAGCTCTGATGTCTTACACATACAAATCGAAGTGTGTACTGGACTGTATTCAGGCCCTGAACAGACTGGGCAACCACAGTAGATTCCGAATTATCTGGGTTCCTGCTCACAAGGGCATTGAAGGAAACAAAAAGGCGGATGCACTAGCCAAGCACCGAGCTAGCCTTCCCCTGTCAGGATCGGTTGACATTTTAACTCCAATCAAGACGATCAAATACTCTATCGACTCCAATACGATGCAAGGTGCGCTGTGCAGATGGCGTGCAACTCAGACCTGCAAGCAAACCAAAATCATGTGGGGGTCATACAATCACGCAGCAACTTAGTTCCTGCTCGATTTAACGCGGACTGACTGCAGGCGGCTGGTCGGTGTCATAACTGGCCATTGTCTTGAAGCAGCTCATGCCATGAAAATGGGGCTCCTAACTTGTAGGAAGTGTCACCTGTAGGAAGTGTCAAGAGTCGGGAGTCTCTGAAACAATCCAACACCTTCTGTGCCACTGCCCGGCATTGCGGAAAACCAGACAACGCTGTTTCGGTGAGCCCTGGCTGGTGGATCTATCACATGTGGCGGAGCAGAGGCTGAAGGACATACTTCAGTTCGCAAAAAAGTCCGGGGCCTTCGATGGCCGTTTGGACTGAACTTTTGCCGGGTCCATTTATCTGGTATCGCTACGGACCAAATGGGTCTATGTGTGGCCATGTGCCAGCCAGTTGAACCTAACCTAACCATACGGGGTCCCTAGGTTTTTAGTATGTGATAACGGAGTGCAATTCGTTGGCAGACAATTTCGGCAAGCCGTAGAGGAGTACGGGGTACAAATTAGCACACCTACAGGCAAATCCGGCTGAACGCCGAAATCAAGATATAAAATGCATGCTGCGCTGCTATGTCTCCGACAACCATCGCGCATGGAACCAGTACCTGGCTCAAATCGCGTGCGCCCTACGCACGTATAAACACGAAGTCGCGGGTTTCACTCCTTACTTTCTAAATTTCGGGAGAGAGATGATCACGTTTAGGGAAGATATGGAGCCACCAGCAGGAGCGCAAGAATCGTTTTCACCACTCAAAAATGCGAGGAATTTAGAAAGGATACGGGAAGAGGTAGGCCAGAGAATGAAGCGGGCAGCGGCTTCCAGTCGAAAGCGGTATGATCTCCGTCGACGCGCAGAGAATTTCCAAGTAGGGCAAAGAGTTTGGCGGAAGAATTACATGTTGTCGGACGCCAGTAAGAATTTTTCAGCTTAATTGGCCCCAACATACGTTGGACCTTTTACGCTGTGAAGGAAGACGTCGGCGTGGACCTACGAGTTGGTTCACGAGAAGGAGAAACCTGCTGGAAATTGGCATGCGAAAGACCTTAAACGGTATGTCGAAAGCATTCCCGAATTCAAAGATAGCTAGAAGATTGGTTCTAGACATACTTTCAGTTAGGAGCTGACATTTGATTATAAGAGGGCGAGAAAGAATTACTTTAGGATAACATAGTCGTAGGATAATAAAATAAAGGATTCATGAATATGAAAATCACGTGCGAGTGTATGATACCTTTCCCGGCTTTAGGTCTTGTACGGTAATGGTAGCAAATTAGGGGACTCGAATATGTGCTAACTTAATGACCAGATTGCGAAATAAGGTGAGCTATCTAGACATTTGGCACCTAGTGAAAAGGCAGAAGAGAGATTTTGATTAGGAATAAGATAGCTTAGTGGTGGTGGGTTAAAATAGCTTAGCGGTGGTAGGTTAATAATTGGGGGGTGGTGGTTAAATTAACTGAAAGCTCAGTCAGGTATTCATGATAAAAGCGGCAGATAAGATTGGATTTAGGTTAGTAGAGAGGCTTATTGTATAGGATATTAGTGCTAGTATGATTGTACATGAAAGCAATACCGTCAGGTTGGTGGTGAATCCGATTTAGCTTTTATTTCTTTTCCTTTTTCCTTCGTTCTTTTTCTTTTCGTTGTTCTTACTTTCTGGGTTCCTTCTCATATTCATTTCATTTCTTTCGCTGTTGTCTCTTCAATTTTCTCCGTTGGCGGTAGTAGGAATGGTGATCCTTAAAACGAGTTCAGTACATTTTAGAATTTTGCATGTATAAAGTAGACATATACCAACACCGTTCATGCCACGAGACGAGACGTACAACACTAACATGCATGGGTAGAGATAGTGCCAGAAAAGAAAGGGATAGAGTGAAATTCTGGAGTGAATGAGTGTGATAGGACAAATGATCGTGAGGAACAACCCAGAATTCAAATAGGTACGTTGTTTGATTTTCGAATAAATATTTACTTTCGGCTCGGAATCAAATGTAAAATTAGAATCGGGAGAAAGATTGCAGAGAATTCCTACGTCATTCTCTGAGGAGGGGGGTGATGTCACGGTTTTCCACTCGGATAAAAGATGGAACGCGTGTGAAGGTTGCTCAGAATCGAAAAGGGGGAAAGTGTCACGCATTAGGCTGAATTATAATAGCATTAAGTTTAGTTAGAGCACAGCTTAAATATGACGTAAACGCACGATGAACCAGCGGACGAAGCGGTTTGGCATCAACAGGCCAAAACGGTCGTGGTCGATAATGATTTTCACAACCAGCGTCCGCCTGGACCCGCTGGTGGACGAACCTATAAAATGACACAGCACTCTGAACGCAAATCAAAGAAATAAGGAAAAAAAAAACATCAGAATTATTTGGTCCACCTGAGCACTAGACATCGAGGTGCCAGCAATTAGAGAAGCGGCTAGTGAATAAACCTCGGCGGCTTGTTCCCTTTTACCGGTTATAATGTCAAAATCAAGTTAGGCTCACCCGCGTGGAGTGTGTGTAACAATTTGTATGTTGGGCCCTCAAAATCAATTTTCTCACCGATCTAAGCGGTAAGCCGGGAAGATGAACGCTACCTTGGCCACAAAATACCTCGCTAGATCCAACAACATCCATGGCATCGTCAATATGCGCCACGCACTTACAAAATGATTGCGGGGACACAGCTACAAGAGATCAAGAGAAAAATCTAAACGCGAAAATCAAAGCCACATTACCTATCCGCCACTGTCGTATCAGTCGGACGAAATCTGTGTACCAGGCGAGATACTAACTCAGCCTTACACCTGGCCGCAAAATATTTTTGATACCCGACGAGTTACTCGCGACGAGCTAGATTGTTTACGCGAAGTTGACGCCATCCACACACAACTTGACAGGTGAAGAAGTTGCAGGCGGTTGCGAGCAAAACAATGGGAAATGTGAACCGGCACACTGTGACATAGGGAAATGAGGAGAAAACGTCGCATGCAGAAACAGTACTGCCAGCAGAGATTTTGCGCGGGCTGAGGTGAATGCCTGGTCACAAGTGCATTGCGCTTACCATGCAAGAAGTGCATGGAGATTACGGGTGAACCAAACGGTCCAAGGAAGTACCGCGGGAACTGGACCTGAAACCGATAGGAAATGTTTCATGGGAAGTGACCAAGGCACCGCGAGCTCATTCTGATTCTGGCGAGAAGGTGAGAAAGTTTGATCGTCGATTGCCGAGATAAAGCGACATACTCTGGATACCAAGGTAAAGCGATATACTCTGGATCTCGGTAAGCAATGGAAGGAAAATAGACGGAATCAATGACGGAAATTTTCAACAAGAGTGATACGACCGAATCCAGACACAATTCGTTGCATGGCACGCAACCGAAATTGGATAGGTATCGAAACTAACATGCGCGGCTGCACGATTACATCGCAGTGAACGCAGTTTATATTGGGGAAGCACCGCTTGCGGTTGAGTAGAAGCTGATCGACGAAGGCACGGCGACGACAAAGTAGAATAAGTAGAAAAGGTACGTCTTTTTTTTTTAAAGGAATAGATTAGATAATTATTAAGTAGTTTAGCGAAATTATAAGGATATTTATGTCAGCCAGTGTAAAATATTTAATCAGCCATTGAAGTGTGATAAGAATTTGTTTCAAGAAGAATCGCGGTGCCGCGCTGTGTTCGATAGGTTAAAAATAGTGAAAATAGAGTTTGTGAACATTTTATGAAGTGACGCTTTTTCATTTGATTGAAACTAACTTTAGTGGCCTACGACCATGAGGAAGAGGTTCGATCACACCGAGTTCTCGTTTTGCGGTGGTGATTGTTCTTGGCAGCTACGGGTTTAGAAATGAGTGGCGCCCGAACTCACCCCTCTCGCGTGAGCTAAGCCACCCGAGGCTGCCGCCCTGGTCTTCTGGAGGAGAAGACGGGGTCGTTTACGTAACGGCGTAGATCTTACGGTAACAAGTTCAATACTTGTTTGTGAGAAACGAGTGTAGTTGACATTGAAATTTGTAAAAAGGAAAATTAAACAACAAATATTGAAGTTCAAGAGAAAGTTTCTGCAAATCTAGCTAATTTTGCATACGATCCAATCAACTACTCGTGCTTCAGAAACAGTTCTTATCTAGAACTATTCATACAAACTTCGTCTGTGACAAAGGATAAGCTAGTCTCGCATGGAATAACTGAAATTTGCAATTTGTGTTTAAATAATTATTATTATTACTACTATTATAATTACACATAATATATTATTATAATTACACCTATATATATTCAAACACTAATTTCAGCCACCTTACTTCCTTGCCGCATTCCGTTCCATCCGTTTCGTCGCGAATCTCCGAGTATAATGTCGTTGGACAATGAGGATGCGGTTCCCTCAGGCACGTCCGCGGTACCGCAAATTAGTGCGACATCCATCAAATCGCCCGTTTTTTTGCAAGAAGAGCCAGCTTTGTGGTTCTCCCAGCTGGAGAGCCAGTTCGCAAAAGCTGGTATCAAGAGCTCCGAGACCAAATACCACTACGTAATCTCCACGCTGGGTTCGGCGGAGTTGAAGGTGGTCAGGGACGTGGTTGTGAGCCCGGACCCTGACACGCCTTACAAAATCTTCAAGAGGGCGCTTATATCGCGACTTTCAGCCAGCGATTCGTCAAAGCTGAAGCACCTCTTGGGGAATCTTACACTAGGCGATAGACAACCTTCCCAGCTGCTTCGTGATATGAAGCAGTTGGGAGGTTCCGCGGTTGGGGACGACCTTTTGAGAACCCTCTGGCTGCAGCGGCTTCCGGAGCAGACTCAGGTTATTTGAGCCTGCTCTCCGGAGGCCAGCCTGAACAAGTTGGCGGAAACGGTAGACAAAATTGCTGAAGTTTTCGTAACGCCACAAGTAAGCTCAGTCGCCGTTTCCCCCAGCAGTCAGAGGTGGCCGCTTTGACACAGCAGGTTGCTGCCCTCACGAGGCTCGTCCACCAACAACTACGATCGCGTTCGAGGTCCCAAGGGAGATCTCGCTCGCAACCACGTCGCCGAAGCCGGTCACGAGGGACTGGTATTTGTTGGTATCACTACAAATTCGGTTCCAAAGCTCTAAAATGCATCTCTCCATGCGCCTTCAAAGCTGGTTAATCTGAACCAAAAAACTAAGTCGCTGTTCTCTTCAGACGGTTAGACAACGCGACTTGTCACCTAGCCATCGTCTAATTATTCATGACAACTCGTCTAAACGACACTACTTGATTGACACAGGCGCAGATATTTCAGTGCTTCCAGCACCCGCTACCGGAAAACTTCCACCTTCTGGTATGCAACTTGCTGCGGCAAACCAGTCGACCATCAACACCTATGGACGAAAGGTGATCAAACTAGACCTGGGACTCCGTCGTGAGTTTTCATGGGATTTTATCATTGCCGATGTCTCTAGACCCATTTTGGGCGCAGACTTTCTCTGCCACTTTGGGCTAGTCGTCAACTTGGCGAATGCTATCCTTGTGGATCATCTTACTTCTCTTTTATCGAAAGGCACGTACACTTCGTACAAAGGTCCAAAACTAAGCGTTTTGTTTGAGCAAACCTCTGATCCACGGATACATGCCCTTCTCAACAAATACCATGCCATCACGGTCAACACAGGGTTCTCACAACCCTGTAAACATAAGGTGACACACCACATTTTGACCACAGATCCTCCAATAGTGTCGAGACCACGTCGACTTGCACCAGATAAGCCCGCAGCGGCCAAAAAAGAGTCCGATTTTCTGCTACAGCAGGGAATTTGCCGCCCCTCAAACAGCAGCTGGTCTTCTCCGCTACACATGGTACGCATGTCTAATGGGGAATGGCACCCTTGCGGCGATTACAGACGCCTTAACGCCATAACCGTACCGGATAGATATCCGATCCCCATTATCCAAGACTTCTGTCATGAATAACATGGCAAAAATATCTTTTCCACCATAGACCTCACTAAGGCCTACCATCAACTTCCAGTCGAGCCGAACGATATTCCAAAGACCACCATCTGCACATCTTTCGGACTCTTTGAGTTCACCCGAATGATTTTCGGACTTTGCAATGCGGCACAATCGTCCCAACGCTTCATCGATGAAGTCCTACACGGATTGAAATTCTGTTTTATTTACATCGACGACATTTTGGTAGTTTCGACTTCCGAAGAAGTGCATCTTGTTCACTTAGAACAAATTTTCAAACGATTAGCGGACCATGGTCTTATAGTTGATATGGAGAAATGCAATTTCCTTCGACCTTCAATCAAATTCTTAGGTCATGAGGTTTCACCAAAAGGTATTAAGCCCTCCCCAGATCGGGTTGAGGCAATATCAACAGCTAAACTCCCCAAGACGGTTAAAGACCTAAGAGGATTTTTGGGGATGGTCAACTTCTATCGTCGCTTTCTTCCTCACACTGCTGAGATGCAGCAACCACTCGACAGAAACATGGCTTAATGAAAATATTCTAAACAGAGAATTCCTTCCATGTCACACCGTTTTCCGGAGAGATCGTGATCGGACTGCATCTTGCAAAGCCGATGGTGGAGGCGTTTTAATTGCTTTCCATAACGCTCTTCGCGGAACACTCTGTGCAGAATTTGTTCCTTCTCCTCCTGTTGAGTCTGCTGTGTCTATATCGCTTGTAATTTGTCTGTCACTGCTTATGAACGCTTTTACGCTGAGTTTTTTAGTTTCATCCTCTCTCGTTTTCCTTCAACTCTCCTCCTTATTTTAGCCGACTTCAACATGCCCACTGTGGAGTGGGATACCAATAACCTCCGTTTAATATCCTTTAACCACCTTTCTTTTGCGACTTCTTCCCTTCTTTCACTTTGTGCTTGCTCCCAAATTAACCACCTTCGTAATACTAATAACAGAATCCTCGATTTAGTCCTTAGTAGCATTCCTTTAGATTCCCTTTCTCTCTCTCCTGCTCCTTCTGCATATGTGCAACCTGATCCTCATCACCTTTCTCCCCTGCTTGATGTTGACCTCAACTTCCAGGTAAGGAATAAATTTCCTTCTTTTCAACGTTACAATTTTTTTAAAGCTGACTTTAAAAAAATGTCCTCTGAAATCAATCTTATCAATTGGTTTTCATTTTTCAGAGGATTGGATGTTGATTGAGCATTGTCCAAGTTCTACTCTTTCTTTTTTAACCTTATCTTTCGTTTTACTCCCATTAAACGTCCTCTCAAACCTTATGATGCTCCTTGGTTCACATTGAAAGTCTCTGATGCTCTTAAAGCTAAGGAAAAAGCTCGCGCAAAGCTGAAGAAGACGGGTTCTCCCACTGACCTTCAGGAATTCCGTAGTTTGCGTTCTGATGCTAAAAAAGTGCTTAAGCAGGCCATGCGTGATTACTTTTCAAACATCGAGGCTTCAATTTGTTCTAATCAATCTAAATCCTTTTGGTCCTACATCCGTTCCCTAAAATCCAGTTCTTCAGTTCCTGATTCTATGTCTCTTGGTGATGTTGCTGCTTCCAATCCTCAGGGTATTTGTGATTTGTTTGCTGCCTATTTTTCCTCCTCCTTTAAGAAAAACCCACTGAATACCTCGGTAGCTCCCAGTGTCTCCCGTACCTATCCTGATTTATCTATGTTTAGTACTAATCCTTTGGAAGTTGAAATCCTTTTGCATACCTTAAATTCCAATGCCAGTTCCGGTCCTGATGGTATTCCTAATATCCTTGTCAAATCCCTCTCATCCTCACTCTGTGCTCCTTTAGCTATCCTTTTCAACATTAGCCTTACTTCTGGTGTATTCCCTTCTTTATGGAAATCCGCCAATATTTTCCCAATTTTCAAATCTGGTGATCCTTCCGTTGTTTCCAATTATCGTCCTATATCCCTCCTCTGCTGTTTCAGTAAAATCCTTGAACGTCTTGTCTACAATAAAATTTATCCTTCTCTACAGCCCTTACTTGCTCCTGAGCAGCACGGTTTTATCAAGGGTCGCTCTACTTACACCAACCTTATGGAGTTCACTAATTTTTTAACGTCAAGTTGATGTAATTTACACTGACTTTTCGAAGGCTTTTGATTCTGTGAACCACAACCTGCTTCTCCTCAAACTTAATGGTTTCGGTGTTTTTGGTCCCCTCCTCTCCTGGTTTTCCTCTTATCTTCATAGTCATCCCTGCAGAGTTACTTTTATTGGTTCCATTTCCTTTCCTATATTTCCCACATCCGGAGTTCCTCAAGGTTCTATCCTAGGTCCCTTACTTTTTATTTTGTTTGTCAATGACCTTCCTTCTGTTATCAATTCTCCATGTCGCTTATATGCAGATGACCTAAAACTATACAGGGCAATCAAGTCTGCGAACGATTTTCATCAATTGCAAGCTGACTTGTTTGCTCTTAATCTGTGGTGTCAAGACAACTTCTTGCCTCTGAACATTTTGAAATGCCATCAGATGTCTTTCGCATATAAAAATACTCCACACGTGTTTTCTTTTTCTGTGTCTGGTATTTCTCTGTCAGTTGTTCAGCATTTTAGAGACCTGGGTTTGGTATTTGACTCTAAATTAAGATTTGATCTTCATGTCATGAATGTAACGTCCGGAGCCTCTAGGATTGCTGGATTTGTCTTGCGTTCTTCGTATATGTTCACCAATATTTCCTCCTGTATTCATTTATTTGTCTCCTTTGTACGCAGTATTCTAGAATATGCGTGCCAAATTTGGTCTCCGCGCTTTCAATATTTATCTGACGCCATATAATCTGTTCAGAGCAGGTTCACTCGCTCGCTTCTTTTCAAATTCAATATCCCCTATTGTCCCTATTCCTCTCGGCTTTCCCTCCTTCGTATGTCCTCGTTGCAATCTCGGAGATTGTTCCTCGATGAGTGTTTTCTCTTCAAACTTTGCGAAGGCATTTTTTTGTCGGATCTTAGTTCCCAGATAACCAGACGTGAATCCAGTCGTCCTAGTCGATCATCGGAGGTTTTCTCTGTTTCGTTCGCCCGTACGGAAGTATATTTCCATTCTCCTTTGCTGCGTCTACCTAGAACGCATAATGCCCTTAAGCTTGGTCCTCTTCCACAATCGTTCTCACAATTCAAGCATGTATTGAAAATGAGACAGTGAATTATTTTTGTTATTTCTTTTACTTTTTTATGTTTCATTCTTTTTTTTTGCTTTCTTGACGCTGTAAGTGGAATTGTATCTGTAGCGCAAGGGATTAATAAATAAATAAATAAATAAACGCCTATCTTTTTAGCTCTAAAATAGATGGTGCTAAGACAATCAACTGGTCAATAGAAGCTAGCAATGCTTTCGACCAAGTCAAGACTGATTTAACAGAAGCCACTCTATTGTCCTTTCCGGACACAAACGCCGAGCTTGGTCTATTCGTAGACGCTTCCGATGTCGCCATCGGGGCTGCACTGCAGCAAAAATGTCAAGGCTCTTGGCAACCCTTTGGTTTTTACTCGGCCAAATTGCGAAGCACAAAGAAAGTATAGCGCATACGACCGCGAACTCTTAGCGGCTTATCAGGGCATTCGTTATTTCCGATACTTTTTGGAGGCCCAAAGGTTTCCACTATACACCGACCACAAACCACTGACTTTTGCTTTTAAACAAAAGCCAGAAAACGTCATAACTCGTCAACTTGGACATCTAAGTTATATAAGTGAGTTCACTTCTGACATTCGGCATGTCTCTGGTTGCAACAACGTTGTTGCTGACGCACTCTCTCGTCTAGAAGAAATCATTCTTCCCAGTACTCTCGACTTTGCCGCAATCGCCTCGTACCAAGCATCGGACGCAGAGTTTCAGAAAATTCTCAAGGACTCTAAATTTGTTTTTCAAGAAACAACCAATCTTTGGCACCAACGTCGACATTTTTTGTGGAGTGTCTGGCCCAACCATTTGACCTAAAATTCATCATACGTTCAGGAAACAGGTGTTCAACTCAGAACATAATATCGCTCACCCTGGTATTCGTGCTACAAGAAAGCACATTGCAACTTAATTCTTCTGGCCTTCGATGAATAAGGACATTGCCACTTGGGCCCGAGAATGTCTATCTTGTCAAAAATGTAAGATAACCAGACATGTAAGCAAACCTGTATCAACCTTTCCTACGGTCTCTGAACGTTTTAAGGTCATTCACATCGACATAGTTGATCCCCTTACACATTCACAGGGATACACATACTGTCCCACCATAATCGACCGTTTCACACGTTGTCCTGAAGCAATTCCTTTAGCCAGCATTACTACCAATGACTGTGCTACTGCTTACTAAGCACCTGGATTGCTAGATTTGGAGTTCGCCAATACATTGTCACCGACCAGGGCAGACAATTCGAGTCAGCGCTCACTTGGTTGACTCTTGGGCTTCGAACGCAATCGTACCACAGCGTACCACCCTCAGGCCAACGGTTTCTTAAAAAGATGGTATCGTACACTTAAATCGGCTATCATGGCTTACAGCGATGTTTCTTGGACTAGAGCACTTCCCATAATTCTTTTTGGATTACGATCTCTAATCCGAGAAGAATTCATAGCATCACCGGCACAACTCCTATTTGGAGAAAACCTGCGTCTTCCTAGTGATTTTCTTCAAGAAAATCCTAGGAAGATTAGTCAAACAGAATTTGCCAACGAACTTTCTGGTACAATGGCAAAACTTCGGTTGTTTGATGCTAAACATCACACAACACCGAAGATATTCATCTTCAAGCAACTCGACTCTTGCTCACACGTCTTTTTTAGAGTCGATTCTGTTCGTCCACCACTCATTCCACCGTTCGACGGTCCTTTCAAAGTCTTAGCCAGACATAAAAATTATTTCATAAGAAAGCCTTGTTACACGTCATCCTCTACGGAACCTGTCAACAACTCTTCCAAAAACCAACAAAAATCGGAAACCTCGACTGCACCATAACTGCCTTCAGCTCCCGAAAAGAGACCAGCGAGGAAGGTTACATTCGCTCCGCACGTCTCTCTAGCTGGGCGATCCACAAATGTGTCACTCTCTTACGCCTCGCGATAACGCGTAAAACGCTGGCAGGGGAGTATTGTAGATACACAAACACATACACTTATCATTTTCACATTCACTACTCACCACACTACTTGACATCCAAAACACCACATCAAAATTTACAAATCAAGTAGGTTAAGGAAAAAATGTTTCTGTTTGTCAATTAATTTTTCAGGAGAGTTGTCAATAGATCGAGAATATAGAAGGTTGTTTCTGAAACACAACCAGATACAAATTATTAAATGTTAAATTTAATTAGTTAGTTAGCCAAGGTTTAATAATTCAAAAAGTTTCATATAAAGATTATAATATTTTGAAAGGAATGAAACCATCTAATGTTTTATTTGAGGATACATTGATTGAAGGAATATCCTCAATCACAAAACTTTGAAAGCAGCATCTCATATAAAATCAATGAAGAAAATGCTTAGTGCCTTCAGCACTGTAACTGAAGTTTGTGCCTGGGGCTGCGATCCGAAAATTTTGCATATTTTTGGGAATTGAAATATTGGTTATTTATTTTCATTGTTAATGTTTCCGGTATGAATACTAACTGTTAGCATATATTTATACAGAAATAGCACTACAGACCCGTGGTGGCAACCTTTTGCCAGTATCACATCTGCATCACGTTAAAATTAACCTAACCTGCGAATTTCGTCTTGATTCGATGACTGCGTTCGAAGTTATAGGAGTATAAAGAAATTAAAGGTTACCAGCCGCGGCATTTTTCAAATAAAATAAAACTTAATATTGGCTGTATATTGTCACTCAAATATCATTACCATTTGAAAATTCTACGCTCAAATCGCTTAAGAAAGATATTGGAAATAAACACAAAACCAACAATAGCTGGCAACCCTATCATGTCTTTTCAACCAAATTTGACCTGAATAATGTCTATAATAGGTTCCATTAAATGTATGAAATTCGTATTGATTTCATGACTGCACTGGAAGTTATAGGGCAAAAAACTTTTTTTTTTCCTGAGCGAATTTTCAAAGCTAAAAACACAAAAATTACCATAGCTGGAAGCACCAATCGAATTTTTCAAATTAATTTTTATCAAAAACCACTTAGAGTAAGGTTCAGCTACTGTGTCAATTTCATGAAAATCTGGTAACTGAATCAGAATTCATAGGGCAAAAAGCAGTTTTTTTTCATTTTAGGCGCCTAGCGCACACATAGGGTTACAAATGTCACAAATATTATCATATTCACATTTGAAACACGTTCAGAATTCGTGACTTAAGGCAACGTAGCACCTCTAAATTTTTAAAAAATCGATTTTTGTTTTTTGATTGAATATGTTAGAATGAAGGTTTTAAAACATGATTTTAATAATATAAAATTGAAATTCTAAAACAAAAAAATTTTATGAGTATATATAGCGAAGCGCCCCAAGATCATTTTTTCTATGATTTTCGTTCACTTCGCTATATCGCTACATCGACTTAAGCCAAAGTGTAGACAAAGATAAATGAGTCATCTCCTTTAAAAGAAGCAAAAAATAAGCTAGCCTTGGCAAAAAAATAAAAAAATAGCTGTAAAAGATGTTTCTAAAAAAAGTGTAGAATCTCCAAAAAAAGGTCCGAAAAAAGTTCACCTGACACTAAAATTAATGAAAAATTTAGCCACGCATTATGGCTTAACAATACGACGAAATCCTGATTCAGTTGATAATATGCGCAAGGAAATTTGGGCAGCATATTACCACACAATTTCAACTGATGAGAACCCTCAACACTGTTATTGTCCTGTTGGAGAAACGACTTGGTGTAACTGGCGCAAGGCGGAGGCAGCGGGTGATAATGCATTAAACAATTTCAAGCATCCTCCACCTTTAGATGATGAGGTACAAGAAATTTTAAAGCCTATTTATGATGACTTATCATCAGAAGATTTATTAAAGCGTTGCTTGGGCAATTTTGCGCAGAATACTAACGAAAGCTATAATTCTTGTGTTTGGAATTTGGCCCCCAAACATACTTTTTGTGGGAAAAACGTACTAAATATGGCTGCAAATATTTCTGTATGTACATTTAGTGAAGGATTTATGGCTATCTTGAAAAAAATGCAAGTCATGGGAATTACAATTGGCCAATGTGCGCTGGAACATGCAGAGCATAGAGATGCTGCAAGAATTAACCAGGCGGAAAAACACTCGACTGAGGCATCTAAAGAGGCCAGAACTGCTCGAAGGGAGCAAAAATCTTTAGAAGAGGAGGAGTATGAGCAAGAAGAAGGTGTATTGTATGGTCCAAGCATCGCAGATTAATTTTCGATAAGATTTATTGCAAAAAATATTGAATTTTAACTTGAAATGCGATTTTCTCGAAACAACGTTTTTCAAGTTGGCGTGCATGATTAAGAAAAACAATATTATCCAATCGTTTTGAAATTTTAACACGTTAATTTGCACATGTTAATGCTCAGAATGAACCTCGGATGAAAAAATCGGCATTAAACTTTTTTAGTTATAGCCGATTTTTGGGGGAAAAAAACTCGATTTTCGAAAAAAAACGCCGCCATTTTGTTATTTTTCAACCAAAATTTTTTTTTTTAGTTCATTTCAAGGCCGCTTTGATGCTGGTCAAAACCCCGTTTTTGTTTTTTTTTCAGACTTTCCTGAGGGCAGTTATCATGCACGCCAGGTTTTTTTTGGTGTATTTTCCAAAAAATTGTAACAGGCGACAGGGGGCCACAAAACATTTTTAACAATTTTGTTTATGTTGTCTAAGACATATTAAGTATGTGTAAAAAGTTTCATTAAGATATGTCTTTTTATTCAATTAAAAACAAGCCTTTGAAAATAAAATTTTTTTTTCAATTTGAAGGTGCTATGTCGCCTTAAACTTTATTTTTGCAAAAGCTATCTTTGAACAGAAAAATAGATATATTTAAAATAGATTATTAACTTTTTATGTGACCAGGCACTGTTTTGCATATACACCAATGTATCCTGAAAATTTCAGTTCAATCGAATGGCGCGTTGCTGAGATTTTTTCACTGAAAGTTTTTGATGATATATACTGATATATATATATATATATATATATATATATATATATATACATATATATATATATATATATATATATATATATATATATATATATATATATATATATCTATATATATATATACATATATATATATATATATATATATATATATATATATATATATATATATATATATATATATATATATATATATATATATATATATATATATATATATATATATATATATATATATATATATATATATATATATATATATATATATATGTATATATATATATGTATATATATATATATGTTCATTAACTAAACCTAGTAACCAGCACAACTCACTTATTCATTAGCAAAATAATCAACTAGTTCATCGGCCAACAACCACTGACCAGCACAACATACTCACTCATCAACGCATTAGCGAATAAACCAACAAGTTCATCGATCGACAACCGATAACTAGAGCAACGTACATACGGATCAACCCATCAGCGAATTCCACACGGTCAACCGTTTCATTCATCAAGTCGTTTCATTTCAAGTCCGTTGATCAGCAAAATTGTTGACCGAGTTGCGGAAACTTACATCAGCGAGTCGATTTCAAGAATGCGACAACAGCTTGAAATCAGCAACTTCAATAAAAATAGATGATGCATCATGACAGTGTAATGATATAAATAATGTACAAACATCGAAAATAAATTGTGTTCTGTTTTGACTGCAAACTAAAACAAGTCGTTTCATTTCTCGTTTTCATTTCAGAACATTGGTCCGTCGAGCCGGATATTGAAGTACTGGTCCTCAGGAGTGCGCTAACAATTTATCAGAGGCGTATACAGAGCACACCGGCATACAGATATACAGAGCACACCGCAGACTAAGGTCCAAATCGAAACAATATGACTGACGCAGCGTCAACGCAAAAATTAAATTTCGATAGCATCAACCGCATGATCACGATTTTTAAGAAGGATGGATCCAGCCGACATTCACTGGCGTACTTCGAAACCAGGTTAGCACGCCTGGAAGAACGCTGGAAAGCATGCGAGGAAATACATGCTAACGCATATGATGCATTGAAAGAAGATGGCGACAGAGGACTTCTGGCGAAGTATGTGGAGGACTTCGGAGGCATTGAGGATTTAGTTCTGGAGCACCAGACAATCTTCAAGGAAGAAATCTACAGATTCCAGCCTAGTTGTTCAGGACAATCGCAGATGTCTACTACTGGAAGTGAAGGCTTGCGACTGGAACTCATCAAAATCCCTGTGTTTGGTGGAAACTATGGAGATTGGATAGCGTAGCGTGATTTATTCCGCAGTATGGTTCATGAGAACCCAGGATTGCAAAACGTCTAGAAAATGCAATACCTTCGCAGCAACTTGAAAGGCGAAGCTGAAAAATTGATCAGTCATTTAAACATAATTGACGACAATTATGAAGCTGCCTGGACACTGTTATGCGACCGTTATGACAACATGAAGATCATAGCGCAAGAGCTTATGCAGCGTTGGTGGGATGCCGGCCAATGCCATGGTAACCACGCGGCTAGCCTAAGAGAGATGGTTAACACAACCAACCAGCTCAGAGCGAGCCTTAAAACGCTAAAAATCGATGGTTTTGACCTCGCCACAGTGTTTATCCTGAACAGCAAACTTGACAAAGATTCAAGAGCTGAATGGCAAAAGCTAATAAGTGAGAGTACAGATGTACCCACTTTAAACAAGTTGATAACTTTTCTAACGCAGAGATTCACGATGCTAGAAACATTAGCTCTATCCAAGCCATGTTCAAAATCAAGGTCATCAAAAAGGACCATCACGCATACTGTACAAGTCTCATTAGATCGTTGTGCCATATGCAATGATCAGCACCGGTTATTCGAGTGCCAGCAGTTTCAAAAAGCTACAGTGGACGTAAGACGGGAGGTGGTAAAAAACAGACGGTTGTGTTTTAATTGTCTGTCGAATAAACACACAGTCAGCCAATGCCAGTCGAAGAAGAACTGCAAACATTGCACCAAACGACACAATACCCTGTTACATACGACAGATGATAAGGTGTTCAGGTCACAACGGTCGGAAATGTCTTATTCCAAACCTGCCAACATTCAGGCACAAGCACATAATGCAATGTTGTGCAATACTCAGGTCCTGCTTGCAACCGCACTGATAGCGGTAAACAACACCGTAACGTAACGCTCCGAGCATTACTGGACATCGGCTCACAACGATCATTCATAACAGAAGCTGCTGTGCAACTGTTGGGACTACGACGCAACCACTCCAAAGTATCTATAGGAGGTATTGGATGTACAGATACAGTTACGACACGGGGAATCTGTGGGAGCCAGTAAGCACACTGTTCCTTTACACTTCTCTGCTATGATACTTCCCAAGATAACGACACTGTTGCCTGTTACTAGTATCAACGTAGCCTTACCTACCCGCATCAAAAAACTGAAGCTAGCAGACCCTGAATTTAACCATCCTTTGCGTATTGACGTACTGCTAGGAGCCGATGTCTATGGCAACATCGTAACGCATGGGTTCATTCAAGGTAACCCATGCGCACAGAACACGAAGCTAGGCTGGGTTTTATTTGGATCAGCCGCTAGTACGCAAAACAACGCTGGCTTTACGTTATTCGTAGCATTTGAAGAGCTTGACAAAGCTATTAAACGGTTTTGGGAACTCGAAGAACCTCAAACAACGGTAAAGCTGTTACCAGACGAACAGCAAACCGAGAGTCATTTTTGTCAGAATACACGTAGAAGTTCGGATGGAACATATGCAGTAATGCTGCCATTCAAAGACAACACCGACCGCAGAAAGGAACTTAAAGAATCTGTTCGTATAGCACACATTAGGTTCCGACAATTAGAACAGCGTCTCGGCCACCATCCTGATCGTCAGAAGGAATACCGCGCTTTCATGAAAGAATATTTAACTCTTGGTCATATGGAGAAGGTGCCTGATCATCTACTCCAGAATACAGACTGTTACTAGCTTCCACACCATGAAGTGATCAAGGCAACAAGTTCCACGACAAAGCTACGAGTCGTCTTCAATGCGTCGCAAAAAACAATGGGTGGAAAGTCTTTAAACGACCTACTACATGTTGGTCCGGCAATTCAAAACAATCTTCTCCATCTATTATTCAGATGGCGAACCTATCCATATGTCATGGCTGCCGACATCGAAAAAATGTATCGGCAAATACAAGTTCATGAAAGTGATCGCGATTACCAGCGTATATTGTGGAGATTCTCAGATAAAGAGCCAGTTAGTCACTACAGGCTGAAGACAGTCACATACGGCACTGCGTGTGCACCGTTTTTAGCTATTCGCACTCTTCAACAACTAGCAATTGACGAACGTGATAACCATCCAGAAGCTGCTGAAACATTGTTACAAGATTTGTATGTTGACGACCTTCTAACTGGCTCGGATGACTTAACGCACTTAAAACACTTGCAAGATGAGCTGACAATAACGCTTCGCAAGGGAGGTTTCCATCTACGAAAGTGGTCAGCCAATCACACAGAGCTGTTGAAAGCAATCCCAGAAACTGACCGGATGAATCAGAAGCCAGTAGAATTGGCCTTATCTGAAGAAGTTAAAACACTAGGATTGCAGTGGCATCCTGCACAAGATGTTTTCTCGTTCAGGGTCCAGCCCGTCGACGACCAAAAGCTAACAAAGCGTTCTATTTTTTCAGAGGTAGCGAGACTATTCGATCCATTGGGATGGCTCCAACCTTGCATAATCATCGAGAAAATCGCCATTCAAAGCCTATGGTTACGACAATTAAGCTGGGATGAACCGGTTTCACCAGCTGATGTGAAGGACTGGTGTGAAACACGTAAACAATTAGCAGCACTCGAGAAGCTTAGAATCCCTAGATGGATCAACTCCACAAGCAGCACGACCATAGAACTGCATGGGTTCTGCGATGCGTCTGCGGTAGCCTACGCAAGTTCAATTTATCTACGTGTATTGGAACCAAACGGACGTATAACTACAAATTTACTCACTGCAAAAGCAAGAGTCGCCCCAACGAAGAAGGTCTCTATTCCGAGGCTCGAGCTCTGTGGTGCCGTCTTATAAGTAGAGACGATGAGGCAACTAAAAAAAGCCTGCAATTGGACAAGTATCAAAATGTATTTCTGGTCCGATTCAAAAATTGTTCTAGCTTGGATACAAAAACCAGCAGCAACTTGGAAGGTTTTTGTGGCGAATCGCGTCAGTTTAATCCAGGACGGCTCACCTCCTCACGAGTGGCACCATGTCACTACAGACAATAATCCCGCTGACGTAGCGTCAAGAGGAATCCGTCCTGAACAATTACTCCACTCTTCCCTCTGGTGGAAGGGGCCGGGATGGCTTACAAATGCAGTGATTCCTTCAGCAACGAGCTTAGCGCTAACAGCAGTTGAGCAGGAGGCCGTGACGGATGAAGTCCGTTTAGTGGGTGTCGTCGCCACCGAACCCAATCCAGAACCAGAAATACTCAGCAAATACTCGTCTTTACCCAAACTGTTCAAAGTAATGGCTTACATAAGACGATTTACTTACAACGCGTCTCATCCGACCCACAAGCGAATAGGCTCTTTAACTTTTGAAGAACTTCAGGAAGCCAAACTGAAGTGCATACATCTATCCCAGCAACATGCTTTCTTAGAGGAATTGCGCGTACTACGCACCAAAACCGAAGTACCCAGCAATAGTCACATACGCCGTTTAACTCCCCGAATTGACAGACATGGAACACTCAGGGCAGAAGGAAGGTTATACTATGCGCCAATCAGTGACGGAGCAAAGTACCCAGCAATCATACCGCGAGGTTCATTTGCCAAATTGATTGTTAAGCAAACTCATCTTGCAACGCTACACGGAGCAACGCAACTGGTACTAGCGACCATCCGACAGCAGTATTGGATTACCAACGCACAGTCTTTTGTTAAAAGCATACTGCATGAGTGCCTCGCTTGTTTCAGATCCATTGCACGTCCAGGAAACCAGTTAAGGGGACAGCTACCACCACCTAGGTTCCAAATGGAAAAACCGTTCGCGCAGACTGGTTTAGATTACGCCGGTCCCATAACGATAAAATGGAATGGAGGACGTGGGGCTAAAACTGCTAAAGCTTACATTGCTGTTTTTGTTTGTTTATCGACCAAAGCCTTCCATCTCGAAGCAGTGAGCGACCTTTCAACATCAGCATGCATTGCAGCAATCAGACGGTTTATTGCTCGAAGAGGGAAATGTCACTCAATCTATAGTGACTGTGGAACCAATTTTCAAGTCAGTGAGAAACAACTGAAGGAAGCATTCAGGGAAATTGCAAAACGTAGTGAGGAATTTCTCGTAAATGAAGAGATTCAGTGGAAATTCATTCCTCCCGGTAGTCCACACTTTGGTGGACTTTGGGAAGCTGGAGTGAAATCGATGAAACAACACCTAGTAAGAGCAGTTGGTCAACAACTGTTAACCATCGAAGAATTATATACACTCTTGGCCCAGATAGAAGCATGCCTCAACTCGCGCCCTCTTTGCGAAGTAAGCAACGATCCCGCTGATTTTACAGCCATTACTCCAGGGCACTTCTTAACTGGATGCAACTTATTCGAAATACCATCTATTTCATCAAACAAGCAAATTGACCGCAAATAAAATCGTCCAGCAAATACGGAAACATTTCTGGGATAGGTGGAAGCTCGAGTATCTCACTCGATTACAAGAAAGATCAAAATGGTTGAAGATACGACCCAACATCCAAATCGGAGACCTTGTACTTGTGGCAGCTGACAATTTTCCATCCACTCACTGGCCACTTGCTACTGTAACGGAAGTTCACCCCGGACCTGATGGTATAGTGCGCGTCGTCTCGGTCAAATGCCACGGTAGAAAAACTAGACGCCCGATCACCAAAATCTGTCGTTTACCATTTGCCAATTCGAATCCTGACACTCCACCAGAAGAGCCTAAGCAATCACCCCAGACGGGCTCATTGCTAGCAAGTACAAAGACAAATAAGAGGAAAAGAATCAAAATCGCGCCAATAGGAGACACATGGAGACATATCCAAAGAAGTCAAAACCAGAAAAGCTGCCGACTCCAACATTAGCATCCCGCCTGCTGCTTTCTTTGCTAGTGGTGTGCTGTGTACTTCCACCAGTTAAGAGTAACGTTACGATCACCCAACTAACGACCGGATTCTACATTGAACACTTCGGAACTGCACGAATTCACAGAAGAGCGCTAAAAATGCAACTTCAACTTCCATGGGATAATGTAAAACATGATCAGACTGCTGTAGAGACCGTTATAACCAAATGTTGCGGTTTTTGCCAAGGCAGCTCAAGTGCAGCAACAGAAATTGGATGCTGGGAGTTAGTAAAACACCTAGAAGAATACAGGGATGAAATCATTCACAACATGAATAGCTTGAGGTTGGTCCACAACAGGAAAAACCGAGGTGTACTTGGAACGTTGTTGACAGCAGTTTTCGGTGTGAATGACGCAGTTTACGAAGACATCAAAGGTTTGTCTGACAATCAGAAGAAAATTATTCGTTCCGTGGACAGCCAAACCAAATTAATGCTAAAGGCTACGACAACGCTGAACAGTACGTCAGGAAGGATTAACCCGCAATTTAACCGGTTTAAAGTTCAACTCCAAAGAGGTTTAGACCGCATCAATGAATTCAGCAGTTGGTATAAGATATTTGACCACAACAAGGTCAACATTCATATGCTGGCTATCTTCAAACAAGCAGAAAACTATTTAGATGAAGTCTATCCTAAATATTCTAGTCTATTGTCCAGCATATCATCACGCTCAAGCATCTGGGACAGCATCAATATAAACAACGCTCTACAAGACATCAACCACACTCAAACGCTACTTCCAGATCATTTGCAGATTGCATATCAGCCAATGGAGCTAACACAAGTCGACTCTGATGACAGCCATCTGAAGCTACTGGCGTTTCTTCCTATCATAGATACGCGCCCTTACGATCTGATAAAACCTACAACACTTTTCAAACCTATGACATCCCATCGACAATATTGGGCGTAAACTACAACCTTCAGCAATATTTCGAAGCTTCATCGCAGGACCTTACCAAAATCAAAACTGATCAATATCTTGTAGACATCAGTGTGCTATACGACGTCAATTCAAAACCCAACTGCATCATCAACGAAATGCATAAGGTATTTGGTAGAAAATCATGTCCAATACATGATTTCAAATCGCACATCATCATATGGAAACAGCTATACAATGCCAACTCTTGGATGTTTGCAACACCAACGGTGACCCTTGGCCAGGCTGTTTGCCACGGTAACCGCGAAAATATAATTCTCAACGGTAAAGGAGTCGTTAGCCTTTCACAAGATTGCAGTCTTAGAGTCGAAAACTCACTGTTCACTGCTACCTGGGTTGCATCCACGAGAAACTTCGCTATTTATATTCTTCCACATTCACCTGCCCTCAACCAGAGTTTAAAACTATAATCTATTCCTCAGCTCACAGCACCAGCAATCATCAAAGCTGATGAATCCTACGGAGCATATGTTGAACACGAACAAACAATGGTGGAAGAATATCAAGCAATCTCTTGGTCAACTATCCGACAACACGGAACGAGTATCAGCCTTTCGGTTATCATCACTTTGATAATTATCACCACGGGCCTCATCTTAATTCAACGTCACCGAATGAATATAAATATTACCCCAAAACAGCAACAAACAACATGGTATGACCGGCCTACGTCGTCTACTAATTAAGAACCTCGTAGGGTTCATGGCGGGCGGTAATGTTCATTAACTAAACCTAGTAACCAGCACAACTCACCTATTCATCAGCAAAATAATCAACTAGTTCATCGGCCAACAACCACTGACCAGCACAACATACTCACTCATCAACGCATCAGCGAATAAACCAACAAGTTCATCGATCGACAACCGATAACTAGAGCAACGTACATACGCATCAACCCATCAGCGAATTCCACACGGTCAACCGTTTACTGCATTCAACAAGTCCGTTGATCAGCAAAATTGTTGACCGAGTTGCGGAAACTTACATCAGCGAGCCAGCGATTTCAAGAATGCGACAACAGCTTGAAATCAGCAACTTCAATAAAAATAGATGATGCATCATGACAGTACAATGATATAAATAATGTACAAACATCGAAAATAAATTGTGTTCTGTTTTGACTGCAAACTAAAACAAGTCGTTTCATTTCTCGTTTTCATTTCAGAACAATATATACAGGTATATATATATATATATATATATATATATATATATATATATATATATATATATATATATATATATATATATATATATATATATATATATATATATATGAATATATATATAAATATATATATATATATATATATATATATATATATATATATATATATATATATATATATATATATATATATATATATATATATATATATATATATATATATATATATATATATATATATATATATATATATATATATATATATATATATATATATATATATATATATATATATATATATATATATATATATATATATATATATATGGGCAGTCAAATGGTAGCATAGCCCACGGGGGCGTCATCGGGTGCTGGTTACCGACGAAGCAATTGAAATCCCGAAAAATGCCTGCTGGAAACAACATCTACAGCTCTGCTACTGAATCCTACCTTCGACCTCCCCGAAGATGTGATTTTACAATTTCACATCGGGTGGCTGTCGGGAGCCTTCATGACATTTCAGATCATGAATGTTGCCAACGAAGGAGGGTGAGGGCGAGTTTCCCACGCCTTAAAACGGGAACATTAGCTAGACTGGCCCTCCAGGCTGGGGGTTGGGCAATGAGCCAATAACCCGTTCCCGTAAAACTTGACTTATTCAGGAACCTGATACTTCAAATCGGATACTTGGATTGGATCAATGGAAACGACCACGCAAACGAAATATGGACTACTCTATTGGAACCTGGAACGTGCGAACCCTGTACAGACCGGGGGCAATCAAAGCCCTCCTGGAACAGGTCACTCACTACAAAATAAACAATCTCGCTGTCCAGGAAACGAAACTATTTGGTGCTGAGATTATGGACATGAGATCGTACACAATCTTTAAAAGCGGAAAGTCATCGTGAAGTCACAAATTTGGAGTGGTCTTCATTGTGGACAAAAAAATGAAACCGCAAATAATCGACTTCAAGCCTGTCAATGAAAGATTGTGTGCGATCTGCATTCGTGCAAAGGTTTTTTAACGTTTGGGTCATTAACGCTCACGCCCCTACCGAAGATAAGGATGAGGCAGTGAAAGATAATTTTTACAACCTTCTGGAAAGGCTATATGATTCACTGCCATCAAATGATGTGAAAATCCTGCTGGGCGACTTCAACGCAAAGATTGGAAAGGAGG
>OX376372.1:117741661-117810064 GCA_947369275.1 Nemotelus nigrinus | reverse complement strand
TAATTAAAATCAACATTTTCAAAATTCCGCGGTTAATAAGAATGGCAACCCGTGATCAATTTACCTCTATTTTCAGTACTCAAAACTTCTGTTCACGAGAACTGACGACCGGCTAATGCGATCAATATGAAATTTACAGGACATATTGGCATTAGCTAGGACCAGGTCTGATAGAAGTGATTTTGCAACACAGGCAACACTGTGGCAGTGGTGCCATTTGGAAAAATCGCCGAAAAAAAATGGTTTTTGGCCTAGAGCTTCTGATCTAGCTACCAAATTTTGACGAAACTCACGCAATAGGTGAACCTTACTTTAGAATAGATTTCATAGAAATGTGGTTGAAAAATTAGTATAGGGTCGCCAGCTATGGCAATTTTTGTCTCCTAAATATTGTAAATTTGCTCAGGAAAATACAGATTTTTTCCCTATAATTTCCGATGCAGTGACGAAATCAAAACGAAGTTCATGTGAAAATCATATCTTGTTGCGTTTTTTATTCTGTAGGAATTTCGTTGAAAAACCAAGAAAGGGTTGCCAGCTATGATGAATTTCGTAATTTCTTGAAATTTATTTATCGAGCAATGTTGTCATAAAATTTCCAAATGGGAATGATCCTGCGATGACAAGTTACAACAAATATTTACGTTGCAAAAATTGAAAAAGTTTGGGCTTTGGTAACCTTAAAATTATATTCACTCCTATGAATTACAGCGCAGCCATTCAATCGAAACTGAATTCACAGGGTGGGTTTAACACAACGTGAAGCAGCTCTGGTGCTAGCACATGGTTGCCAGCACCAGACAATTCGTAAATATCGCACCAACAGATGCTTCCATTTTGTATTCATCAGCAAAGCATTTACAATAAAATAAGCAACCGATATTTAAATTTTCCCAGTTTTGTAAATGTTTTGGATGGCAACCCCAGACATTATTTAATCGCTGAAACTTTCAATGATATCTTCGATGAAAACGATTTTCAAAGGATAGGTTGATGAAGCACGAGCATGTTGTGGTAGACTTATTGCTGCTGTGTTAGATAAATGTTGCCAGCACTGAGCATTTTCATCATTTGTGTAATAGGAAATGCTGTCAGAAAATGATATTTATTCCTTTTAGTAACAAATGGTTGACATGATACTACAAAGATGTGTATAACGTCTTCACACAATTTTAAATCCCTCAAAGGCAACATCTTCGAAAATATGTTTTCTAGCGGTTCTGATGCGCCAGACTTTTTTAATTTGACTACGTTTCAATTATTTCATTGCAAATCAACGATAATACATATTCGACAAATTTCAATATGCAATTGCCATTCAAACCTACGTGCCAAATCAATGCCCCTTACATATTCCACTTTTCGCATATTGCTTACACCCTTGAACTTTTTCTTATGTGCTCGTGGGGCTTTATATGAGTTGATAAAAAAACCAGCTTTCGGTCCTTAGATTGATTTTTCACCGCCTTTCCAAATACCTTCTAGTTCATTGGTTTTATGATTGAAAGTTTGCAGTTTCTTATTTGCAACAATTTAGTTTTGCGAGATTGTAAGCTGTTGATTGAAATTCATTAATGGTTTTGGTCACAGACTAATTGATACGTAGAATCTACTTCATGGATTGATTTATTGATTAAGTATTTAGAAATTGGGTATTTAGTTCGAATCGTTTGATTAACACAGATTCTCTGGTGACATTTTTTTAGTTGTTGATTCATCAGAATTATTATTCATGACTAGTCACAGGAAGTATTTGAAGTGTCGCAAAAAACATACAATCTAAAGGGACGCCCGCTGGAAAACGTAAATTGTACGGGTTGTGATAAAGTGAGTGAAATGAAAATAAGGTGAGATCTACGGAACAGTCTTAGTAAACTGTTAAAATACATATTAATGCGGTACGTGCGGTAATGTGAAAAATTTTCTATGAAATGTGTATTTGTTGTTGTTAAATTTTGTGATGTTTCGTGTCAATTTACTGTCGATAAAATTGATTGAAAATTAGGCTCATATGGTTAACTGGTACTTGAACATGAACTGGCCAGTTGAAACTTATGCAGCTTTATCCTGATCAGCGCCAACTATAGTAAATCGAGCATATTAACAACACCCCGGTGTGAAGGAAAACGTTAGTCAAAATTACCTTTCTGAATAGCTATTATACTACTATGATCAAAAAGTAAGGTGAAATTGTCAGTTAAAACTCCCGGGCATTAGCAAGGCAGGTAAATTTATTTTCGTAGGTTGGTAGGACTGTCTATTACATTTGCCAAGTGTTTGTTTGTCAAAAGGTATATTTATATCCGAGTTACACGTGTTGTTAGAAGTGCTCGTGGGGCTTTATATGAGTTGGTAAAAAACCCAGCTTTCGGTCCTTAGATTGATTTTTCACCGCCTTTCCAAATACCTTCTAGTTCATTGGTTTTATGATTGAAAGTTTGCAGTTTCTTATTTGCAACAATTTAGTTTTGCGAGATTGTAAGCTGTTGATTGAAATTCATTAATGGTTTTGGTCACAGACTAATTGATACGTAGAATCTACTTCATGGATTGATTTATTGATTAAGTATTTAGAAATTGGGTATTTAGTTCGAATCGTTTGATTAACACAGATTCTCTGGTGACATTTTTTTAGTTATTGATTCATAAGAATTTTTATTCATGACTCGTCACAGGAAGTATTTGAAGTGTCGCAAAAAACATACAATCTAAAGGGACGCCCGCTGGAAAACGTAAATTGTACGGGTTGTGATAAAGTGAGTGAAATGAAAATAAGGTGAGATCTACGGAACAGTCTTAGTAAACTGTTAAAATACATATTAATGCGGTACATGCGGTAATGTGAAAAATTTGCTATTAAATGTGTATTTGTTGTTGTTAAATTTTGTGATGTTTCGTGTCAATTTACTGTCGATAAAATTGATTGAAAATTAGGCTCATATGGTTAACTGGTACTTGAACATGAACTGGCCAGTTGAAACTTATGCAGCTTTATCCTGATCATCGCCAACTATAGTAAATCGAGCATATTAACAACACCCCGGTGTGAAGGAAAACGTTAGTCAAAATTACCTTTCTGAATAGGTATTATACTACTATGATCAAAAAGTAAGGTGAAATTGTCAGTTAAAACTCCCGGGCATTAGCAAGGCAGGTAAATTTTTTTTCGTAGGTTGGTAGGAATGTCTTTTACATTTGCCAAGTGTTTGTTTGTCAAAAGGTTTATTTATCTCCGAGTTACACGTGTTGTTGTAAACAACCAAAAGTGAATTTTTCGATTTTTACAATGGGTGATTTTGTTGAGCAAAGAACTTGCATCAAATTTTGTTTGCGCAACGAATATTCTTGTGCAGACACGTTGAAAATGTTGCGGAAGGCCTTTGGTGATGAAACTATGGCACAAAAAAACCTTTATAAGTGGTACAACGTGTTCAAAGCGGACCGAGAACGCGTTGAAGACGAACCGCGCTCTGGACGACCATCAACGTCTACCGTCGAGGATCACGTCCAAAAAATCTAAGATTTGGTGCTTGAATATCGTTGATTGACAATAAAAGATCTTGCTGATAGTATTGGAAGATCATTTGGCTCAGTTCAAACCATTTCGAAGGATGTTTTGTGTCTCAAACGCGTCCAGTCTCGATTGGTGCCAAAATCGCTCAATTTTTCGGAAAAAAAAGCGTCGCGTTGATGTGCGTGAAACTTTGGTGTCTAACTATCAGGACCACTCGAAATGCATCATTACTGGAGACGAGACTTGGATTTACGCATACGACGCTGAAACCACCGACCAATCCAGCGAAAATCGTGCAAAAGGTGCAACAAGACCGAAAAGACCACGGTAGAGTCGATCGAAAATCAAGGTCATGTTGACAGTTTTCTTTGATTTTCGTTGTGTGGTGCACTATGAATTCCTTCCGCCGGGCCAAACTGTTAGCAAAGAATATTATTTGAACGTTATGCTTCGTTTGCGTGAAGCTATTCGTCTGAAACGGCCGAAATTATGGGCGAACAGCTCTTGGTTCCTTTCATCACGATAATGCACCATGTCATACTGCATTGGTTCTTCGCGACTTTTTTGCCAAAAACTCGACTCACATCGTTCCGCAACCACCGTATTTGCCTGATTTGGCTCCGTGCGACTTCTGGCTATTCAGCAAACTCAAAAAGCCAATGCGGGGACGCCGTTTTGACACGATCGAGGAGATAAAAACCGAATCGAAGAAGGTCTTGAAGGCTATACCGGAAAAAGACTATTCCGACTGTTTCGAAGACTGGAAAAAGCGTTGGCAAAAGTGCATTTTATCGGACGGGGATTACTTTGAAGGGGATGAAATTTATTTGGAAGAATAAACAAAGAATTTACATTTTATAGACAAATTCACCTTACTTTTTGATCACAGTAGTATTTACAATGTATCGTAAAAACTAACGTTTTAAGTATGTTTTTAGTTAAAAGTCCGTACGTGAAGTCTCCGTGTGTATCGGCATTGTCTATTGGATATTTCAAATTGACCAGACATCAAACGTTATAGTTACAACGATAACGTAGCATGACGGCCCGTACTTCTAGAAGGCATTCGCACTGTCTTCGATTTCAAGTGAAATTTGTTTCGGCGAAAATTCAGCTTGAAAATAAGCAAGAGCTATACTCAGTTCTTAGCATGAAAAACTGCTTTGAAGTTGCTTACGCTTTGAAAATACAGATGGCATAGAAATATGTCTCCAATCATTTCACGCTAATTTAGAATATGCAGTTAATTCTTTCGTGCTAATAAGTGACATTTGGTGTTTGAATTTGAAAATTAAATTGTGCAAATGTGTTTGTGACAACACAATCGATCGAAAATTGAAATTTTGACATTTTATCCGTCAGAAATGAGCAGTGTCTTCGCTTTTCTGCATTGACAAAATTTTTGCTCGAAAGAATGACGAGATAATGGAGACTTGTCAAATTTAGCTTCATGATTAACTCTGTACCAGCCTATGGGACTTCAACGCGTACTTTTATTCTCTCTGGCTTGGAACTGGTTGGCTTAGCTGTCAAAAATCGCTGTCAACTGTATACACCGATGGTTGTAATTTGAGTGGAAGTTATTTTAAATGCGAAGTATAATGTTGCACTATAGTGAATTCAAACTTGATTATTGGTTTCGGCTCACAATCAGATTATGTTTTTGTATTTTATAGCATAAATTCCCCCTCAACGGTCCCGACCTTGCCGCGGTGAGGGGGCTCAGGGCAGTGGCTCATTAGCCAGATGAGTTGCTGCCTTGCTCAAGGGACCTTAGGGGAAGGAGACCCCGAACAGAAAACTAATCATGGACGAAGAAAAAGGAGATAAAGTTACGGTACAGGGAGTCGGATACCCAGTACCGGCGGCCGTCAGGGGTGAGCGAGCAGGCCCCGGGTCGTCGTTATCCATCGACTGCAATGCTATGGAGGTTGACCACTTGGCCACCGTAGCAGATCCAATTACAAGTGGTCCTACGATAAACGCAGGGGTGGTGGAATCGGTGGCGGACCCTTTTAAAAGGAGCTCCAAGCTACAACGATCCCCACTTCGAAAAACAACGCTTGAGGAAGCTTGCACCTCCGCTGGCCGCCATTCAAGTCGCGCGAAGCTAATGCGTTCGGGTGCCAGAGTACTCGCAGACTCGGACTCGGAGAGCATGGTTTCGACCGAAGCGGAGGAGGAACTCCTCAAATCGCCTGAGCGAGGCGAAGGTGCTGGTCCCCAGAAGAGGAACAGGCCCAAGCCGAGCAAAGAGGGCAAGAAAGCGCTGGCGAATTATAAAGCGGCGTTGCGCATTGTCGACAGGCTCGGCGACAATCCTTCCCTCTCTGCGGAGGAGAAGGATCGGTTGTGCTGGGCTCGGACGACGGTGGCAAAAGGCCGCGAGTACTTCGCTGGCAAAGAAAAGCTGGCTCTTAAGGACTCTGTTTTCCACAACAAAGTGGAGCAGAGCTTCTCAAAGAAGCTGGCAGATAAAAGGCAGAGGTCCGCTGAGGAAGAAAAACCGGCGTCCAAGAGGCCTAAAAACGAGACCAGTCGGCAAGGGGTCCAACAACCCTCTACCTCGAAGCCGAAGAAAGTTATTAAGGCCAGTGATGTGGCTAAACAGCACCTCATCGTGGCTTTGGTAGATCGAAGCAACCCGTTGGGTCAATTGTCGCTTGAGAAGTGGAAGATCGTAGAGTCAGGCCTGCTCAACGCGATGATTGATCGAATGGAGAAGCACCCTGAACTGGCTATGCCTTCGTTTGACGGGGCGGGCTGGTTCAAGGGTGTAAAGATCATCAAATGCAACGATGAGCTCTCGCTGCGCTGGTGCACGACTGTAGTCCCGGACTTACCGGGGCTGTGGGAAGGAGCCCAGCTGGCGATTGTTGACAGAGGGAGCATCCCGACACTACCTAAAGCGAAGGTAACAATACCGCGGGTAGTGGAACCAGATGTGGCCCTGAAATTGCTACAACGGCAAAACCCGGACATTCGAACACAGGATTGGAAAATCTTGGATGTTAGGAAACCGGCTGCTCAGGACGGAGGGCAGGTGTACATCCTCCAAATAAACAAGGAGGCTGACGACCTGCTTTATCCGCGCTTTGGCAAGATGGCTTGGGGTGTAGGTAGTGTCTACCTGCGCCTGAGGAAACGCCACCCGAAGGATGGAAATAAGAACACCCTGGAGGCTGGCGAGATTGAGAGGGATCTGGGCACCGTTGACCTGCAAAGTACAACGGCCGATCCCCAGAAAGAAGAGGCGCCGGTCAAAGAGGATGCTGCGGCCAGCACTCAAACTGCTGCAGATCAATCTGCACCGCAGTAAGTTGGCCTCGGCCGAACTACTGCAGACACTCGACGAAGGTAGGTTTGATGTGGCGCTGGTTCAGGAACCTTGGATCTCTGCGGGGGGTCGGGTTGCGGGACTGGCGTCACAGGATTTCAATCTGTTCTTCCCCACCGCAGTAGCAAGGATAAGAACGGCTATGCTGGTGAGGAAGGATATTCACGCTTATCTTCTGTCTAATTTCAGCACAGACGATTTGACGGTGGTGGCATGCAAGGGGGACGAGGAGGAGCAGGTGCTCCTAGCATCCGCCTACATGGCACACGATCGACCCGCTCCGCCGGATGAGGTCGGAAAAGTCACCGCGGAAGCGCTCAGAAAGCACCAGTTGCTACTCGTGGGAGCGGATGCCAATGCGCATCACACTGTCTGGGGCAGCAGCGATATTAACGACAGAGGTGAGTCTTTACTCAATTTTATTATTAATTATGATCTGGTCGTGGCAAATCGAGGAAACACCCCCACTCATAGGGGACCTCGAAGTGTTAACGTTCTAGACATAACTCTTCACAATGATCCTTATGAACAGTTAGTAGAGAATTGGAGGGTTCTTGGAAGTCCATCATTCTCTGACCACTGTTACATTAGTTACAGCTTAAATTTCAGCCTCACTCGCACTTCTCGGTCGTTTCGCAACCCCAGGAAAACAAACTGGGAGAACTTCAAACGGGAAGTGACCAACGACTTAGGCCCTCCTCCCAGGATAAGCTCTGTAGCTGGCCTGGAATCTGCGGTCAACACTCTTACTGGTAAACTGGTAAAAGCTTTTGAACGATCCTGTCCCAAAGTCTGTCCGAAGCGCAAACCTAAGCCACCCTGGTGGAATAGAGACCTGGGTTGTCGCAGAAGACAGGTACGAGAACTCTTTAAGTTGGCCAAAGTAGCTGACTGTAGAGAATGTTGGGACGAATACAAGGACATACTTAGGCTCTACAAAACGGAAATTAGGAAAGCCAAATGGAGCTCCTGGAAAGAGCTGTGCGGTAGGATTGAATCCACCTCGGAGACGGCAAGACTGAGAAACTTGCTGGCTAAACGCCCTATCACGCCTAGCCTGTTATGCAGGTCTGATGGGGAGTGGACGAGCAACAGCTCGGAAACGCTGAAGGTACTCGTAGACACTCACTTTCCGGGCTGTTGATGATGACTCCACCCCTTTAACTCGTGTGCAGGCGTCTGATCTGCATGACATCGAAGGCATTGGCGAAGTTGTCACCAGGCAGAGGCTTGTCTGGGCAATTGACACCTTCAAGCCCTTCAAGTCTCCAGGTCCGGATGGAATTCTGCCGGTCATGCTTCAAAAAACAGGTATGCTTGCTGTTTCCTGGCTAACACAAATTTACAAAGGTTGCCTAGTGCTAAGCCATGTACCTGTAGCCTGGAGGACCGCTAAGGTTGTATTTATACCCAGGGCAGGTAAAGTCAACCATGCGTATCCGAAGGACTACAGACCAATTAGCCTGACTTCCTTCCTCCTTAAAGTTTTCGAAAGATTACTTGATCTTCATATCAAACAAAGACTTGGTACTCAAACTCTATCGAGAGCCCAAAATGCGTATATGAAAGGAAAATCTGTTGAAACGGCTCTCCATAGGGTAGTCCTCAAAATTGAAAGGGCACTCCATTACAAAGAATACGCCTTGGGATCCTTTCTAGATATTGAAGGCGCCTTCAATAATGTGCACACCGCAGCCATTATGGAGAGCCTCCACGCACACAACACTCACCCCGCTATTTGTAGCTTCATAGGCAACATGCTTAACCACAGGCTCATATCAGCGGAGTGGTCGGGTGCGCAAATTACAAGAAAAGTCTGCAGAGGCACTCCGCAGGGAGGGGTTCTATCTCCTCTCTTGTGGAACCTTGTAACAAACTCAATTCTGGAAGAGTGGGCGAATACCGTGGGTCTTGGCATTAACCCCAATAAGACGGATATTGTGCTCTTCACTAGGAAATATAAAACCCCGGATTTAGACCATATCATGCTGGGCGGCTCCAGGTTAGGTCTCAAGTTACAAACTAAGTACTTGGGTCTTATTCTGGACAGCAAGCTCACATGGAAGGCGAATTTAGAGGAAAGAGTTAAGCGGGCAAGCAACGCGATTTATGCCAGCAAGAGAGTGCTGGGTAAAACGTGGGGTCTAAGCCCTGCTTTAACGCACTGGATCTACTTGGCGATAGCTAGGCCGATCCTTGTTTACGGATGCTTGGTCTGGTGGCCAGCAGTGAATAAAAGCACCTTTGCTACCATGGCGAATAGAGTTCAGCGGCTGGCGGCCCTCTACACTACAGGTGCCTTAGCCTCGACTCCTTCGTCTGCTCTGAACGTCCTGCTTCATCTCCCCCCGCTTGATCTCTTTATTAGAGGCACTGCTGCAAAGGCTGCTGTCAGGCTTAGGGAATCAGGGCACTTCGAGCCAGGATTCTTTGGCCACAGCAGTATTGAACGGGGTTACGCAGGAAGCACTGACTACCTGGTTCCCACTCTGTGCTTTGAGCGGGGATATCGAGCGACGGTGGGAGATGGGCAAGAATGGAATCGACAAATGTGTCCTGCAGCTCTTAGCATTTACACTGACGGCTCGAAGACAGCTGCAGGAGTGGGTGCTGCAGTATATTCTGCAGATGCAGCTATGGAAGCAGCTTTCAGGCTTCCGAATCACAGTAGTATTTTCCAGGCGGAGGTGTTTGCGATACGTAAAGCCGCAGACCTCATATACGCCAAAGATACTACTAGCAAAGTACTAAACATCTTTACGGACAGTCAAGCGGCGGTAAAAGCACTGCTGTCTCACACATACAAATCGAAGTGTGTATTCGATTGCATTCAGGCCCTGAACAGACTGGGTAACAGCAGAAGAGTTAGAATCTTCTGGGTTCCCGGTCATAAGGGTATTGATGGGAATGAAAAGGCGGATGCGTTAGCCAAGTATGGGGCCAGTCTTCCCCTTTTGGAAGCGGTTAACATCCTTACTCCTATCCAGGTGATTAAGTACTCAATCGACTCCAACATGATGCAGGGAGCGACGCGCAGATGGGATGCAACTCAGACCTGCAGAGTAACCAAAATCATGTGGGGGTCGTACAATCTCGCATCGACCAAGTACCTCCTCGAGTTAGTGCGGATTGACTGCAAACGACTCGTTGGTATCATTACTGGTCACTGTCTTACAGCAGCACATGCTATGAAAATGGGACTCCTAACGAGCGACACCTGTAGAAGGTGTCAAGAGCCGGGGGTGTCAGAAACTATCCAGCATCTCCTGTGCCACTGCCCGGCACTGGGGAAAACCAGACTGCGATACTTCGGTGAGCCCTGGCTGGTGGATCTCTCACACGTGGCAGAGCAAAAGCTGAAGGACATCCTTCAGTTCGCGAAAAAGTCCGGGGCCTTTGATGGCCGCTTGGACTGAATTCCTTTCTCGAGGTCCATTTAACTGGTACCACTACGGACCGGTAGGTCTATGTGTGGCCATGTGCCAGCCAGTACAACCTAACCTAACCATAGCATAAATTGCAAAATAGGTAAAAACATAGACCGAAAATAAAATAAAACTGTGTAATCAGCTCTTACTAAAATAAATAAGATTTTAGCGTGATTGACGTGTTTTTTTTACTAAAAAATTATTTAATATGTACGTTGCTCAGATGAACTTCAAAATTTTCGCGCGCATTCATCAATACCGCGCTCGAAGCGAAGACGGCATGACCAGGAACCTAAAAACAATATTTCAATTTTTACATTTAGAAACAACAGTGAGGTCATAAAATGTTTAGTATATAAGAAATGAATAGAAAATACAATAGTGAGTCTTGGCCTTGATCAGTGTTTTGTTTCTATCAATCGCATCAAACAGTTGAGTAGTCAGTTGAAGTGTTTAAAACCAGTAATAATGTTCAGGTAATCAGTCAAGTAATTGGATCGGGTGCAACACTCGGCTCTGATAACTTGCAGGTTTTTTCGGTTTATGACTCGAAACGTAAATAGTCTAGTGAGGCGCTTGTACCATTAAGGCGGCCAGTTCAACTCTGTCATTGTAAATTAGTATTGTCTTTCGGGTGTATCACTCGAAGTCAATAACTGGGCGATCGTTGCGGGTGAACCACTCGGAACGAAGGTAGTGTGTTGAAACATCATACTACTCCGGCGGTCAATAAAGAAATTGGTCACGGATTTCGAATAAGATTTTGCAGCGTCAAAGTCGGCACGACGGGAGAGTTAGTCTCCGCGCAAGTAGACGTAGGAGAGAAGTTGGAGCAAATGTTTACCAACTTTAAAAAAGATTCATCCTCCAGGAAGACGGCCGAATACTTCAGTAAAAGGCTGGAGTCAGTCCAAAAATACTGGGCAAGTTTTGAGCAGAATCATGAGGAAATTTTGGCATTTCAAGAAAAAAACCCCAAGCACTCTTATTTTTCCAGCCAGATCTGTGAGGAGATCGCAAATCCCTTCACGAAGCTATCAGAAATACTTCGTGATTGCAAGCAAAATCACAGGGAACAATGTCTCATGATATGATTACCAAGCTCTCTGTTATCGCATCCAGTAGTGATTCACAGCAATCATTGAAAACGAAAAGTGATTTGAACTACAATGGAAATGAAGTGTGCGTTGGAGTGAACGTAACGAAGTTAATTCATTAGCAAAGGGCCCACATGAACATGCTTACTCACAGGATTCAGAACAAAGAATAAAGAGTTGACGAGGTGCACTCAGAGGCGTACTTCGAACTTAAAATCAGGCTACTGCTACAATACTTGGATGAATTGCAGCAGAATGACCAATCCATATGGAAGTGCGCAAACTTAGAAGCCACAGATGGCTACACGCCAGAAATTTGACGTGAGCTACACTTCTGGACACAAGATACGATTGTGTCTCTTTAGGAACGAGCATCATTCGAGCCAACTCAGAAAAAAATGTTCGTAATAACCAGAGTCAAATAAGGCTACCAAAAATAACGCTTCCAGCCTTCCGTGGCGACTATTTAGAGTGGACACAGCTCCATGATTTATACACGGAGCTGGTTCACAACCAACCCATTATCAACATTCAAAAAATGTTCTATTTGACTAGCAAGCTCTGTGGAGAAGCCAAAGCCCTAGTCAGCCATGTGCTTATCTCCAGTGAGAACTACGAAAGCGCTTGGAATATACTAAACAATCGTTACAGCAATAAAAGGTTGCTTGTAACAGTAAAGTAAATTATTTTACCAGAAGCGAATTCCAGATGAAGATGCGTCCGCCGTTCAGAAGCTTCATGACATCACCAAGGAATGCCTTCTGAGGATCAACAACCTAGGAGTATCAACTGAGTCCTGGGATCCGATAATAGTGTTTCTCTTGATCCATAAACTTGACAGGACCACTCATGCATCATTTGAGCAATCACGATGCTCTCCGCGGGAATTGGTCAGCACCAAACAAATATTAGACTTCCTTGAACTGCGTTTCCAGGCACTTGAGTCACTTGGAGAAAGGCTAATAAAGGCAAAATTAGGAAAACACATTGGGTTATAAGACAACCTAAATCGTCGTCGTTTCTAGCCGCAACTGAAATCAAGTGTGTACTTTGTGAGCGCCACCCATGACACATGTGTGAAATGTTTTTGGGTCAAGATCCAAGCGAGAGAATCAGTCTGCTTAAACGGCACCAATTGTTTTTCAACTGTATGCGTGAAGGACATTCAAGTACAAATTGTACATCACGTAGATGCCAAAAATCTCAGCATCTCGGCAATTCAATGTTAAAGAATGATGAGCTTACTCTATCCAGCAGAAAATGTAATGACATACCAACTTCGAGTACTAAGACAGTTTTAGCGACACAAATCGCTCGGAAAATGGAGGGAACCGTTTGATTTAGCACAGCTATCGTCAAGTTGATAAACCAAGAGGGTTCTGTGATAGAGTGTCGAGCAGTGCTTGACTTGGGTTCGCAGTTGAATTTTATGAGCGAGCGGTTAGCTAAAAAACTGAATTTACAGCAACCATTCGATCCGCTAAATATTCAAGGTGTGGGATATAGTATGATTCGCGCGGAGCATGGAGTCAATGTGCTGCTTCATTCAAAGGCAACGGCATTCTCTACAACAGTCGAAGCATTCGTTTTACCTCAAATTGTCGGTATAGATACTACGAAGAGGCCGATTCCTAATAACGTCAAATTAGCTGATCCTCAGTTCTTCGAACAAAGATATGCTATTAGGAGCTTTTTTTTTTCGTCGTTGGAAGGTGGAAATCTTCTAGAAGATGCTTCAGGGCTCCTGCCCTGGAACATGCCGGATTTTGACCGACTAAAATCACCTCCTTCTTCTTCCACACTCGCCACGGGACTACTTATTCAGCATTACTTCGTGGCCGTGGATCAGCCATTAGCTGCTTCTACGCATCCTTTCTTCTTCCTTCTTTCTGTCCCTTTCCGCGTCACGCAGTTTGCGGTGAATATTTTGAAGTGTTTTTTTCGGCGGCATTCCACGCAGTTTGGGATTTCAGCATGCAGTTCACGATATTTACCGCTGATATCCTTGTGCCTAGTTCCGTCTCTAGGCTACTTCTACATACATCAAAGCGGGGACAGGTGAACATAACGTATTCCGCATCCTCGGGTACATTTTTGCAGGCTGGACAGTCCGGTGAGGTGTCGAGTCCAAAGCAATGCAGATAATACCGATAACCGCCATGTCCGCTCAAGAATTGGGTTAAGTCATAGCTTGTTTCTCCGTGGCTTCTTGAAACCCATTGCGCAACGTTGGGGATTAATTTGTACGTCCAACGCCCACTTCGCGCCTCTTCCCAGTTACTCTGCCATGAGCGCATTGACACTAGCCTTTGAATCTCTCGCGTGCTCGCTGTCCGTGCTTCGTTTTTATAGAGTTGAAGCACTTCATCCGCAACAATTTCGGTGGGCAGCATACTGGCTATAACACACGTTGCCTCATAGGACGTTGTTCGAAAGGTGCAGCAAGTTTGAAGTGCAATCAGTCGGTAGGCTGCTTGCATTTTTCGGCTATTCGATTTTATGTGTAGCGCTGGTGCCCATCCTGGTGCTGCCTACATTAGAATAGAGGTCACCACTCTTGAAATCAAAAGCCTTCGGGTTTGCTTCGGGCTGCCAATATTGGGTAGCATTCTAGCTAGTGCTGAACCGACAACGGATGCCTTCTTACCAGCTTTCTCCATATGAGGTTTGAAGCTCAGTCTGCTGTCGATAGTTACACCTAGGTATTTTATAGCAGGCTGCGAGGTAATTATACAGTCACCAACCTTTATTCGTACTACTGGTAGTTTCCTCCGCTTCGTGATTAGTACCATTTCCGTCTTATGGTCGGCTAGTTTGAGCTCAGCGCAACTAAGTCATGATTTAACAGCCTAGATTGCTTCAGTTGCGTAAATTTCGACTTCTGCAAGGTGACGGGTTAAAATCACGATGCCAATATCGTCGGCGAAGCCTACCACCACCACGTTTCTGGGTACTCGTAGACTTAGTATCCCGTCGTACATTACGTTCCAGAGTAGGAGGCCGAGAACAGATCCCTGTGGTACTCCCGCCGTTACTAGGTAGAGTTTTGGTCCTTCGTCTGAGTCGTAGCGTAAGGTTCTTTCCTTGAAGTAGTTGACGATTATAGATGCCAAATAGCGTGACACTCCATTATCGACCAGAGCGGCAATAATACGGCTCCACCTCGCGGAGTTAAAGGCATTCTTTACGTCTAACGTGACCACGTGACCACCTTCCTTTATCTCTCGCGTTCATTGCCATGTCTGACACCATTCTGACACCGTCCACAGTTGATCGCCCTTTCCAAAAACCGAATTGTCGATCCGATAGTCCGTTTTCGCTTTCGATTTCTGACAGCGATCGTTCCTATATCACTCGCTCGAAAATCTTCCCCATCGTATTCAGCAGGCATATTGGCCTATAAGATGATGCCTCCCTAATAGGTTTATCCTGCTTAGGCAGGAGCACCAGTTTCTGCTGCTTCCATTGCTTGGGAAAAACGCCTGAAAGTATCAGCGAAGACATTTGGCATCCCCTTTATCGCCAGCTTAAGTGCTTTGCTCGGTATCGCATCCAATCCGGGCACTTTTTCGTCACCGATTATGCGTATGGCTGCCAATGCTTCTTCTCTGCTTACCACCGGCACGTTTTGAGGGTCTACCTGTATTACCGGTAGGCTATTGTCTCGATTCTGTGGGAATAACGTTGTGACTATTTCCTGGAGCATCTTCGGACACTTTATTTGAGGAGAATTCTTTTGCTTTATTTTAGTCATAATGGTTTGGTACGCTCCACCCCATGGATCGGAATCGGCCTCGTTACACAGCTTTCTGAAGTGCTCTGTCTTGCTCTTAGCGATTGCAAGTTGTAGGTTTTTCCGCGCGTATTTGTATTGGTTGTGCAAGTCTTTGTAGTCTGGAGTATTCCTGCAGCGCTGGCTACGTCGTCTAGCCTTAAGACATTTTTTCCGAAGTTCCTGGATTTCTGCATTCCACCAATAATTTGCCTTCCTGGTCTTGTGGAGAGAACGCCGTGGCATGGAGGCATCACATGCCCGCTGTATCTCGCTGATGATTCGCGCGGCCTTCGTCAACGCAATTCCACCCATTTCCATATCCAGAGGTAGCATTTCCCGGAACATTTCTTCATCTAGCTTTTTTGATGACCAGCCAAGCATGTTTTTTTCCTGGGAACTCGCACACATTGTGTTTTTGTTACGTACGCAGTTTACCGTAGCTATTATGGCCTGATGGTCACAGTGCGTGTAGTGCTTGCTAACCAGCCACTGCAAGTCCTTCACTAGAGCGTCGCTCACAAAAGTGAGGTCTACGATGGATCCAAGCTCTCGCCTACTGAAGGTGTTGGCATTCCCATTGTTTGCGAGGACGATATTTAGTCGCGAAAAAGTTTCCAGTAAAACTCGTCCCTTAGCGTTGGTTTTCTTGCTTCCCCACTTCTCAGACCAGGCGTTGAAGTCACCGCCTATGAGCTTCGGATTGTGCCATTTTGCCTCCATTGCTACGCTGTCCAACATCCGTTTATATTCTGCCAACGTCAAACTTGGTGCTGCGTAACAGCTATATACATAGATGCCATCAATTTTAGCCCATACGTATCCATTCCCCGGTTGTTGCATTACATCCTGGAACGCCCGATCCCCGCACGCCCATACTGCTGCTTTACCACTTGCATCCGTCGTCCAGACGCCACTATGAAGATTTCGATGTTGCTCGCAAATTATGGCGACGTCTGCTTTTAGCTCGTAAACCGACTGTGAAAGCAAATCCTGCGCTGCTCGACAATGATTGAGATTCAGTTGTATGATCTTCACTTTTGTCTGGAGTTTAACGCCTTCTTGAAAACTGGACACCTGCTGCTACCCGCTACGTGCTTGTTATGCAGAAGAGACAATTCGGATCCTGATTGCAATTTTTGGCAACGTGACCTTCTTCTCCACAGCTTTGATCGATCCTGCGGGTTTCTGCAGTTGTTCGCTATGTGTCTGAGCTGAGCACTATTTCGAACTGCTATCAGTAGGCCAGATTTGTCTGGGGCCTGATTTACAAACCTTGCAATACACTTTACTTGGATGGCGTATAGTTAATGAAGGAGGGCGCAACATAACATGTGAAATCGCCACCCCCGAAGACGATCAACTCAGCATACAAGTGGATCGTTTCTCGAGATTGGAAGAACCAGAGAAGAATCCGAAAAGACTATCTTCCGCCGAGCAAAAGTGTGAGGAACACTTTCAACAAACGCAGAAAAGAAAAATAGATGGATGATTCATCGTTAAACTTCCGTTTATTGGTAGCTCCAACCAACTAAGTTAGTCAAGACATATCACAGAGAGGCGATTTCACTCTTTAGAACGAAGACTCACAAAAAACCCAGATGTGAAACGTCAATACATTGAGTTTATGCGTGAATTCATTACGTTGGGGCACTTGGAAGGGTGTGATTTGGAGAAAATCCAACACCTACATTATTTCCTTCCACATCATTGTGTTATGAAGCCTGAAAGCACATCCATGAAGTTACGGGTAGTTTTTGACCCATCGTCGAAAACATCCACTGATATACTTCTTACTGGTTCTACCCTACAAGATGAACTTTTTTCGATTTTGCTCCGATTCCGACTTCCACGCTACGTCTTCACAGCTGATGTAGAAAAAATATACCGTCCTATATTGATTGATGATGAAGACAGGAAGTATCAGTTTGTTTGGCGAGAGGATCCAACCAAACTGCTCAGATACTACAAACTGTGTACCGTTGCGTACGGAAAAACAACAGCACCATACTTAGTTCTCTTCAAGAATAAGTTGTCTTCAAGAACTAGCAACGCAACATGCCGCACAATGTCCGTCAGCTGTTAGAGTTCTCACAGAAGATTTTTATGTCGATGATGTGATGACTGGAGCAAATACGGTAGCCAAGGCATTAGCCATACAGACAGAGCTGAACAATGCACTTAAAGATGGAGGATTCAAACTACGCAAGTGGTGCTCAAACTGCCCTAAATTGCTCTCAAGACAGAGCAATTCAACTTCAATACCAGCTCAAGACAGAGCAATTCAACTTGATTTAAATGATCTTGACGACCATTCTGAGAAAGCGTTGGGGTTAACGTGGCTTCCGAAATCAGATGACTTCCGAATTAGGACTCATTGGGAACCTTCAAGTAAGGTAACCAACAGAAAGGTGGTATTTGACATCGCACATTTATTTGATCCTCTGGGCCTGTTATGCCCAGTGGTTACAAGGGCTAAGATATTTCTGCAACAAATGTGGACTCTCAAGTTAGACTGGGATGCCGCGGTACCAATCGAGATGCATACAGCTTGGCTTCAATACCGTGATGACCTCAAGGTGCTCAACGATATCTGAATCCCACGGCAACATATACTCGGGAGAGGTAGCTCAATCAAGCGACCTCCATGCATTTTCAGATGGCATATGGTGCCGCGTTATACATACGTTCCAAACTACAAGATGGAACCATTATTGTCAGGTTCTTGTGCGCGAAGTCAAAGGTCGCGCCAATAAAAATCATCACCTTGCCACGATTAGAGTTGTCCTCTCCGCTTGTGTTTTGGGTGAGACAAGATTTGAAATGGGATAAACCTTGTTATTTTTGAACAGACACTGAAATAGTCCTTGCATGGATCAATTCATCACCATCAAGGTACCATCCATTTGTAGCCAATCGCATTGCAGCTATCCAATAAGTCACGTTAGCTAGCCATTAGAGATACGTCCCATCAAAGCAAAATTCGGCTGATTTCACTTCGCGAGGAGTGTCAGCAAAGGTATGGAAAGAATGCACTACGTGGTTCTATGAACCTATATTCCTTCGTGCTCCAGAATCATCATGGAGTTTCAAACCCACAATCTCTGCGACGAACTTAGAAGTTAAACAAGCAATACTGATTCTGTCAGCTGCGCTTGAAGCTTCGTACTTGACCAGTTCAATCAACCATTGCAACTCGTTCAGTTGTTTGCAGCGAGTAAAACCTTAAGTTCTAAGGTTTAAGGGAAAGTCCTAGTGCACCTAAGATTATGTTGAGATGTAAAAATTTACCTTGGTATATGTAGGTCGCAGTAATTCTGTTTTTAAAACCAATTCCGCATCCCAATCTTCAGGTTAATTGTCAAAAACCGTCTGCGCTATGTCACCGGCTGAGTCCGCTGGGCCAAATAAAAGTTATTTGGTTTTGCCACTGACCAGAATCAGACGTAGATTGATTTGTCTGCCGGTATACTTCGCGATGACATCTTTCGGATCCCCGTCGCCGTTTTGTAATGTAACTCAGCAAGCAATCCTTTTAACGTGGACAATTGCACGCTTTTATTGATCAGGATGCATATCAGCCGATGACACTACGTTAAAACCCCCGGAGGAAATTTGAAAATTTCCTGAATGGAATCGTCAATGGCACGTGAAAGGCACTTAAAACGCGTGAAAATCACTGCTTAACCAACCCGAAAGGAAAACGGGCAATGATGACAGATTTAGACAACTCACACATACCTGTTCGTTCGTTCAATCACAGGCTATATCACCAAGGGAACTTTGTCACATGCTCGAAAACTCAGCATGCATGTCTATCCCGTATTCATTACACAAGAACAATCCAAATGATAATAAACTGATCTTTTGTTTTTACTTTTACTCCTGCAAGGCAACAACAAATTGGGAAATACACAATTCTGTCATCAACTTCGAAATCTCACATGACACACTCGTTCATGAAAAAAAAGTTGAAAAGCACATTCTTGTTTGCAATTTACCGTTTCTTGAATTGATAAATTCAATTCTCAGGTCTAGGAATGGAATGTAAGGAATGGATGTAATTTATGAAGGACGATGACGTGAACAGGTGATCATGTCTTTTACCACCCCATACTTTATGGAAAGCGTGAACAAGGTGTGCATAATAAATGGGTAATTTTAATGAGAGGAATTATCGTGAATAACGTATATTGAATTAAGGGTTGAAGTATCTGTGGAAGAGGAAATGGTGAACTAGGTGAACATCCCTAGATACTTCTTAATTGGAGCAGGAGTGACACCTGAAATAGACGCAAATGGACGATCTCCAAATAAGAATTTGGCAGTAGATCGTGAACTGGTGGACTTAGTGGGTGTATCACTTGGTGATGTCTTTCGCATGAAAGACGCCCACTGATCGTCCATTTTGATCGGCTAGCTGATAATAAGCACCGCCGATCTTCTTAATTACCTTTCTAGGTAAGAACTTCCGGTCCAGCTTTGCATTGTAATGCGCGGCTGCGTCACTTTGCCGGAAGTTGCGCCTGTATACAATTTCGCCAGGCTGGTATGAGACCAACCTGGAACGAAAATTATAGGCCTTGGCGTTGTGAAACTGGGCTTGGGTGGTGAAGTCACGGATGGTTTGTCGCAGGAGTGCTAGGTGGTCAGAAGGTGGCAGAGCAGTTTCGGGGTCATCCAAGAGATGGAGTTGCCGCAGTCGAGCGTAAGTGCGGCCATGGGTGATTATGGGTTGTCCGAAAACTGCTTGGTATGGCGAGGCTCCTATGGCTGCGTGAGGGGCTGAGCGCAGTGCGCAGGTGATTTCGGATAATTTTCCATCCCATTCTTTTTGGGCAGGTTCCACATAGGACCGAAGTGCTGCCAAAATGGATCTGTTAAGACGTTCTGAAGCGTTTGCCTGAGGGAAATATACGGCGGTAAAAGTTTGTTCGATACCGAATTCCTGTAAGAAAGTTTTGAATAGCGAAGACTGAAATTGCATGCCGTTGTCAGACTCTTTAGTGTCTGGGATCCCGACAAGGTGGAATACTCTCTTCTGAAGGATGTCTACTACTGCTTTCGCAGTGAACTTCCGAAGTGGCTCAATAAAAGGGAACCGCGAAAGATGGTCTAAGACGATGAGGGCTCCAATGTTGCCAGACTTGGACCTAGGGTAGGGGCCAATGATATGCGCTCGGGAACGGACTGAAGCGTCATTGGTGGTCGAAGGGTTTGTGAAGGAGCCTTGGTGGTCTTGCAGGTGAGGCATGATCCAATATTTTAGGCCAGTAAAACCATTGCCGTAGTCAGCCGAGGGTTTTAGCCACGCCACCATGCGTGCTCGAAGGTGGATCATGTGCTCTTTTCACTAATTCTGCCGTAATTTCAGACGGCACCCACAACTTCCAGGCCAACTATTCTTGAAGTCCGTTTCCGGTCGCATACTCGGTCCGCTTGTACACGAACCAATCTACAACTTTTAGATCCGGCAGTTGGTGTGGTTCTGCCTGGACTTTTGCCGCTTGCTCCATATAAGAAGCACTTTTGAAAAGCGGCGAAGTCAAGTCTAGCTCCATTGGAGTCTCCTCGCCTTCAGCCGGCATCAATGCCTTGGTAATGAACATGCGCGACAAGGAGTCCAGCATTACGTTTTGGCTTCCCTTTCAGTGGACAATTTTGAAATTGAACCCTTGAAGTTTCAGGGCCCACCAGGCTAATCGACCATTGAAGTCTGGTTGGTTCATGAGCCATTTTAGGGAAGCGTGGTCGATCACAATTTCAAATTCATGACCTTCCACGTAGGCATGGAACTTCTTGATTACCAGCACCGCTGCCAGACATTCTTGATCAGTGACGGTGTAGTTTCGCTGAGCGGGATTCAGCTATTGGGACGTGTAGGCGATGGGGGCTTCAGCTCCGTCTTCTGTGCGTTGCACCAGCACGGCACTGGCTCCATGTTGACTTGCGTTACATTGGATAGAGAAGGGCTTGTTGAAATCTGGGCTGTGCAACACTGGGGCTGAGCAAGGCTGTGTTTCAATTGCTTGAAAGCATTTAGCCTCTCATCGGTCCACACAAACTGATTCCGCTTAGAAAGCATATCTGTCAGTCGTGTTGACAAAGACGCATATTTTCTGACGAAGCGCCGATACCAACCGCAGATTCCTAAGAATCTTCGGAGTTGCTTCGTGGTAGAGGGGAGTGGAAAATCGATGATGGATTTTACCTTATCAGGATCTGTTTGGACGATGCCCCCACCAACAATGTGGCCAAGGTACTAAGCATCTCGCAAGAGGAACTTACTCTTTTCCACATTGATGGTGACGCCAGCTTGTCGCAAATGGAAGGCGACCTGATGACGTACCTGCAGGTGAACGTCTAACTGTTCGGTTATGACCAGCAGGTCGTCGAGGTACACGAAAACCTGGTGATTTAGTTGGGGCGGAATCAATTTATCCATTAGTCGCGACATCGTTTGGGGAGCATTACACAGCCCAGATGCTATCACGACAAAATGACAAAGGAGTCGCCCGGGCACAGTGAAGGCTATCTTCCCCCGTGACTTCTCCTCCAAAGGTATTTGCCAAAAGGCATCCTTCAGATCAAGGCTGGAGATAAAATTTGCCTTTGGAAGTCGGCTGAGAATACCGTCGATCAGCGGTAAGGGGTAAACATTCTTCACTGTGACCGAGTTGACCTTCCGGGCATCCAGGTATAGGCGCACCTTCGAGGGCTTGACCACCAACGTAACCGGTGAAGACCATGCACTCTTCGACTCTTCGATTACGCCCAACGCTAACATCCTGTCAATTTCCTGATAAAGGAGTTTTTCGACAGCTGGTGACACAGAGAAATGTCTTTGTTTTATTGGTTTCTGGTCACCAGTGTCGATTTCATGATGGATGAGCGTAGTTTTTCCGAAACCCTCAACAGCAAATGAAGGACAACAAGCAATGGCAGCCCTAAGTCTGCAATGCTGCTCCTGTGTGAAAGGGTGGGCGCAATCGTCGAGTGCGTCGAGGCTGTTGGTGGTGTCGACCTGTGGTGGTGGTGCAAACAGGGTGAAAAGACAGACGAAGTCCACTCCCAGATAGAGATTCTGACTGAGAGTGGGTATTATCTAGAGTGGCAACATCTTGGTGAGCCCCCGGAACGTGATGTTGGCTGATACTTGGCCTATGGCCTGATGTTGAGTGCCGTGTGTTGTTTTCAACCCGACAGAAGCCCTTTTCTAGGGAAAAGCGTTCCTATCGAGGATTGAGCGGGCTGGATCAGCCGCCAACACGCTCACGTTGGCTCCCGTGTCTATCAAACCCAATGTTAGATGGCCGAATAACAGAGTTTAAGCGTCGGGTCGGACGTCCTCTGAAGGCACATCCAACAGAGTCGCACAAACCAATTGGTAGCGCCAACGTCGGAGTTGAGCATAATAACGCCGCATTCTCAACGTTGAGCGTTTAGGCACATAAATTAGAATTAAAAATTTGGTCTTGGACCACCGTATATTTACGCCATCGTAGGTGGTATGGCAGAGCAGCCAAAGGTGAAGGAGGCTCTGATTGTATCTGTGGTACAGATAAGGTGTTAGGTTCCCCACATGTCTGGATTCCAGCATCATTGGTGGCTGGGCTGTGGGAACTAGGTGTTACGTCACTGATCCTGTCTACCTGCTGGAGCGTGGTGGAGATGGCTTTCTTTGGGAGAGGCGTGAGGTTTTGTTCCGCGCTCTCTGCGGTACGTTTTTTGATTGGCAGTTCTTACAATTAGGTTTATACGTGTCTGCCTTCCGCAACCATAACAAAAGATGGTTTCGGCCTCCATACAGTCGTCAAAGTGATGTCCCACTTTCTTGCGATTCCAGCAAGTAGGCAGGGCCGTGACGGCTTCCACTCCAGATCCTTCAGGAGAGTTTTCATAATTGTCTAGCGGGTCTTCCTCCAACGATTCTTCGGTGGCATTTTTCGAGTGAGATGGTTGGCGTCGGGCCCCAAACTCCATCTCGAAGTTCTCCACACGGATGACGGCCTGACGGAGCATACACACAGAAGGAAGGTGGATCTGCAGCAACCCACGACGGATTTCTGGCAGTAGATTGCGCCTTGGCAAGTCTGCCAAGTAAACATCGTTAATGGGGCGCTGTAGGCGATCGACTAGTTTAAAGAATTTTGCGCTGAAATCGTCGAAGCTTTCATTGGTCCACTGCTTCCTTCCTCTAATCTGCTCCAACAGGTCGGCTTCAGTGTAGCGATCCCCGAAATGATCGCTCAGGGCCAACTCCAAGTCTCTCCAGCTGAAATCGCGTCTAGTCCGGTAAAATCTCCAAAACCAATTCGCAGCTGGTTCTGTCAGCAGAAGATTGATATGCTTACACAAGATGTTGAAATTTCCGCCTAAGGTGTTTCTAGTAAGTGCCGCGACTTTTTGTATGAAAACTTCCACTGGCAACGACGATTCACGCCCTGAAAACTTCAGACCCCACCCACCAATAATGCAGGCCACCTTATCGTGGTGAAATTGCACGTTATTGCCACGAGAAGTGCGAGGTGAATAAGGCCTTTGTACGGGCACGAGCAACTGCGCTTGAGAGTATAATCTCGTCGACGCCACGTTTCTAGCTTGGGACGGAAGGTTTAGTTCAGCCATGCGCTTTAACATCGCGCGCAAGCCGCTCTGGAGCTCGGTAACCTGTTGTTGCAATCCACTTATCTCCCGGTGCACTATAGAGCGCAGTCCGGCAGCTTCTGAAGGAATATCCGAGATTGGGGACACTTTCGACGACGGGCCAGGTGGCTGAACCAATCCTTCCGCTCCATTTTGGTTCTGTAGGTCGAAGTCCCTTATATCAAAGTCTTGTGATTGCATGCCCCGGGTTCTTACCCCCGAAAGTTGTGTTTTCGGCCGAGCCCCTCGCGGAATAGCTGCTGCAGCAGGGGGGGCCTGTCCGACACCCAAGGGAAGACTCAGTGGTCCACGGCATAAAGGACAATCCATATGATTTTCTAACCACTGCTCCAGGCATGTCACATGAAATTCGTGCTCACATTTTGTGATATGAGTGGCCTGGGTGGTAGTGAATGCCTGCTGACAAATGGAGCACTGAGCCTCCACTGTGGTGCCAGACAGGTCCTCACTATTATGTTTCAAAGGCATGTTGGTCTAATCCGAAAAAAATTCTGAAAATTTACTCACTGAATATAATACGCTTATAATTAGATTCGGTTTGCTGGAAATTCAGGTCAGCAACCAGTTGCACAGCAAATGTGTGTCGAACTCTCTTATAACTATGACAAGCTTAATCTTAGCCAACGTGGCTAAAAGCAATGCTTTATAATACGCCAGAAGTGGCAAAATTCCAAAATAATTGAACACCAGGTGGTGTGTGTAACTATGCAGTCCAACAAAGATTATACAAGCAACAACTTGCAAAGAATAGTACCTTTGCTGATTAGGTTTCAAAAGAAATAATTAAGGTTTCGAGAAAAGAAAAATTTGCAAAATTAGGCCTTCTTATTACGCGAGACCCGGTTTGATCTTTCTATTTCAGGTCCGCTAGCTGGCTGGCTTTTACAAAAACGCAAAGATAATGAAATTTGACAAGCAGGGTATTAGTTATCAAAAGTTAAAATGGAATAAAATTGAGAAATTTTAGAATGCTATGAACGACCCTAAACGTAATTAAACGTTTAGGGTCGCTTCCTAAGTAGAAACGCCCACTTGGAGGACTGTCCGCCTCCACCGAAATTCCCATGAAAAAATAGGAGCAGGAGATCAAATCAACAATGTTGCTGCTTGACTCAGATTCAGCCTATGGTCCCAGTCTGGCCAAGCTGTAGAGACGTCTAGGTGGCACCACGCCAACCCCACGTAATCCACCACAGCTTGAACCAGACCTGAGCCAAAAGCCGAATCTGGGTCAAGATAACAAGAAAAAAATTGTTTGGGATAGCTTCTCGACATATAGTGGGGCAGGGGCCCTTCGGATGACCGGGACAGGATTGGCAGTAAACCACCAAAACCTGCTATCGACGGTCAACCTCCGGGCTGTACGCAAAGCCAAAAAGCTTCAACAAGACAACACAATGGGAAGCTACACAATGGTATTCTAAAGGAATGAAGTTTAAAGGATGGGATTGGGAATGACGTTTGCGGCTATAGGGATGAGCGAGCAGTGCATGTCTGGTTTATGAAGGGCTTGTTCTCTCGAACGAAGTAGTATTGAATCGCAAGGGAGGCAATTCGAAGACATGCAAGTGAGAATGGAATTTCAGGGATTTAAAACGTAAAGTCTCGAGGGGAGTATGAGTCGAGGCTCATAACTATTTTCTCACTTTTGTGGGTTGCCCAAAAAAGGATTTTCGGGCCCCACGTTGGGCGCCATTTGTATTGAAAATGAGATTGAGAGAGTGTCGGGCCTTAGCGAAACTCAGAACCAGACCAAAGTCCGGAACCAAGATGCCTAAGGTCCAACAAAAGTGAAATGGCTATTGCCATTCGAGAGGCAAATTCAAAAAAAAAAATTGCCCCCAGAGCAGGGTACCCTAGAAATGGCCGTAAAAGCCCCTCGTACGCATTAGCAGAGCACCCTTTAACCAACCCCGGCAGATGCTGGGGTGCCACTTTGCTAGCTCGTTGCGGCTGGGGTGGGTTCTTTAAACAATGGGGATAGTCAGCTTTCCAGAGAAACGGGATGCTACGTATTATTCATCCGTCATAATATCGTAGCCGCAAACTGGTATATCAAAATACCCAAGGGACAAAAGGGGACATAGTTCCGATAAGGAAACCACTCGTGGTTCTGCAACATGGGCTGATTAAGCAGACCCAGTGCTCGTGACGGCGCACGGAGCCAGAAAACTGAAATTCTGAATCTCTTTTCAGAGGAACCTGGGTGAGGCAGATAGTCCCGGGACCTCGATGGTGGCGGAGCCCTAACTCCGATGGTCTGGGGTCCTCCACTCACTGATATTGGCCATTATCAAAATCCAAAAACCAAAAACTTACATGTTTGGCCAATATCCCTCCCTTTTAAAGAAGAAAACGCTGAAATTCCACACGAAAAAAACTTTGCCTAAGCAATCATTGGCCAGCCAAACCTAGAGCAGACCCTGAAAAAGAAAGAACTTCTCGGGCTGTTGCCTAATAAGAAGGGCTGGAGGTTTAAATTTTCAGAAAACATTATAATTCGATCAAATTTTAACCTATCCGTACTCCAGATTTGTTTTAAGTTAAAAATAAATCGGTTCCTTCTCTTTCAAAACAAAGAATTAACAATATTCATTTGAATTTTATTTTTCTACTGAAAGCGTTATTAGCTCGGAACCAAAAAAAAATGTAAACTCAGTTGCTCGAATGATACATAGTGATAATTGATCATGTGACAGTAAAAATGGCTTCATACCGACCTCACCAAACCAAAAGTGCTGTCTAAGAAAACCAATATCCAAAGACATATTAAATCGTACAAATACTAAATGTGGACAGCCTTCAACCACCTGTGTCGAAAATCAAAGCAAGCACGAAGGAAAAGTCGTGAAAGATGCTATACTTGTGCTGAAGTCTACTTGTCTAACTACAGTTCATTATCTTCTATTTCATTTACAAAAATATCTCACGACACATCTTGAAACTCATTTTTCAGAAGGAAGTGGAAAATTACAAGATAACCAATTTGCCGCGATAACTCGAATAGCAATCCGCGTAACACCGAAGAAGGAAAATAAATAGAAAAACTCTAGCGCACCTGAACCGCTGGAAACACTAATGTTCGAAGAACAGTAGAAGAATCGTGCAGGTTTTGAGTGCATATTCCACCACATGCGCTGCTAATTACGGCCAAATTGTTTCAAATGCCACGTTTTACTTTTGTCTCAAGAATGCATTATAACTCATATGGTAGACGGTTTCAGATATTACCACTGGCATGAATTTCAACGTTTATGAGAGCAAAACACGGGTTAATTATTTTCGTTATCAGTTGCTTATTTCACAAAATTTTGAAAGCAGCATCTCATATAATATCAATGAAGAAAATGCTCAGTGCCTGCAGCACTGTAACTGAAGTTGGAGTTTGGGGCTGCGATCCGAAAAATTTGCAGAACTTTGGGAATTGAAACATCGGTTATTTATTTTCATTGTAAATGTTTCCGGTATGAATACTAACTGTAAGCATTTATTGATACAAAAGTAGCACTACCGACTCGTGCTGGCAACCTTTCGCCAGTATCAAAGCCAAGAATATATCACATCTGCTTCACGTTGTTATATTACATTTGAAGTTATAGGAGTATAAAGAAATTTAGGGTTACCTGCAGCGAGTTTTTTCAAATAATCGAAAACTTAATATTTGCTGTTTATTGTCACTACAATATCATAACCAATTGAAAATTCTACGATAAAACCGCTTCATAAAGATATTGCAATTAGACACAAAACCAACAATAGCTGGCAACCCTATCATGGCTTTTCAACCAAATTTGGCTTGAATAATGTTTATAATAGGTTCCAGTAATTGTATGAAATTCGAGTTGATTTCATGAATGCACTGGAAGTTATAGGGCAAAAAGTTTTATTTTCCTGAGCGAATTTTCAAAACCAAAGACACAAAAATTACCATAGCTGGCAGCACCAATCGAAGTTTTTAACCAAATTTCTATCAAACAGAGTTTAGAGTAAGGTTCAGCTACTTTGTCAATTTCATGAAAATCTGGTAACTTATTCACATATCATAGGGCAAAAAGCATTTTTTTTTTCTTTGTAATTTTTCAAGATGGCACCGCTGGAACAGAGTTGCCTACAATTCAAAATCACTTCTGTCAGACCTGGTCCTTCCTAAGTCCAATGCATTCTGTAAATTTAAATTCTATCTGATTATTGATTCGTGAGTTCCCGTGAACAGAAGTTTTTGAAGCTAAAAATATAGGTTAACTGAGAAAGGGTTACCGTTCTTGTCCGACATGAAATTTCCAAAGTTTTACTTTGACTGTGTAGATTAAGCATAAGATTTGCATACAGATTGGTTTTATTGTAGAAACGGACATTTTTTAGGATATTCGATGGTTTAAATATTTGCACTTCCAAATTTTTATTTTTTCAAATTTAAGACACCAAAATTATCATAGCTGGCAGCTCCAACCGAATTTTTCAACCAAATTTCTATCAAACGTGGTTTGAAGTAAGATGTGAATTTCGTCAAAATCGAACGATTCAATCAGAATTTATAGGGCTAAAAGCAGTTATCTTTTTTAGTGATTTTTCAAGATGGCACCACTGGCACAGAATCACCCGCATTTCAAAATCACTTCTATCAGACCTGGTCCTATTTAAGATCAATACATTCTGCAAATTTCAATTAATTCTGCTCATCGGATCGTGAGTTCCCGTGAACAGAAGTTTTTGATGCTAAAAATATAGTAACTTGAGCAAGGGTTACCAGGCGTGCCCGTTATACCATATCAAATTTTTTGTTTGTTTATGTAAACAAAGCCAAAAATTTACATATGAGTGGCTTTTTTTAAGAAACTACATTTTTTCAAGGGAGACGATGATTTGGAGGTTTTCATTTTCAGCGCCTGCCCTAGCTACAGGGTTGCCAGCACGCTCATTAAAACGTACACTAATCTACAACTAAATCAAGCAAACATGTCCTGAAAATTTCGTAATCATGGAATAGCTCTGTCAAAAGTAATCGCAATTTAAAAATTTTCAAATTTTCCCGTTCTTCTTTTAGGCACCCAGCGCACACATGGGGTTAAAAAATTCCAAAACATTATCCGATTCACATGTAAAACTTGTTCGAAATTTATGTCGTCAACTTTATTTTTGCAAAAATTATTTTTGTACGGAATAATAGGTATATTAAAAAAATCACTAAAATGGCCGCCGGCGCCAAAGGGTTAAAGATTATTAGCTTTTTGTGAGACCTGGCACTATTCTGCATATACACCAATGTGTCCTGAAAATTTCAGCTCAATCGGATGGCGCATTCCTGAGACTTTTTCACTGAAATTTTTTGATGATATATAGATATATAACTAGAAATATGAATTTTTGGCCAAAGTGATTTTAATACTAATGTTCTTCTTCGAACATTAGTAAAAAGTAGAGAAAAACCAGTTATGTATAACCCCCTTTTTCTCCTTTTTTTTTGTTGTTGTACGAAATCAATGCGAGTGTGAGAACACTATTAGTAATGGAAAAGGCATAATGGCTTATCTAATATAATGTATAAAGTGCTGAGCCTAGTATTTTAGTTGCACTTTAGCTATGATGAACGCGGATCAACTGCAGTTCATAAACAAAATCCAAAACCGATCGGAATCGAAGAGTTTTCTCGCCAACGAACGTTCCTCGTTTTGTTAAAGCATATTTATTGTTATGTTTAAATAAAACGCAAACAAAGGCTACGACGACTTAATGAGTTAAGTCTCTTTTCTTGTTTTTGCTTGCTTTATGAACAAAAAAATTAAGTCGGAAAATTTCAAATGAAATAGAAATTCAATATCTTATCTACGACCTCATCCCGCACTGAATTCAAGTTTCCCGGTGTTCGGTACTTATTCTAATGATTCTGCAAACTTACCAACAGTTTTAATGTAAACTTCATATTTCTCTTCTTTTAACTCGGAGGATATCATTGCTAGTAGCTCAATTATTGCTATACAAAAAATATATATCTCCATGTTTCTAGAATAAAGTTACTGTGGTTCAGAGGATTTAAATCGGTCTTACTGAATCAAAAATAATTTAATTAGTTTTAAGAACAAGTTCAGTAGACAACGACATTCACTTTTTGGATATAATGGAGGTAATTTACAATCTGGCAACCGATAATGGGCTTAATTATTTACAACCCGCGCTCATTTTCACGTATGTGATATCCATCACTTAAATAATAGAGAAACTTCCCTGGTCTCTGTCGATGATTTCATGGCTTGCGCCATGTCTTCATACTTTTAAGACTGTTGGCAAGTTTTGTTTTATGAACTAATTCTGCCTTATTTACTGTAGAAAAATTTTTTTTCAATGTTTTGCTTAATAACTAATTAATAGAAAGATGTTTTATTAGGGATGCGCGAAAGACTATATATGAATGCTTCTTCAAAAGATCCACTGCTTTCTCAACAATTTTGGAAATCGATTGCGTTTTGAATTTGACAGTTTTTACAGACTACAATGCACCCTGATCCTGGGAGTTCGGCTCTGGCAAACTGTTCCGTAGAACCAAATGCATGACAGTGGTTTTATTCTATCCTAGTGCACCTAAGATTACGTTGAGATGTAAAAATTTACCTTGGTATATGTAGGTCGCAGTAATTCTGTTTTTAAAACCAATTCCGCCTCACAATCTTCAGGTTAATTGTCAAAAACCGTCTGCGCTATGTCACCGGCTGAGTCCGCTGGGCCAAAAAAAAGTTACCTGGTTTTGCCACTGACTAGAATCAGACGTAGATTGATTTGTCTGCCGGTATACTTCGCGATGACATCTTTCGGATCCCCGTCGCCGTTTTGTAATGTAACTCAGCAAGCAATCCTTTTAACGTGGACAATTGCACGCTTTTATTGATCAGGATGCATATCAGCCGATGACACTACGTTAAAACCCCCGGAGGAAATTTGAAAATTTCCTGAATGGAATCGTCAATGGCACGTGAAAGGCACTTAAAACGCGTGAAAATCACTGCTTAACCAACCCGAAAGGAAAACGGGCAATGATGACAGATTTAGACAACTCACACATACCTGTTCGTTCGTTCAATCACAGGCTATATCACCAAGGGAACTTTGTCACATGCTCGAAAACTCAGCATGCATGTCTATCCCGTATTCATTACACAAGAACAATCCAAATGATAATAAACTGATCTTTTGTTTTTACTTTTACTCCTGCAAGGCAACAACAAATTGGGAAATACACAATTCTGTCATCAACTTCGAAATCTCACATGACACACTCGTTCATGAAAAAAAAGTTGAAAAGCACATTCTTGTTTGCAATTTACCGTTTCTTGAATTGATAAATTCAATTCTCAGGTCTAGGAATGGAATGTAAGGAATGGATGTAATTTATGAAGGACGATGACGTGAACAGGTGATCATGTCTTTTACCACCCCATACTTTATGGAAAGCGTGAACAAGGTGTGCATAATAAATGGGTAATTTTAATGAGAGGAATTATCGTGAATAACGTATATTGAATTAAGGGTTGAAGTATCTGTGGAAGAGGAAATGGTGAACTAGGTGAACATCCCTAGATACTTCTTAATTGGAGCAGGAGTGACACCTGAAATAGACGCAAATGGACGATCTCCAAATAAGAATTTGGCAGTAGATCGTGAACTGGTGGACTTAGTGGGTGTATCACTTGGTGATGTCTTTCGCATGAAAGACGCCCACTGATCGTCCATTTTGATCGGCTAGCTGATAATAAGCACCGCCGATCTTCTTAATTACCTTTCTAGGTAAGAACTTCCGGTCCAGCTTTGCATTGTAATGCGCGGCTGCGTCACTTTGCCGGAAGTTGCGCCTGTATACAATTTCGCCAGGCTGGTATGAGACCAACCTGGAACGAAAATTATAGGCCTTGGCGTTGTGAAACTGGGCTTGGGTGGTGAAGTCACGGATGGTTTGTCGCAGGAGTGCTAGGTGGTCAGAAGGTGGCAGAGCAGTTTCGGGGTCATCCAAGAGATGGAGTTGCCGCAGTCGAGCGTAAGTGCGGCCATGGGTGATTATGGGTTGTCCGAAAACTGCTTGGTATGGCGAGGCTCCTATGGCTGCGTGAGGGGCTGAGCGCAGTGCGCAGGTGATTTCGGATAATTTTCCATCCCATTCTTTTTGGGCAGGTTCCACATAGGACCGAAGTGCTGCCAAAATGGATCTGTTAAGACGTTCTGAAGCGTTTGCCTGAGGGAAATATACGGCGGTAAAAGTTTGTTCGATACCGAATTCCTGTAAGAAAGTTTTGAATAGCGAAGACTGAAATTGCATGCCGTTGTCAGACTCTTTAGTGTCTGGGATCCCGACAAGGTGGAATACTCTCTTCTGAAGGATGTCTACTACTGCTTTCGCAGTGAACTTCCGAAGTGGCTCAATAAAAGGGAACCGCGAAAGATGGTCTAAGACGATGAGGGCTCCAATGTTGCCAGACTTGGACCTAGGGTAGGGGCCAATGATATGCGCTCGGGAACGGACTGAAGCGTCATTGGTGGTCGAAGGGTTTGTGAAGGAGCCTTGGTGGTCTTGCAGGTGAGGCATGATCCAATATTTTAGGCCAGTAAAACCATTGCCGTAGTCAGCCGAGGGTTTTAGCCACGCCACCATGCGTGCTCGAAGGTGGATCATGTGCTCTTTTCACTAATTCTGCCGTAATTTCAGACGGCACCCACAACTTCCAGGCCAACTATTCTTGAAGTCCGTTTCCGGTCGCATACTCGGTCCGCTTGTACACGAACCAATCTACAACTTTTAGATCCGGCAGTTGGTGTGGTTCTGCCTGGACTTTTGCCGCTTGCTCCATATAAGAAGCACTTTTGAAAAGCGGCGAAGTCAAGTCTAGCTCCATTGGAGTCTCCTCGCCTTCAGCCGGCATCAATGCCTTGGTAATGAACATGCGCGACAAGGAGTCCAGCATTACGTTTTGGCTTCCCTTTCAGTGGACAATTTTGAAATTGAACCCTTGAAGTTTCAGGGCCCACCAGGCTAATCGACCATTGAAGTCTGGTTGGTTCATGAGCCATTTTAGGGAAGCGTGGTCGATCACAATTTCAAATTCATGACCTTCCACGTAGGCATGGAACTTCTTGATTACCAGCACCGCTGCCAGACATTCTTGATCAGTGACGGTGTAGTTTCGCTGAGCGGGATTCAGCTATTGGGACGTGTAGGCGATGGGGGCTTCAGCTCCGTCTTCTGTGCGTTGCACCAGCACGGCACTGGCTCCATGTTGACTTGCGTTACATTGGATAGAGAAGGGCTTGTTGAAATCTGGGCTGTGCAACACTGGGGCTGAGCAAGGCTGTGTTTCAATTGCTTGAAAGCATTTAGCCTCTCATCGGTCCACACAAACTGATTCCGCTTAGAAAGCATATCTGTCAGTCGTGTTGACAAAGACGCATATTTTCTGACGAAGCGCCGATACCAACCGCAGATTCCTAAGAATCTTCGGAGTTGCTTCGTGGTAGAGGGGAGTGGAAAATCGATGATGGATTTTACCTTATCAGGATCTGTTTGGACGATGCCCCCACCAACAATGTGGCCAAGGTACTAAGCATCTCGCAAGAGGAACTTACTCTTTTCCACATTGATGGTGACGCCAGCTTGTCGCAAATGGAAGGCGACCTGATGACGTACCTGCAGGTGAACGTCTAACTGTTCGGTTATGACCAGCAGGTCGTCGAGGTACACGAAAACCTGGTGATTTAGTTGGGGCGGAATCAATTTATCCATTAGTCGCGACATCGTTTGGGGAGCATTACACAGCCCAGATGCTATCACGACAAAATGACAAAGGAGTCGCCCGGGCACAGTGAAGGCTATCTTCCCCCGTGACTTCTCCTCCAAAGGTATTTGCCAAAAGGCATCCTTCAGATCAAGGCTGGAGATAAAATTTGCCTTTGGAAGTCGGCTGAGAATACCGTCGATCAGCGGTAAGGGGTAAACATTCTTCACTGTGACCGAGTTGACCTTCCGGGCATCCAGGTATAGGCGCACCTTCGAGGGCTTGACCACCAACGTAACCGGTGAAGACCATGCACTCTTCGACTCTTCGATTACGCCCAACGCTAACATCCTGTCAATTTCCTGATAAAGGAGTTTTTCGACAGCTGGTGACACAGAGAAATGTCTTTGTTTTATTGGTTTCTGGTCACCAGTGTCGATTTCATGATGGATGAGCGTAGTTTTTCCGAAACCCTCAACAGCAAATGAAGGACAACAAGCAATGGCAGCCCTAAGTCTGCAATGCTGCTCCTGTGTGAAAGGGTGGGCGCAATCGTCGAGTGCGTCGAGGCTGTTGGTGGTGTCGACCTGTGGTGGTGGTGCAAACAGGGTGAAAAGACAGACGAAGTCCACTCCCAGATAGAGATTCTGACTGAGAGTGGGTATTATCTAGAGTGGCAACATCTTGGTGAGCCCCCGGAACGTGATGTTGGCTGATACTTGGCCTATGGCCTGATGTTGAGTGCCGTGTGTTGTTTTCAACCCGACAGAAGCCCTTTTCTAGGGAAAAGCGTTCCTATCGAGGATTGAGCGGGCTGGATCAGCCGCCAACACGCTCACGTTGGCTCCCGTGTCTATCAAACCCAATGTTAGATGGCCGAATAACAGAGTTTAAGCGTCGGGTCGGACGTCCTCTGAAGGCACATCCAACAGAGTCGCACAAACCAATTGGTAGCGCCAACGTCGGAGTTGAGCATAATAACGCCGCATTCTCAACGTTGAGCGTTTAGGCACATAAATTAGAATTAAAAATTTGGTCTTGGACCACCGTATATTTACGCCATCGTAGGTGGTATGGCAGAGCAGCCAAAGGTGAAGGAGGCTCTGATTGTATCTGTGGTACAGATAAGGTGTTAGGTTCCCCACATGTCTGGATTCCAGCATCATTGGTGGCTGGGCTGTGGGAACTAGGTGTTACGTCACTGATCCTGTCTACCTGCTGGAGCGTGGTGGAGATGGCTTTCTTTGGGAGAGGCGTGAGGTTTTGTTCCGCGCTCTCTGCGGTACGTTTTTTGATTGGCAGTTCTTACAATTAGGTTTATACGTGTCTGCCTTCCGCAACCATAACAAAAGATGGTTTCGGCCTCCATACAGTCGTCAAAGTGATGTCCCACTTTCTTGCGATTCCAGCAAGTAGGCAGGGCCGTGACGGCTTCCACTCCAGATCCTTCAGGAGAGTTTTCATAATTGTCTAGCGGGTCTTCCTCCAACGATTCTTCGGTGGCATTTTTCGAGTGAGATGGTTGGCGTCGGGCCCCAAACTCCATCTCGAAGTTCTCCACACGGATGACGGCCTGACGGAGCATACACACAGAAGGAAGGTGGATCTGCAGCAACCCACGACGGATTTCTGGCAGTAGATTGCGCCTTGGCAAGTCTGCCAAGTAAACATCGTTAATGGGGCGCTGTAGGCGATCGACTAGTTTAAAGAATTTTGCGCTGAAATCGTCGAAGCTTTCATTGGTCCACTGCTTCCTTCCTCTAATCTGCTCCAACAGGTCGGCTTCAGTGTAGCGATCCCCGAAATGATCGCTCAGGGCCAACTCCAAGTCTCTCCAGCTGAAATCGCGTCTAGTCCGGTAAAATCTCCAAAACCAATTCGCAGCTGGTTCTGTCAGCAGAAGATTGATATGCTTACACAAGATGTTGAAATTTCCGCCTAAGGTGTTTCTAGTAAGTGCCGCGACTTTTTGTATGAAAACTTCCACTGGCAACGACGATTCACGCCCTGAAAACTTCAGACCCCACCCACCAATAATGCAGGCCACCTTATCGTGGTGAAATTGCACGTTATTGCCACGAGAAGTGCGAGGTGAATAAGGCCTTTGTACGGGCACGAGCAACTGCGCTTGAGAGTATAATCTCGTCGACGCCACGTTTCTAGCTTGGGACGGAAGGTTTAGTTCAGCCATGCGCTTTAACATCGCGCGCAAGCCGCTCTGGAGCTCGGTAACCTGTTGTTGCAATCCACTTATCTCCCGGTGCACTATAGAGCGCAGTCCGGCAGCTTCTGAAGGAATATCCGAGATTGGGGACACTTTCGACGACGGGCCAGGTGGCTGAACCAATCCTTCCGCTCCATTTTGGTTCTGTAGGTCGAAGTCCCTTATATCAAAGTCTTGTGATTGCATGCCCCGGGTTCTTACCCCCGAAAGTTGTGTTTTCGGCCGAGCCCCTCGCGGAATAGCTGCTGCAGCAGGGGGGGCCTGTCCGACACCCAAGGGAAGACTCAGTGGTCCACGGCATAAAGGACAATCCATATGATTTTCTAACCACTGCTCCAGGCATGTCACATGAAATTCGTGCTCACATTTTGTGATATGAGTGGCCTGGGTGGTAGTGAATGCCTGCTGACAAATGGAGCACTGAGCCTCCACTGTGGTGCCAGACAGGTCCTCACTATTATGTTTCAAAGGCATGTTGGTCTAATCCGAAAAAAATTCTGAAAATTTACTCACTGAATATAATACGCTTATAATTAGATTCGGTTTGCTGGAAATTCAGGTCAGCAACCAGTTGCACAGCAAATGTGTGTCGAACTCTCTTATAACTATGACAAGCTTAATCTTAGCCAACGTGGCTAAAAGCAATGCTTTATAATACGCCAGAAGTGGCAAAATTCCAAAATAATTGAACACCAGGTGGTGTGTGTAACTATGCAGTCCAACAAAGATTATACAAGCAACAACTTGCAAAGAATAGTACCTTTGCTGATTAGGTTTCAAAAGAAATAATTAAGGTTTCGAGAAAAGAAAAATTTGCAAAATTAGGCCTTCTTATTACGCGAGACCCGGTTTGATCTTTCTATTTCAGGTCCGCTAGCTGGCTGGCTTTTACAAAAACGCAAAGATAATGAAATTTGACAAGCAGGGTATTAGTTATCAAAAGTTAAAATGGAATAAAATTGAGAAATTTTAGAATGCTATGAACGACCCTAAACGTAATTAAACGTTTAGGGTCGCTTCCTAAGTAGAAACGCCCACTTGGAGGACTGTCCGCCTCCACCGAAATTCCCATGAAAAAATAGGAGCAGGAGATCAAATCAACAATGTTGCTGCTTGACTCAGATTCAGCCTATGGTCCCAGTCTGGCCAAGCTGTAGAGACGTCTAGGTGGCACCACGCCAACCCCACGTAATCCACCACAGCTTGAACCAGACCTGAGCCAAAAGCCGAATCTGGGTCAAGATAACAAGAAAAAAATTGTTTGGGATAGCTTCTCGACATATAGTGGGGCAGGGGCCCTTCGGATGACCGGGACAGGATTGGCAGTAAACCACCAAAACCTGCTATCGACGGTCAACCTCCGGGCTGTACGCAAAGCCAAAAAGCTTCAACAAGACAACACAATGGGAAGCTACACAATGGTATTCTAAAGGAATGAAGTTTAAAGGATGGGATTGGGAATGACGTTTGCGGCTATAGGGATGAGCGAGCAGTGCATGTCTGGTTTATGAAGGGCTTGTTCTCTCGAACGAAGTAGTATTGAATCGCAAGGGAGGCAATTCGAAGACATGCAAGTGAGAATGGAATTTCAGGGATTTAAAACGTAAAGTCTCGAGGGGAGTATGAGTCGAGGCTCATAACTATTTTCTCACTTTTGTGGGTTGCCCAAAAAAGGATTTTCGGGCCCCACGTTGGGCGCCATTTGTATTGAAAATGAGATTGAGAGAGTGTCGGGCCTTAGCGAAACTCAGAACCAGACCAAAGTCCGGAACCAAGATGCCTAAGGTCCAACAAAAGTGAAATGGCTATTGCCATTCGAGAGGCAAATTCAAAAAAAAAAATTGCCCCCAGAGCAGGGTACCCTAGAAATGGCCGTAAAAGCCCCTCGTACGCATTAGCAGAGCACCCTTTAACCAACCCCGGCAGATGCTGGGGTGCCACTTTGCTAGCTCGTTGCGGCTGGGGTGGGTTCTTTAAACAATGGGGATAGTCAGCTTTCCAGAGAAACGGGATGCTACGTATTATTCATCCGTCATAATATCGTAGCCGCAAACTGGTATATCAAAATACCCAAGGGACAAAAGGGGACATAGTTCCGATAAGGAAACCACTCGTGGTTCTGCAACATGGGCTGATTAAGCAGACCCAGTGCTCGTGACGGCGCACGGAGCCAGAAAACTGAAATTCTGAATCTCTTTTCAGAGGAACCTGGGTGAGGCAGATAGTCCCGGGACCTCGATGGTGGCGGAGCCCTAACTCCGATGGTCTGGGGTCCTCCACTCACTGATATTGGCCATTATCAAAATCCAAAAACCAAAAACTTACATGTTTGGCCAATATCCCTCCCTTTTAAAGAAGAAAACGCTGAAATTCCACACGAAAAAAACTTTGCCTAAGCAATCATTGGCCAGCCAAACCTAGAGCAGACCCTGAAAAAGAAAGAACTTCTCGGGCTGTTGCCTAATAAGAAGGGCTGGAGGTTTAAATTTTCAGAAAACATTATAATTCGATCAAATTTTAACCTATCCGTACTCCAGATTTGTTTTAAGTTAAAAATAAATCGGTTCCTTCTCTTTCAAAACAAAGAATTAACAATATTCATTTGAATTTTATTTTTCTACTGAAAGCGTTATTAGCTCGGAACCAAAAAAAAATGTAAACTCAGTTGCTCGAATGATACATAGTGATAATTGATCATGTGACAGTAAAAATGGCTTCATACCGACCTCACCAAACCAAAAGTGCTGTCTAAGAAAACCAATATCCAAAGACATATTAAATCGTACAAATACTAAATGTGGACAGCCTTCAACCACCTGTGTCGAAAATCAAAGCAAGCACGAAGGAAAAGTCGTGAAAGATGCTATACTTGTGCTGAAGTCTACTTGTCTAACTACAGTTCATTATCTTCTATTTCATTTACAAAAATATCTCACGACACATCTTGAAACTCATTTTTCAGAAGGAAGTGGAAAATTACAAGATAACCAATTTGCCGCGATAACTCGAATAGCAATCCGCGTAACACCGAAGAAGGAAAATAAATAGAAAAACTCTAGCGCACCTGAACCGCTGGAAACACTAATGTTCGAAGAACAGTAGAAGAATCGTGCAGGTTTTGAGTGCATATTCCACCACATGCGCTGCTAATTACGGCCAAATTGTTTCAAATGCCACGTTTTACTTTTGTCTCAAGAATGCATTATAACTCATATGGTAGACGGTTTCAGATATTACCACTGGCATGAATTTCAACGTTTATGAGAGCAAAACACGGGTTAATTATTTTCGTTATCAGTTGCTTATTTCACAAAATTTTGAAAGCAGCATCTCATATAATATCAATGAAGAAAATGCTCAGTGCCTGCAGCACTGTAACTGAAGTTGGAGTTTGGGGCTGCGATCCGAAAAATTTGCAGAACTTTGGGAATTGAAACATCGGTTATTTATTTTCATTGTAAATGTTTCCGGTATGAATACTAACTGTAAGCATTTATTGATACAAAAGTAGCACTACCGACTCGTGCTGGCAACCTTTCGCCAGTATCAAAGCCAAGAATATATCACATCTGCTTCACGTTGTTATATTACATTTGAAGTTATAGGAGTATAAAGAAATTTAGGGTTACCTGCAGCGAGTTTTTTCAAATAATCGAAAACTTAATATTTGCTGTTTATTGTCACTACAATATCATAACCAATTGAAAATTCTACGATAAAACCGCTTCATAAAGATATTGCAATTAGACACAAAACCAACAATAGCTGGCAACCCTATCATGGCTTTTCAACCAAATTTGGCTTGAATAATGTTTATAATAGGTTCCAGTAATTGTATGAAATTCGAGTTGATTTCATGAATGCACTGGAAGTTATAGGGCAAAAAGTTTTATTTTCCTGAGCGAATTTTCAAAACCAAAGACACAAAAATTACCATAGCTGGCAGCACCAATCGAAGTTTTTAACCAAATTTCTATCAAACAGAGTTTAGAGTAAGGTTCAGCTACTTTGTCAATTTCATGAAAATCTGGTAACTTATTCACATATCATAGGGCAAAAAGCATTTTTTTTTTCTTTGTAATTTTTCAAGATGGCACCGCTGGAACAGAGTTGCCTACAATTCAAAATCACTTCTGTCAGACCTGGTCCTTCCTAAGTCCAATGCATTCTGTAAATTTAAATTCTATCTGATTATTGATTCGTGAGTTCCCGTGAACAGAAGTTTTTGAAGCTAAAAATATAGGTTAACTGAGAAAGGGTTACCGTTCTTGTCCGACATGAAATTTCCAAAGTTTTACTTTGACTGTGTAGATTAAGCATAAGATTTGCATACAGATTGGTTTTATTGTAGAAACGGACATTTTTTAGGATATTCGATGGTTTAAATATTTGCACTTCCAAATTTTTATTTTTTCAAATTTAAGACACCAAAATTATCATAGCTGGCAGCTCCAACCGAATTTTTCAACCAAATTTCTATCAAACGTGGTTTGAAGTAAGATGTGAATTTCGTCAAAATCGAACGATTCAATCAGAATTTATAGGGCTAAAAGCAGTTATCTTTTTTAGTGATTTTTCAAGATGGCACCACTGGCACAGAATCACCCGCATTTCAAAATCACTTCTATCAGACCTGGTCCTATTTAAGATCAATACATTCTGCAAATTTCAATTAATTCTGCTCATCGGATCGTGAGTTCCCGTGAACAGAAGTTTTTGATGCTAAAAATATAGTAACTTGAGCAAGGGTTACCAGGCGTGCCCGTTATACCATATCAAATTTTTTGTTTGTTTATGTAAACAAAGCCAAAAATTTACATATGAGTGGCTTTTTTTAAGAAACTACATTTTTTCAAGGGAGACGATGATTTGGAGGTTTTCATTTTCAGCGCCTGCCCTAGCTACAGGGTTGCCAGCACGCTCATTAAAACGTACACTAATCTACAACTAAATCAAGCAAACATGTCCTGAAAATTTCGTAATCATGGAATAGCTCTGTCAAAAGTAATCGCAATTTAAAAATTTTCAAATTTTCCCGTTCTTCTTTTAGGCACCCAGCGCACACATGGGGTTAAAAAATTCCAAAACATTATCCGATTCACATGTAAAACTTGTTCGAAATTTATGTCAACTTTATTTTTGCAAAAATTATTTTTGTACGGAATAATAGGTATATTAAAAAAATCACTAAAATGGCCGCCGGCGCCAAAGGGTTAAAGATTATTAGCTTTTTGTGAGACCTGGCACTATTCTGCATATACACCAATGTGTCCTGAAAATTTCAGCTCAATCGGATGGCGCATTCCTGAGACTTTTTCACTGAAATTTTTTGATGATATATAGATATATAACTAGAAATATGAATTTTTGGCCAAAGTGATTTTAATACTAATGTTCTTCTTCGAACATTAGTAAAAAGTAGAGAAAAACCAGTTATGTATAACCCCCTTTTTCTCCTTTTTTTTTGTTGTTGTACGAAATCAATGCGAGTGTGAGAACACTATTAGTAATGGAAAAGGCATAATGGCTTATCTAATATAATGTATAAAGTGCTGAGCCTAGTATTTTAGTTGCACTTTAGCTATGATGAACGCGGATCAACTGCAGTTCATAAACAAAATCCAAAACCGATCGGAATCGAAGAGTTTTCTCGCCAACGAACGTTCCTCGTTTTGTTAAAGCATATTTATTGTTATGTTTAAATAAAACGCAAACAAAGGCTACGACGACTTAATGAGTTAAGTCTCTTTTCTTGTTTTTGCTTGCTTTATGAACAAAAAAATTAAGTCGGAAAATTTCAAATGAAATAGAAATTCAATATCTTATCTACGACCTCATCCCGCACTGAATTCAAGTTTCCCGGTGTTCGGTACTTATTCTAATGATTCTGCAAACTTACCAACAGTTTTAATGTAAACTTCATATTTCTCTTCTTTTAACTCGGAGGATATCATTGCTAGTAGCTCAATTATTGCTATACAAAAAATATATATCTCCATGTTTCTAGAATAAAGTTACTGTGGTTCAGAGGATTTAAATCGGTCTTACTGAATCAAAAATAATTTAATTAGTTTTAAGAACAAGTTCAGTAGACAACGACATTCACTTTTTGGATATAATGGAGGTAATTTACAATCTGGCAACCGATAATGGGCTTAATTATTTACAACCCGCGCTCATTTTCACGTATGTGATATCCATCACTTAAATAATAGAGAAACTTCCCTGGTCTCTGTCGATGATTTCATGGCTTGCGCCATGTCTTCATACTTTTAAGACTGTTGGCAAGTTTTGTTTTATGAACTAATTCTGCCTTATTTACTGTAGAAAAATTTTTTTTCAATGTTTTGCTTAATAACTAATTAATAGAAAGATGTTTTATTAGGGATGCGCGAAAGACTATATATGAATGCTTCTTCAAAAGATCCACTGCTTTCTCAACAATTTTGGAAATCGATTGCGTTTTGAATTTGACAGTTTTTACAGACTACAATGCACCCTGATCCTGGGAGTTCGGCTCTGGCAAACTGTTCCGTAGAACCAAATGCATGACAGTGGTTTTATTCTATCCTAGTGCACCTAAGATTACGTTGAGATGTAAAAATTTACCTTGGTATATGTAGGTCGCAGTAATTCTGTTTTTAAAACCAATTCCGCCTCACAATCTTCAGGTTAATTGTCAAAAACCGTCTGCGCTATGTCACCGGCTGAGTCCGCTGGGCCAAAAAAAAGTTACCTGGTTTTGCCACTGACTAGAATCAGACGTAGATTGATTTGTCTGCCGGTATCCTCCACGATGACATCTTTCGGATCCCCGTCGCCGTTTTGTAATGTAACTCAGCAAGCAATCCTTTTAACGTGGACAATTGCACGCTTTTATTGATCAGGATACATGTCAGCCGATGACACTACGTTAAAACCCCCGGAGGAAATTTGAATTTTTCCTGAATGGAATCGTCAATGGCACGTGAAAGGCACTTAAAACGCGTGAAAATCACTGCTTAACCAACCCGAAAGGAAAACGGGCAATGATGACAGATTTAGACAACTCACACATATCTGTTCGTTCGTTCAATCACAGGCTATATCACCAAGGGCACTTTGTCACATGCTCAAAAACTCAGCATGCATGTCTATCCCGTATTCATCACACAAGCACAATCCAAATGATAATAAACTGATCTTTTGTTTTTTCTTTTACTCCTGCGAGGCAACAACAAATCTGGAAATACACAATTCTGTCATCAACTTCGAAATCTCACATGACACACTCGTTCATGAAAAAAAAGTTGAAAAGCACATTCTTCTTTGCAATTTACCGTTTCTTGAATTGATAAATTCAATTCTCAGGTCTAGGAATGGATCAATTACAGTCTCGCTCGCTCTGTCATAGTGTTTACACGTGATCAATAGTGCTCGTTGCTTATCAGCTAAAGTTTGTATCCCTATATAAATTATAAATTGAACGAATTATCTCCGGTTCCAATACAAGTGCAAAATCTTTAACTAGAAGTGTTCTTATCGAGAAAGCGAAGTAGGGAGGTATCACCTCCCGAAATACTTCTCCGTGACAAATTAAAAACCCGTCGTAATGACAACATGGAAACCACCAGCAACAGGTTTGACATCCTCTCTGACATAGAAAACGATGAACCGTCATCACATAATGAAGACCAGCAAAAAACACAAAAAGTGAAAGTTCCCCCTATAGTGTTTCCTAGCTTGACGAGAAGCCAAATCACAGTGCTACTAAGCGAAAATCACGTCGAGAGCTTCGACATAAAGAACATGTCAATAGGGAAAAGACTTCACATAAACAGTGTTACAGAGTATGAAAACTTTAAGCAATATCTTGCTACAAAACAGATTCACTTTTTTACTTACCGCCCAAACCATCAAAGATGCGTTAAAATCACTTTATCTGGTCTTGATGAAATGCCGTGTGACATACTGAAGAATCTGCTAAAAATCGAACACAGCGTTGAATGTGTCGATATAAAAAAAATCACACCAGCAAATATACGATATGCCGAACAAACGACATACATACTCTATTTCAATCGCGGCACAGTGAAATTGGCAGACTTGAAGAAAATTAAATCTATCGAACACCAAATTGTTCAATGGAGTTATTATTCTCGTGCAAAAAGCGGTCCGACACAATGCAGAAACTGCCAATTATACGGCCACGGATCAAGTTTCTGCAATCTTCCTCCTAAGTGCATGATTTGTGGAGGAGAACATAATCATGCAAGTTGCACTGCGGTACGAGAAAATGAAATTGTTTGTGCCAATTGCAAAAAACAGCACATGTCGAATGACAAATCTTGTGAAAAGCGGCAAGAATACATCACTATTCGTAAAAAATTATCACGAAATCGCGCCCTAAATACTACTCTTGGTAAAAACAATGGTAACACCTTTTCGCTCAATGCGCAATCTTTTCCACTCTTGCCGACAGCGCGAAACAAACAAAATTACTCATACACAGCCAATGTACTGTATTCGGATACTAATGTCACGGCGACTCCACGGCAGCTCCGTACATCATACAGCAATGCACTGCGATCGAATGACAACAACCTGTTCTCCCCCGATCAACTAATAGAACTATCAGCAGAACTCATAGAAAAGCTGGCGACATGCGTAAACAGACAGCAACAGTTCAACGTCATCGTTAGCGTTGCAACCAGGTTTTTGTATGGATAAATCACCTTTAAATATTATTCTTTGGAACGCACAAAGCGTACGTAGGAAGAGCGTCGAGCTCTTCGATTTCGCTCTGCGTAATAATGTGAAATTAATTGTGCAGACAGAAACCTGGCTAAAACCTAGAGATAAACTCTCGCACCCATTGTATTATATCTATAGGAAAGATAGGGAAAACGCAAGAGGTGGTGGTGTAGCCTTTTGCGTACATAAAAGCGTTAGCCATGCAGTCCTAACTAGCATTGAGGCCAAAATCGTAGAAAATCTCGTCATATATTTACCAAATTCGAAAACTCATATAGTTGCAGCATATTTTCCAGGCACGAAATTGAATAAGACTAAATTAGACTTTTTTGCTGAAGACATGAAGAAACTTACAAGAAAATTTGAGACCGTCATAATCTGTGGTGATCTTAACTCGCGCCATAGACAATGGAATTGTGCAAAGGCAAATTCGGCGGGTAAGATACTACTCGACCTAACCTGCACAAAAAATTTATATATTCATTCTCCCTCTGAGCCAACCTACTACCCTTCTTGTGGTAGACCATCTACACTTGACCTTGTCATCAGCAATGGCAAAGTACCAATAACTGAAACTTTAACTATCAATGACTTGAGCTCCCCTCACCTTCCCGTACTATTCTCTTTAGCTAATAAAGAAACTAGGTCCCCCGTCCAGAAGTCCATATATTCCTTCAAAAAAACTAATTGGAGCAAATTCAAAATAAGCTTAAACTCTTCAATGGATGTGAGCAAACTCAACCTGAGTGAAATAAATCATGTTGCCCAGATTGAGACCAGTGTAAGGGAGCTTCACAATAATATCTGGTCGGCGATAGAAGTCAGCACTCCAAAAATCACACCTGAGCCATACCCCACTGTTCAAATTGACGATATGACGAGATTGCTTATTGCACAAAGAAACAGAGTTCGACGCTTATGGCAGCGCACAAGGGACAAAAGCGCTAAGAAGTCAGTAAACTACTTTAATAATTTAATCAAAGATCGTTTATTTGCAATAAAGAATTTATTCTGGAATAGGAAGCTATCCTCCATAAGCAAGAATTCCAACCAATTATGGAGATTAAATAAAGTTTTCAGACGAAACAAACCCCTTCCCCCGCTTAAACTGGTTGACGGAAAGATGACGTATGGTGACAAAGAAAGGGCGGAGTTGATTTCCAATCACTTCCAAGCAGCACATTCTGTTTCCGATCATCTAGGTAGTTTGGCGACTCGCCATGCAGTTAACACCTTTACTCACGATCTAAATAACATTCCAAATGATTTTAGTTGGACAGCAGCCTGCAAGGCCAAGGAAATTAAATTGATCCTACGATCCTTGAAAAATAAAAAAGCTCCTGGCAGCGATAATATCCCCGGTATTATTTTAAAACAACTTCCCACCAAACCGATAATTCTGCTCACCTTCATCATAAATAGCTGCTTTAAGCTGTCTTACTTTCCGCCTGTTTGGAAAAAAGCTATTGTGGTCCCCAATCCCAAGGCAGGCAAATATCATAGCTCCCCAAAAAGCTATCGTCCAATTAGTCTTTTATGCATAATCAGTAAGATATTCGAGAAGGTGATACTTTCACGTGTACGCGAGGTTATAAGTAATGTGAATCTAATTCCCAAATTTCAAACTGGATTTTGTCCAGGATACTCAACGACCCATCAACTAATTCGAGTATGCAATCATATCAAACAATCTTTTCAGAGAAAATGGTCCACAGGATTCGTCGCACTTGATATTGAAAAAGCGTTTGATTCAGTTTGGCATGATGGATTAGTTTGCAAAATGAACCAATTCGGATTTCCTACTTACATTACTAAAATAATCGCGTCTTTTTTACTTGAGCGCTCGTTCGTCGTGAAAGTTAATTCATCCTTTTCGTCTGAACATCTAATTTCTGCCGGAGTTCCCCAGGGCTCTTGTCTGAGTCCGACATTATTTAATATCTATCTGTCAGACATTCCTAAAACCGCACACTGCAAGCTTGCGATGTATGCGGATGATACTGGAATATATAGCAGCTCGAAAGATCCCCAAATAATAATTGCAAATATTGAAAGTCAACTTGATCTATTATATCAGTATTACCACCGCTGGAAAATTAAAGTGAACACTACGAAATCCCAAGCTTTTTTTTTTTTCATTGAAAAGACGCAGGTCGAAACTTCCCAATAGAAACATCAACTTTGTCGGGCAAAACATTCCTTGGATGGACTCAATCACCTATCTAGGCGTAAGTCTCGATAAGAAACTAACCTTCAAGTATCACACTGACCTTGTATGTTCTAAAGCAAACAAGAGTATTTGCGCTCTTTACCCTCTTATAAATAAACGTTCTAAGCTGTCAATTGAGAATAAATTACTAATTTGGAAAATGATTATCCAACCAATCATCACCTACGGTGCTCCTGCCTGGAAAAACTGCGCGATCTCCCATAAAAGAAAATTGCAAGTTATCCAAAACAAAGCACTTAAAATTATACTCAATAAACCATTCCACTACTCTACCAATCTTTTGCATAAAGAATCAAATATCCCTCTCGTAAGTTCACTCATTGCTAAAGTAGCCTCAAATTTCATAGCAAAATGTCAGCACTTAAGTGAATAATCTTTAAGAATCCATCTCCAAGCCTCCATGCTAGTTAGCTGACCTCTAGGTTAGTTAGTTTTTTAATTATATTTAGTTATCCGAGCAAGGTTTTTTGAAATAATTTTCCTTGTGTATAAATAAATAATTGTAAACGTTCTACATTTTCTATTGCACTTTCTACAATATAAGACACACCATAGATGTAAAGACAGTAGTCTAAACTCTAAATTAAGTTCCACCTTACCATGTAAAACAATATATATACTGAATAAAATTTAACTTGAACTTGAACTTGAACTTGGATCAATTATGATCTCACTTATTGGGAAACTTCGCACAGTGCCAAAACTCGTGGTTTGATAAGTACACTGGAGTGCCCGTGGAAATCGAAATAAAACGAAATACCGCCACAACTACACAAATTCACCGAATCCATCCCTCTTTCAAATTACTCGTTCGAACGCCGCGGACCATCGGGACATTCCTTTTCGCTCGCCTATCTTGTCTGCACTCTGCTACGATTTCAAATTGACTGTCCCAAGTTTCAATATCTTGATTTTGGATCTTCGCTCGCCTCGAAATTGAAGTTTACAAGGTCAAGTCGGACTAACTGTACCTTATTATTTTTCAATTCGAACAACAAGGTACAGATAGTCCGACTGAAAAATAATTACTTTTCCAAAGGCACTACAGTGCGCGTGGAAATAATGTCGGCAAAAATTTCTGAAGGAAATTTCTGGATGTTACAAAGTATGATGAGAAACTTAACGGTTACTGGTCAATGAATCAAAATATTTCAAAAATGGTTATCGCAACAAGAAAACTTTCTAGCAAATTTTCTAATCTATAAATTTGTCATACATACTTTTTATGTAAACGTAACTATGTATTATTAGGTGCATTTTTTTGGACTCTTGGGCAGATTAGATTACGGTACGTTTTATTACGCGGTAGCGAACGCAGCGAGAACTCACGAGAGAAATGAATGCAACACCCGAGGAAATTCAAGTTGAAAAAAAAAGAGAGCAACCCCTCCCCCGGAAGGGCTGCTCCTTTTCGAACCGCGACGCCACCACTCAATTGCGTAGGCTAATCACTTGAATGTAACTACCACTCGTAGGCAGGATAGGAGTCATAGCATCCGACTTTTGTCATATATTGGTCGTATGCCGATGACATAGATTTAAGTTTTAAGAACGTACCCGAAATGAAACCGACTAAACGACAAAACATCTTCCAACCGGTCTCGAAGGACGTCTGACTTTTCCGCAGTCGACAAATCGTCACGATGATTCATGCTTACGATGCGCCACGCCCGGGCGATCCCTCTGGAAACCGAACTGGTCACAGGAGCTGGGAAATCTCATGAATTCCTCAAATCGCGACGATGTTTTCGGGAATGTTTACCTTCGACGTAAATACTCCGCTGACAATGACTTCCGAAATGTCATCACATGAATCGACCCACAACGTCCCACACGAGTCCCATACTACCCGAAGCATGTTGTGGAACAGTAACCATGGTGAACCAAGCAACCCATCATAGGTTGGTACCTCGGGAGCCATGCGCGGAGCGAACATTGCACCCGAGCAACAGAAGCTTGCAAAAAACCGTTCAGGAGAATCGAACGATGAAGAGAATGAACGCACCGAAGCTCTTTTCGATTTGTGAAAGCAAAGCGTTCAGACGTGCGAAAAAGTATTAGGTGACAAAAGTTTAGGTTTTTCAAAAATCCAGGTGCGTTGAGACGATTAAAAAAGTGCTTTTCGATTTGTGGCAACAAACCACTAAGACGGGCGAAAAAGTATTAGCCAACAAAAGTCTAGGTTTTTCTAAAATCCAGATGCGTTGAGACGATTAAGAAAGTGCTTTTCAATTTGTGGCAGCAAAGCACTCAGACGTGCGAAAAAGTATTAGCTAACAAAAGTCTACGTTTTTCTAAAATCCAGGTGCGTTGAGACGATTAAAAAAGTGCTTTTCGATTTGTGACAGCGTAGCACTCAGACGTGCGAAAAAGTGTTAGCGAACAAAAGTCTACGTTTTTCTAAAATCCAGGTGCGTTGAGACGATTTAGAAGAGGTGCTTCTTCTCCTAGTTGTGGCGGTAAATCTCTCCGAGGTGCGAAAAAACATATTGGCGAAAGGGGATCTACGTTATTTAACGATCAGGTGCACCGAGGCTATTGATAGTGTACGTTTGTGGAATTGTGGTGGCAAAATGTACAGACAGGGAAAAGACTATTGCCGACCGGAAAGTCATCGTACGTGCATTAAAAAAACATCCACGGAGAAGTGTGGCGTGCGTGATCCCAGCCAAAACGACGACGGAGCTGGTCAAGTTGGGAGATTTCACATCTACGATCGCCGGCTCCGTGGCGTAAGGGGAGCGTTGCTGGCGCACACACAACAGGTTGCAGGTTTGAGCCCTGGGGCGGGTCATGATGATGGCAGCAAAGCAGATCAAACTGAAAGGCCTTTGACAGACCCAGCAGGCCTGAGCCTGGTGCGTTGAAGGTAAAGGAGCTGAATTTTTGGCTGTCACTTCACGTAATTAATCTTTTCCTTGTGATAAATTTTTGGCAGAGAATATAAAGAAAACGTCCGAATAGATGTAAGACTAGCGTAAGAAGAAGATTTTTTTGTTTTTTGCCTTCTCCTCGTGCACAAACACTTTGTTAGTAATTGAGTGGTGGTTGCGTAACGTAGACGGTAATTATTTAGACGATTCGGTTGTTCGCTAAGTAGATTACTGATGAAACGGGAATAAAACCAACTTATAACGAAACTGAATTTTAGATTAATTGTGAAGACTCGATAGCTCGCAGCGTTTGTGGAATGATATAACGTGAACCCAAAACCAATTTATAGCGAAACGTGTGAATTGACGATTTAGGGTAGCACTGAGATTTGTGTTTGAAAGCTCATTAATTTAGTCGAGGTGAAATTCGGGGATAATGAAATTAACGCCAGGTTGTGGAAGAACGCGGGTTCTGGGGATCAACAAGCGGGGAAGGTTGTCAAAGTATCTGAGATCGAAATCTCAGACTTGGGGGATAGCCAGGTCGGGTTCGGCGTTGGTTGTGTCGCCTAGCCGAACCAAATTGAGATTTTGGAAGAGCCCAAACCTCACTCGACGGCTCCATGTCCATCTAAGGGGTAAGTGAGTGACGCTCACGCCCATTTCCATTGGGTAAGACCGAGACCTAAACGGACCAACCCGGATCTCAACCTCCTGAAAGCAGGGGAGGTAACAGTATATGGAATACAACAGCAACCGCTGCCGCTGTAACGTCACTGAGGCAGTTTGAATTGAATCAATTTTCATAGCATTCCATAGTTGGGAATTATTTTACATCAAATCTTGTAGTGTACAGATTGCTTTTGAGTGTTTAAATGCACATTACATTGAAGATTATTTCATCTGCACGTTTCATGCCTGTTTTTGATTAAAACCTAGATAAAATTTCATTCAGGTGTTTTCTATTTGTCATCCTACATAGTTTAACAACCAACCTGAGCAAAGGCTCAGCTTTCTGTTCGAAGTCGTTTTTTGCAGCCCTACCTTAATCTTCTCTGTCCCGATGTAACGTCACTGAGTCAGAAACTAGCTCGGGCACAGTTGTTCGCGGGCTTTCAAATAGAGTGTGCTGATAACAGTGAGAGTGTTCATAACGGTTTGTACCACTGATGTTGATTTTTTTTAAAGCGGCAGTTTGAATTGTATTAGATGCAATGGAGTATTTATGAATATTCCACGTCTGATTTTGATTAAAACCTTGATAAACTTTTCTAACTCTTTGTGCCTGACATTAGCATTGAGTTTATGGCTGACTCGTAAGGCCTTAGTCAGAATCTTTGTTACCCCGCCTTGTCGGGGGTGATCAAAATCCTGGCTGGGTTGGTTTGGGTAACCCGGCTAGTCCGGAGACAGGCCGTGGGGCACCACTCGCTCACCCAGATTAGCAACCCAGAGCCGCCGAGCGAGCTTCGGCTCACCAGGTATTATTGTGCGGCGTCGCCTAGACCTCACGAGGTGAGTGTCTTCTTGTCGCGGAGCACCCGTTAAACCCACTACTCGTTCTCCCGGGCTCCCAAAAAGGTGGACACACGGGGGAGCACCTATCGGCCTAGCACTGCTCGCCGGTGGTCACCTAAGGCCCCTCAGGGAGAAAATACCGCACGATCTGACTGATCGACAACAAAATGCCTCTGCAAACGTCACTGTTAATTCGCGTTAATTCGTTAACCTGCTATTCCGGGTACAGTTATGCCTCCACGTGGCGCACCTATAAGCCCTGCACCACTCACCAATGGTTAACTAAGACCTCACGAGAGAGTACTGCACAGCCTAACAAAATTGTCATGTAACAAAAGATACAACGCTCTTTATTCGTTAGATATTTCAAATAACTATTTAATCGAAGAATAACAACTCAAAAGCTGTTAACTAAAGAAAACACTAGTGGCTCTCTAGGGTCGCAAAGAAATAAAAAAAAACACACGTGGTTGCACGAGCAGTATTTCCCACCGCTCACTTCTTACAAACTAATATATTTCAATTTTTCAAAAATTCAGATTTACTATTATATTTTAAAAATTCCGACTACCTAACCTTACTGCTAGCAGTCTAACTTCCGTGCTCCTCGATGTGATCACCTTTCTTACCAACAGGGGAAAAAAAACGAGAGCCGCTGGGAAATTCCACGCTTCACCAAGCTTATTCGCCGCCTGTTTTTTGTAACTTTTCCAACCTTTTTTGTATCTTCTCCAACTCCCGTTTGAATTCGGTCATGCCGCGGCGTCCTCAGCTAGACCTCCTCACTGCTTCACTGCCAGAATCCAACTGCTGCTCCCTGCTCAACCAAAAACTCTCGCCATCTTTCCTTTTTCTCGTTCTGCAGGTCTACCACCCTACCGACCTCGTTAACAACTGCTCGTTGTAGCTGGTTAGGAACTGACCTACCTGCGCGTGGCGTTAGTGAGTTCGTGTCGCTCTTACCGACCTAAGATAGAGGTTTGGGTAGCTTGGGGTGTCGATCGTACAGTTTAACCTGTCAATGGGGCTAAGCGACAGCTGATGCTCCAAATACATGTGGGCCACAGGCGCCGTTGGTCTGGCTTGGGCCAATATGTATTTCCTATATGACAATTGTGGCCAAGTGACGTTACTGGTTGGTAGATCGGTGGATTCTCAGGCTTCATGTTGGGACCTGGAAGCTCAGTACGTTGCCAGCAATGAACAGCATAAAGTTCGCTGCCTCTGACTAAAATGTAATTAATACATTTGAGACAGAAAAGATGTTGCCCTGAGATTAGTTTGAGTGGCGCGTCGGTGTCTTTGACTGGTAAATGGCAACCGCTGCATAAAATTAAGTCCTCCAACTCCAGTGGTCCATCCATCGTGCCATGCCACTAAATTGATCCGCTGTATAGCATTTACCTAAATAACCCGATGCTGTCGACTGGGCATTCCCCTGCAAGCACAAAATTTATTTGTTTATTTTACCACTCGTCGAGCAAAATTCCGTCCAAAACAAATTCCAGTTTAGTTTGATTCATTGTAACTACACTTTTGTTACAGGCGAACGTCCGTCAGTATTGTTATGCGGTGTTTAGTGGAGATCATCTTGCTGGGGATGCTTGATGAGTCCTACGCTTTATCTTAATGACTATCCTGTGAATATCCAACAAGTAAACCACACGAGGCAGATATTACAGGCCCTGACGCCCTACGAGTGGTGAGACAATCCCTACCGAAGTGAGTGGTGGTTACGCGGATTTAGCGGCTTTCCCCCGGGAAGACTTTTTATTTTTGTTTGGTTGTTGATACATAACGCGAGCTGTTACCACGTAACATCTTTTCGATTGTTAATTTAAGTGAATTTCGTACGCACAATTATCCCCTTGCCATGATGCTCCATCGGTAAAGATAATGTGCGGTTTTTGCTAATTGAATCTATGACAAACTCGTTATATTTTATTTTCGTTTTAAATATTCGATTATTCTATTGAACATATTTTCTGTCAAAAAAGTTTTGAAGCTCGTAAGATCCAAGAATATCTCAATTTTTAGTGACATAAAAAAATTTCAGTACTGATCACTTAAACTCCCAGGTTTTTTTACAACATCCGTTGTGCTTTACAGATTGTGGATAGTTCGACAATTGAACTTTGATGAGGTTAAGAGTCTGTCATCCGTCCAGTGCTGATATAAGTGCGAGCTATGTAGCGAAAATATATTGGCCAAGGCCCGTTCGAAGCAGGCAAGCACCAGCTTGTGGACGGTCCAGGCAAGTGACTTTGACAAGACTCGGAGCTTGTGCAACTTCCGTTCGGAGTGGGTTTTGGCAATACCTTCAAGAGGTACGTAAGTGATGAAAGTGTTGCGAAATAAACATGTAGTCTTATGGGACGTCCGCGCAAAACGTAAATTATACGAGCTGTGTCAAAGCGAGTGAAGTGAAAATAAAGTTAGATCTGCGGAATAGTGCTAGTGAACTGCGAGCTGTAAATTAGTGCGGTACGTGCAATAAAGTGTAAAGACTCTACAAAATATGCATCCGTTGCTATTAGGTTAAATGATGTTTCGTGTCGATTAACTGTCTCATGGAATTGATTGAGAACTAGCCGCATATGTTTTTTTATATCAGTAGGCTAGTTGATATGAATAATGATATGACTAGGCTTGTTAATTATATGAATAGGCTAGTATTGTGTATGTGAAGTTTGTTTACATAATGTTCAACACCACAGTATGAGGAAAAATATTAGTCAAAATGATAGTTATGACTAATAATTATTTTTCAATTCACCCACGCACAAGAAACCAACTTTGTAGGTGTATTTTCGGTAAAAATCTGAACGCGGGATCTCCGTGCATATCGGAACTGCCTGGCTGCCCGTATTTCTAGACGGCATTGGTTTCGGGCACGAGTCAAAGCAATTTCTTGACGACCCGGAAAACACCATCTACATGTTGGTTCACAAGCTGACAAGCAGTTAGACTGGCCTTGTATTTGCTACATTATAGTATGAGTAACACAACATTGTTGCGCCACGTTTCTGATGGCACAAGTTACGATGAAATCAACACAACATTAAACTTCATACGTCACCAGCCATATTAAAGATATTCTTTTTTGATAAACTGGACTCTTTAAAGTCTACGAAAGTAATATTACTGAGTATTTTAGCTCTGGAATGCTGAAGGATGTATCACAAAAAAGAAAAAAGACAAAAAAAACTCTAGCGCACCTGAACCGCTAGCAAACTAATTTTCGAAGAAATTGTCTTTGAGTGACAAAAAAGTGTGGAAAGACGTAATACACTGTTTTGTAGAATCATATCAACCATTCCTTATCCAAAGCAACAAAACTCAACTATAACACTAATGATGAAAATGTTCAGTGCTGGTAGCACTTTCCGAACGAAGCAGCAATAAGTTTACCATAACAAGCTCATACTTAAATCAACTTATCCTGTGAATTTCGTTCTCATCGCAGGATTTCATCGAAAGTTTCAGCGGTTAAACGTTGTTTGAGGCTGCCATCCGAAAAATGTTCAAAACTTGGACAATTTAAAAATTGATTCCTTATTTTTATTGCAAATGCTTTGCATATGAGAACGTAATTTGAAGCATCTGTTGGTGCAATATTAACGGAAATGGCACATTGCTGGTTAGCCTGTGTCAGCAGCAAAGTAAAATACATACCAAATCTGCTTCACGTTAAGTTAAACCCAACCAGTAAATTTCGTTTCGATTGAATCACTGCGCTGGAAGGTATACGGGTGAAAAGAATTTTAGGGTTACCACCCTCAAAACTTTTCAAATTTTTAAAACGTTAATATTTGCTGTTCATTTTCATTGCAGGAACATTCTCAATTGCAAATCTAATGACATAATCGCTCAGTAAAGGAATTCCACCAAATTACAAAAATGGTCATAGCTGGCAGCCATTTCATGATTTTTGTATGAAATTCCTACGATATTATAAATATAAAATTCCTACGCATGAACTTTGTTTGGATTTCTACACTGGACTGGAAGTTATAAAGCTTTATTTTGCTGAGCAAATTTGCAAGATTTATGAGACAAAAATCACCACAACTGCCAGCCCTATACTAATTTTTCAACCAAATTTTCAATTAAAATCTGATGGCTGAATCGGAAGTTGTAGGCCAAAAAGATGTTTTTTTTCTCAGTAGTTTTTCAAGATGGTACCACTGCCACAGGGTTGCCCGCATTTCAAAATCAATTCTAACAGACCTGGTCCTAGCTAATACCAACATACCCTGTAAATTTCGTTATGATCGGATTATCCGGTCGTCAGTTCTCGTGAACAGAACTTTCAAGTGCTGAAAAAAGAAGTAATTTGGTGATGGATTGCCGTTCTTATGCAAATCGGAATTTTGAAAATTTTATCTTGAGATGAAGGACAAAGAATAAAATTTATCAAAAATTTGAAATTTTTGTCAAAAATCAAAAATTTTTCAGGAAAGTCAATGATTTGAAAGATTTTTTTTCAGCACCCTCCCACAACTACAGGGTTATCCACTTTATGCTGAAAATCTATATGTGCCAAATTTTAGTCAACATAAATACGCTCTGTAATTTTCACGATGATCCATTGTTTTTCTTACAAGTAATTACAAATCAAAATTTGAAAAAAATTCCTTGCCTACTTTTAGGCACCCTGCACCCACACACGGCTCACAATTTCCAATTCTTGATCATAGACAAGCTTAAAACATAATTAGTTTTCATTCTCAATTCTTTTCTTTAAAAAAAATTTACACTGCTTGGAAATATAGGAGTTCCTCAAAATTCACTAAAACGCTCGCCGCCGCCGAAAGATTAAGGATATCTGAATTTGAGAAACCTACCTTCTATATACATCTACGTGCTCCGAAAATTTCAGCTCAATCGGATCGGCCACTCCAGAGATTATCTCCCTTAATCATTTTGCTGATATATATATATATATATATATATATATATATATATATATATATATATATATATATATATATATATCTATATATATATATATATATATATATATATATATATATATATATATATATATATATATATATATATATATATATATATATATATATATATATATATATATATATATATATTATATTTACGTCTATTACTCTCGTAGCCTGCGTAGCCTCCGCGTCCCGATGGAGGGCAAAGGGGACAGTTCCGGTCGGCTAACTTCCGTGGAAACGGGGGTGGGTCGTTTGCAGGCGTCACTCGCTTTAAAAAATTCGCAAGCGGAATCTTCTCTGAAACCACCGTCTATAAGCGAGAAATTGACGGCGGCGTACTGACTTTTACGATTTCAAAACTTCACTATAGGCACTCGATAATCTCTTAACCGTCCTGCCAGAAGGGCACAAAGGTGACACCAGCAATTTGCAACATTACAAACATTTTATTGCTCGAAATTAATCCAATTCTACACCTATCGACGGCGCCGCGTTACTTAATCTGCTTTTACTTATTCCAATAACAGCAAAGAAAACTTTGCCTACCTTGGCCCTTCTTCGCACCAATACGCTGCCAACACTCGCTTGTTCAGTTACAACAAAACCGGTGCTTCCCCGAAGCGTTGCTCCACTGCTGCCGTGGTTTGATCGTTGATCATCGATCTTACGTGCGCCGAGTTCACTTCACCGGCGCTCGACTGTCTCAGCTCCTCCTGCCACTTATCGTGTGCTTCCCCGCTTTGACGAAATACTGCCGTCGTTGTTGGCCCAACGGTCTTCGCTGCGACTTAAGTTGATGCTTCACGCCGTCGCTCGCTTGCTATGAGTCGTATTCGTTTAACCGTTTCTCACCATTTGACTATTCGTCGAATTTTCGCAGCTAAATTCCTTCCTCGATACTCCTTGGTTTTCCACACCACTCGGCTGTTGACCAATTGCTGTAGATAAACTCACGTTCCTCGTCCCGTCCAGTCAGGTTTCAAATCAGAAAAAAAAGAAAATTTGTTAATAAAAAGGAGCTTGCGCCAACGCGTGCGAGCCTCACCCTGGTTGCCAAAAGAAGAGAGCTTCCTAGCCCTGTCAACTCGCCACGAAACCTTTCCTAGAGGGATTTTCAACCGCTTCTGCGGTATTCCAAATGCCGTTGCCGCCACCTCCAATTTATCATGTTGGCGGGTGCATTGGCACCTTGCACGCGCATTCGAAAGTGCATTTTCCCGCAGTAGTAACGATGGCTAGCGGAACGCACCCCTTTCTGCCTTTTTGCCGCGCGGTGGCGGCTCCGTCGCTGCCAGTTACCATGTTGCCATCCCAACTGTCAGTTGGTATATTTTCCTTGTTTTCCCTGTCACCTTGTCTAGTGTATGAACGTTGAACCGAATGGTATTTTTGGCTTTCGTCATTTTCCGCACATTATCCACGGCCACATCGTACTTTTTGGAATCTTCTCGCGGTAATTACTTTATAGGTAAGTTTCGTTTCGTTTCGATTTGCTTGCTTCTTTTGCAGGCAACAATCACTTGAATTTCCAACAAGCAGCCATATTCAATGTCAACATGGATTTCGTTAGCAAATTAACAAGATATTCACAGCAACCTGTCGGCGTTGAACTATCACAATGTTGAATGCACTCTATTCCACGTTCTAGCGGCCAGATAATTACGAATAAAAACGATTAGACTCCACTTCTCGTCAGTTTTGCAGAAATCACTTTACGTCAAAACAGTGCTCGTCAGAAAGTCAGGGATCTCTTGATTAGTGTTGTGCTTATGTGGTGCTCGTTTGCCGAAGGCCATAACCGCGTCGGATTAGTTTGGTGGTTCCAGCAATAATTCGTTCCAGCTTAGTGGTTGAATTCATTGAAAATGGTTTATTGTTTATTGGGTCGAGCCGTCGCCGCTCGTCTTATTTGAATCGCCGGCAATGGTGCGACCTGATAGAAGACAAACTCAGAGCACGCGGGAGTGTCCGCGTTCATGCATTTTCCCAAATTTCCTTCCATCTGCTTTTTACAATTCTACTTTTGTCTACAATGCTACTTTTTACAATTCTACTTTTTACAATTCTACTTTACTTTTTTACGATTCTAACCGTACTAAGCTTAAATTCTACTGCTCCAAATTCTACACTTCAAATATTTCTGTACATTTTCTTTTCCTTTTTAAAACGATATTTGCTGGCGTTACAATATATATATATATATATATATATATATATATATATATATATATATATATATATATATATATATATATATATATATATATATATATATATAATATATATATATATATATATATATATATATATATATATATATATATATATATATATATATATATATATATATATATATATATAATATATATATATATATATATATATATATTGTCACGGTCGAATGTAGAACGCCCGAACTTCAAGTGTAAGAGAAAAAAAAATTAAATACCCTCTACCAATCTTCGCAGGAAAGGATGGTAGAGGGTAGTTAAGTGCCAAGAAGCAGCTCACCGGGTCTAATTATTAACTTAAGGGCTAGGGCAGTAGCTCAGGACGCGAAATCCGCAGGCAGCTAAGCGACAGGTCAATGACGCCTCAAGACACCCGAGATAACTGAAGTCGAATCAATTGAGACAACTCAAATGTATACAATCGCAGCCGAACTAAGACGGGAGTAAACGACCCATAGTTAGTTGCAAATCTAAAGTGAAAATGTAATTTCGACGCATGAAAACGCAGGGCATCGCACAATTTTGTTTGCCCGGGCTGGCGGCTCCTGACCTGGGCCAACATTTGACCCAGATAGATCAAGCAGTGTATGCACTACTCAAACTAAGACGAGATTCAAAAGATGCCACGGAGATTAGTTTAAGAGATATCCAGAACAACACGGAATGATTGATCGACGGTGAACCAATCGGAAAAATAGTGCAATCAGTCGCGGAAAGCACACACACTACCGGCGGAAAAAATGACGAAATGAAAGGCGTACGCGCGTCACTTCTGATCGATGCACACACAGTAATAAACATTGTACTCACCTGAGAAATAAAGTTTCCCCGAACGACTCGGATAGTATGTTGGTTTCATCGCAACTTCAGCGATTTGATGATATTTCATGCTGGCGTCATGCAGTTGAAGTGTTGACAATTCGGATTCCAGAATGTCACCGGTTGGAACGTCAGATGACAGATCAGTGGAAAATAGTACTAAAAAATCGGAACGATAATGATACCAAAACATTAGATGTGAATTGAATTGGAATTGGAAAGTGCGAATTTTCAAATCAGATAAAGCCAAATGTCGATACCCCCAACGGTCGAGGAAAAGCCGCTTTAGCGGGAAATAGTTGAGTTTTGGGCGAAAACTCTGTGAAGAGCTTCTTTTTGGTTTGAGACTGGTAAGGAGTCGGATGGTGGGGTTTGTGCGGAGACAATTCTAACATTTATTATTCCCGGTACACTTTGGTGATTGGATTGAGACTGGAGACTGGCGAAGAATTAAGCAAGAGCATCGAGATAGATCTGCGACAACTGAAACTGGCGAAGAATTAAGCAAGAGCATCGAGATAGATCTGCGACAACTGAAACTGGCGAAGAATTAAGCAAGAGCATCGAGATAGATCTGCGACAACTGAAACTGGCGAAGAATTAAGCAAGGGCATCGAGATAGATCTGCGACAACTGAAACTGGCGAAGAATTAAGTAAGAGCATCGAGATAGATCTGCGACAACTGAAACTGAATTAAGGAAGCGTAGTTTTCTTCCTTTGGACGGAATTGTAATTGGTGGTACGCGGTACGTGAGGATAACTGGACATCAAACGAAAGGGCCCCAGCGCGGGATGTTACGAACCAGCTCGAGAATCGTCAGCGACGAAACGATAGAGTCAGGTTAGTTAGTTTAAGAAAATCTTATATATCGAGGTATATGTTGAGTTGATTGTGTCCGATTAGTCGAATTGATGAAGAAATGTTAGAGTATCGCGGTAGGGAGTAGAGAGTAACAAAAGTAAGGTGTCAATGTAAAACATCCTACCAGCCAGTGGTAGAACGGCTCAAACGTGTTTGTAAGTAGATAAGCGAAGTTGAATAAAAGTGAATTGGACAAGAAAAGATTCAGTGAGCTAGATTTGTGGCACAATCGCGGAACACCGGTTTATCTTCGCGTGATCGCGAGGAATTCGTATAATTCGACCTTTTTGTTTCCACTGGGCTATCAAGGAATCTGTCGTCACCTTCTCGCTTCGGGACGGCAGGTGTGCGGTAAATTTCGGTAAAGAAGCGAGTGGCGCCTACCCACCCCTTTCTCCGCGAGCGAAGGCCGCCCGGAATTTACATTCTTGGCCTCATCAAGGGCCCAAGGTTCGTGGTACACTATCGCATGAATATAATTGTGACAAATTGGCGCCCAACGTGGGGCAAGAAATATCGGCAACTAACGGTGCAACGGTGAAAAACGGTATTCGGGAAAACTCGTCGGGCCAAGTCCCAAAGTGTGGGAAGGCAGTTAGGCGCGTAAAATCGATATTCATAGTAATTTTAAAGATAGATTTGAGAGTAATTCACGCGATATCGGCTGCATGATCACGATTTCGAGGTTGCTGTGAATCTTCTTGAAGTTTAAATTCGTAGAAGTAGATAGAATTATTCTCATGATACCTATATATATATATATATCTATTTATCTTTTTGAAAACATATTATAAAAGAAAAACTATTTGAATTCTGGATTTGGTGAATCAAGGTGCGTGCCGTAAGGAAAAGATAAAAGGAACGGGTGTGAATGTATATAGTGGAACTATACGGAGTAAATGGTGATTGAAGTGTGAGTGCAGTATAGTATAGGTTAGCTAGTAAGAGGCCGTTCTTTTCCAGGTTTTTAACGTAGAATACGTGGTTTTGTCGCAGCTATTGAGTTCCTGGTGGGTGTTCGGTTGTCAGTGAGGTATCTTGTGTTTCGCGAACTTTCAGGAAATATTTTTGCTCGGGAGGGTTGTCTTTTCCTGGCGGTAACGAAAAAGGAAAAAAAAAATGAAGATCTTGGTAGATCGTCTGAGCAAAGACGAACTCATTTATGAGCTCGCCATCCGCGGGTTTCCAGCAGACACCGTTGACGCTATGAGGAAGACATTGAGGGCTACGCTAAGGTCTGAGTCGGCATTGGATAGGTCTTATGTTGAACCTGACTATCCCTTTGATTTCGAGACAGACCACGCGGAGATGCGGGCTAAGGTGACAGAGGTAGAGGAATTAGTTAACAAAGTTTCAGACGATGGGGCGAGGTCGGAATTCATGAAGGCGAAAGTGAAGACGGAGTTCGGCTTTCGGCGACTAGCCAATATGCGCGCCATCACTAAGGATCAGAAGGATAGCGTGAAGGAATTACGAAACAGGCTCATCCTGGCGATGGGGACACTGGTTGGAAAGACCGAAGATTCCACCGATGATGAGGGAGAGACAGGCGTTCGCGAGCAGACGGTACCCGTGCAGAAGGAGGCAAGAGGAGTGAGCCCAGCGGAGGTGGCCAAATGGGGCATCAAATTCAGTGGAGATTCGTCGGGATCCATCAACGCCTTCCTCGAACGGGTCGAGGAGTTGCGTCTGGCGAGGGGTCTGTCGAAGCCGCAGTTGTTCAGGGCAGCTGTAGAGTTGTTCGACTCGCGGGCTTTGATTTGGTTCCGCGCTAATCGGGATCTGGTGTCGTCGTGGGACGAACTTGTTCGGGAGATGAAGGCGGAGTTTTTACCTCTGGATTACGAGGACCGCCTGGGGGAAGAGATAAGGAGACGGACGCAAGGGGAGGGGGAATCTATGGGAGTTTATGTCGCGGTGATGGAGCGGCTATTCAGCCGGCTGACAACTAGCTGGACAGAAGAGAAGAAACTGCGCATATTGCGCAGGAATATAACACCATTCTATCAGCAACAGTTGTGCTTGACACCGGTGACGACAGTAGCGGAACTGGTGAGGATGGGTCGCACTGTGGATGCGATGAGGGTGTCAGTGGCAGCATTTGTGCCACCCACGACAAGATCCAGACGCTGTTTGGAGCCAGATTTGGCCTACGTGGGAGTAGAAAGAGTAGAGCAAGTGGCAGCGATGGCAGAACAGAGTAGAGTGAAATGCTGGAATTGCAGACGAGATGGGCATGTATCGAGGGAGTGTCCTGAGCCGCGGCGGTGTTTCGGGTGTGGTCGGCAGGGGGTTATGCGAGCCTCATGCCCTGTCTGTCGAACGAGGGCGAACGAACAGGGGCCGCGGGCACGATCAGATCCACCGGCGGCGGGAAACGACCGACGTGTTCGCTAGGCGGTCGAGCGAGCACTTCAAAGAGGCCGCAACAGAGGGTACCCTCTCCGACGGTGGGTTACGCACTAGCGAAGTGCAGCCAGGATAATCGTCCGCATCTACAGGTGAAGGTGATGGGCATAGCGATGGAGGGCCTGCTGGACTCGGGTGCGAGCCGCACGATTTTAGGGGAGAAGGGATGGGTTCAACTAAGGAGAAGAGGTGCAACCCTGACCCAGAACGAGATCGAAGAAGTGAGACTGGCAAATGGTGAAATGTGTCCGGTGACAGGAACGGCGAGAGTGATGTTCGAACTCAACGATCGTAGACATGAGTTAGAGGTGCTGGTGATCCCGTCAGTACCACAAGAGTTAATATTGGGGATAGACTTCTGGAAATGCTTCGGAGTAGTCCTTGATATGAAGGGTCAGCAGTGGACTTCGGTAGCCGCTGTAGAAACGATGCCGGGAAAGACGCTGCGGAGCTGGTCTCATCTGACAGCAGATGAAGCCAAGACCTTGTCGGAATTGCTGGAGGAGCAATTTGCGTTGATGGGAGATGGTCTGGGCTGCGCAAAGTCGGTATGCCATGTCATCAAGACAAGGGCACCACCGATTAAACAAAGGTATTATCCGGTTTCGCCAGCGGTACAAAAACAGATCAATGCGGAATTGGACGAGATGTTACGAATGGGGGTGGTAGAGCCATCAACGAGCGCCTGGTCCTCTCCTATACTATTGGTACGAAAAAAAGATGGATCCTTCAGATTTTGCGTAGATTACAGGAAGCTCAACGCAGTGTCGGAAAAGGACGCGTACCCGATACCATATATCACGGCAACCCTCGATAAACTGCGTAACGCGAAGTATTTGTCGACTTTAGACATAAAATCGGCATACTGGCAGGTGCCAATGTCCAAAGAGTCCCAACAGTACACGGCCTTTACAGTGCCCGGAAGAGGTCTATTTCAGTTCCGACGTATGCCTTTTGGTCTACATAATTCGGGGGCCACCTGGCAAAGATTAGTCGACACGGTTCTGGGGCCCACACTCGAGCCTTTCGTTTTTACATATTTGGACGACGTGATTATAGTGACTGAAACGTTCGAGCGACATATGGAGGTCCTTCGAGAGGTGTTCGTACGGCTGAGAGAGGCGGGACTCAGGGCGTCCAAAGAAAAATGTCAGTTTTGCAGGTCGAGGCTTAAATATTTAGGGTATGTGGTAGACGAAGAAGGCCTGCGCGTGGACCCAGAGAAAGTTCAAGCCATTAGGGATTTTCCTCGACCAGGCTCCGTAAAACAGGTCAGACAATTGCTAGGAATGGTGTCCTGGTACCGTCGATTCATCCCGGGGCATGCGACGATGGTGTCACCACTTAGCGACCTGCTGAAGAAGGGTCGTAAATTCGCATGGTCCGACGAATGTGAGCGGGCGTTCGAGGATTGTAAACAGAGACTCACGTCGGCTCCAGTATTGGCCTGCCCCGATTTTGACCTGCCTTTCAAGGTCCAAACAGACGCATCGGATGTAGGAATAGGCGCAGTGTTGAGCCAGGCGCATCCAACAGGTGAAAAGGTGGTGTGCTACCTAAGTCGCGCGCTCTCGAAACAAGAACGGAAGTACTCGGCCACAGAAAGAGAATGTTTAGGTGTATTATGGGCGATAGAGAAGCTTCGACCGTATATTGAGGGGACGCGTTTCGTGGTGATCACGGACCATCATTCCTTGGTCTGGCTCAATAAACTGAAGGACCCAAACGGCAGGCTGGCGAGGTGGGCCGTACGCCTTCAACAGTTCGATTACGAGGTGATTCATCGACGAGGCAAGGAGCACGTTGTACCCGATGCGTTGTCCCGCGCAATTGCGGAAGTAGGGGACATTGCGGTGCCCACTGTACTCGACAAGTGGTTCGAAAAGATGGTAGCCAGCGTTCGAAATGAACCCCAGAGATTTGGGAGCTGGCGGTGGTCGGAGCAGGCGCTGTGGAAACAGACTTCGGACGGCAAAGGTGGCGGTAAGAACAGTCTGGGTTGGAAACGGGTGGTTCCGAAAGCAGAAAGGGCGATTATACTAAATCGATGCCACGACGACCCGAAGGTGGGGCACATGGGGACAGATCGGACTATAGCCCGGGTTGCTCAAGATTATTATTGGCCTCAGATGAGGGCGGACATCAGGGAATATGTTAAGAAATGCAAGGTATGCCAGGCTTGTAAAGTGGAGAGGAAGGCGCCAGTAGGGCTGATGGCGACTCGAGCGGGGGACGCAAAAATTCCGTGGGAGATGATCTGTATCGATTTGGTAGGCCCGCTTCCCAGGTCAACACGCGGCAATTCATACATCCTAACCATTCTTGATTACGTATCCAAGTATTCGGTACTGTTACCCATGAGAAACGCAACGGCATCAGCCGTATTTCGTCTCTTGGAGGAAAACGTCTTCCTGGTATATGGAGTCCCTAGGGTAATCGTATGCGACAATGGGGTACAGTTCAGGGGCAACCAGTTTAAGAAAGCGGTCGAAGAATACGGAACCAGGGTGAGCTATACCTCACTCTATCACCCTCAAGCCAATCCTGCGGAAAGAAGAAACCAGGATATAAAGTGTATGCTCAGGTGCTACACATCCGAAAACCACCGCTTGTGGGACCAGCAACTGGCGAGGATAGCTTGCGCCTTACGTACGTATAAACACGAGGTCACGGGTTTCTCACCGTATTTCATAAATTTTGGGAGGGAGATGGTCACTTTTCGGGACGGAATGGAGCCTCCGGTGGAGTCTGGAAGAGACTTCTCCCCCGTGTCGAACGCAAGAGCGTTGGCAGAAGTCCGAGAAGAGGTAGTCCGCCGGATGCAGCGAGCTGCGTCAACAAGTAAACGTCGATACGATCTTCGCCGGCGAACAGTGGACTTTCAGGTAGGCGACAAGGTGTGGAAAAGGAATTATGTGCTGTCCGATGCCAGCAAAAAATTTTCTGCCAAGCTAGCTCCGGCGTTCGTTGGGCCTTTTATCGTAAAGGCGAAAACATCGGCATGGACTTTCGAACTGTCCGATATGAAGGGAAAGGGGGTAGGTAATTGGCACGCGAAGGACCTTAAGCCGTTCTTTGGAGGAGAACCGGAGGAAGGAGACATCCAACGTGGGAAAAAGTGAGCTGCGGGGTTTTTGGCTAGCTGATATCAAGAAGGTTTAACCTGGGTGGATTTAGTGAGAGTCAGCGTAGTAGCAAGGTTTCTGGGTGGTTGAAATAACAGATAAGAGGGTTATGTTGGTGGTGGGATTTTAAATAGTTAGGATGCATATAGTGACAGATAAATACGCCAGGGAGCCGGCGATTCTGACAGTAAAGCAGGGGTAGAAGAGCGAAGGATAAGTGGTCCCGATAGGAGGGGCAGCGGCCGGAATATGTGATGATCAGTGTTAGATTTGGCATAAGGTCGGATTGGGGTTAGATATATGTATAAAGAGATGTTTTATCGTTATCGGTAAACAGAAAATAATAATACCTTCATTTGGGGGATGAGTTCGTATCCGCTCATATTTTATTTTTCCTCCTTTTTCCTTCCTTTTAGGTTTTTTTAGTTTTTTCGTTCGGTTATCTTGATGTTCCGTGGCCGGGGCAGAGGTAGACATCCTAAAAAGAATCAGTTTATCTTACTTTAGAATTAGGTATAGGGATACGTATATATAGGGTAGTTTTATGATACAATAGTATAAGGCTTATTAGGAATATGAAAACAATACCGTTTATTTGGTGGCGGGATTTGAATTTAGAGATATTTTTTTTGTAAGATTAGTAGTAAGTCTCTGTGGTGGTGGGATGCTGACGCAGTAAATATTGTAAAAAGAAAGGTGGTGGGAGTTAGTTTTACAATATCGGTAGGCTACAGCGAGTAGAATTAATATTATTAGGTAACTTCCGTGAAGGGTCGATTAAGTGTTGTAAAAAAAGAAAAAAAATATTTGGTGAAGGGTTAGTAGAAGTAAGCCTAGTATTAGTTAATAGTTAAATTTTGAGGAGTTAGTCGTATGAGCTATTATAGGGATAAAAAAAAGTGAAATAATGTACCATAATTTGGGGCGTGACTTCCGTGCTTCTGTTGAGTAGATTTGATGGTTATCTTTTCTTTTTCTTTTCTCCTTTTTCGTCTTGTTTTTGCGCGTCTCAATTTTTATCTTTGTTTTTTTTTCTTCCTTAATTTCACTCGGTTTTTATCCTAAAATCGAGTTCAGGTCGTATTAGAATATTGAAATATTGAGGGCACAGATACCAACACCCGTTAGAGCTATTAGTTGAGACACATAAGCATGCATGATAAGGTATGTCTGTGATTCGTGGCGTGAATGTGTAATTCAGAATTCAAATAAGCAATGTCAACGACCGGAAATAATTTTACGAGAAACTAAAGCGTACCGAAATATAAAGAAACTCCGAGTCAGAATGTAATTTCGCGCGGTGCCTTAGAGAAAAAGCATCGAGAATTCCCAGGGAATTCTCTGAGGAGAGGGGGGTGTCACGGTCGAATGTAGAACGCCCGAACTTCAAGTGTAAGAGAAAAAAAAATTAAATACCCTCTACCAATCTTCGCAGGAAAGGATGGTAGAGGGTAGTTAAGTGCCAAGAAGCAGCTCACCGGGTCTAATTATTAACTTAAGGGCTAGGGCAGTAGCTCAGGACGCGAAATCCGCAGGCAGCTAAGCGACAGGTCAATGACGCCTCAAGACACCCGAGATAACTGAAGTCGAATCAATTGAGACAACTCAAATGTATACAATCGCAGCCGAACTAAGACGGGAGTAAACGACCCATAGTTAGTTGCAAATCTAAAGTGAAAATGTAATTTCGACGCATGAAAACGCAGGGCATCGCACAATTTTGTTTGCCCGGGCTGGCGGCTCCTGACCTGGGCCAACATTTGACCCAGATAGATCAAGCAGTGTATGCACTACTCAAACTAAGACGAGATTCAAAAGATGCCACGGAGATTAGTTTAAGAGATATCCAGAACAACACGGAATGATTGATCGACGGTGAACCAATCGGAAAAATAGTGCAATCAGTCGCGGAAAGCACACACACTACCGGCGGAAAAAATGACGAAATGAAAGGCGTACGCGCGTCACTTCTGATCGATGCACACACAGTAATAAACATTGTACTCACCTGAGAAATAAAGTTTCCCCGAACGACTCGGATAGTATGTTGGTTTCATCGCAACTTCAGCGATTTGATGATATTTCATGCTGGCGTCATGCAGTTGAAGTGTTGACAATTCGGATTCCAGAATGTCACCGGTTGGAACGTCAGATGACAGATCAGTGGAAAATAGTACTAAAAAATCGGAACGATAATGATACCAAAACATTAGATGTGAATTGAATTGGAATTGGAAAGTGCGAATTTTCAAATCAGATAAAGCCAAATGTCGATACCCCCAACGGTCGAGGAAAAGCCGCTTTAGCGGGAAATAGTTGAGTTTTGGGCGAAAACTCTGTGAAGAGCTTCTTTTTGGTTTGAGACTGGTAAGGAGTCGGATGGTGGGGTTTGTGCGGAGACAATTCTAACATTTATTATTCCCGGTACACTTTGGTGATTGGATTGAGACTGGAGACTGGCGAAGAATTAAGCAAGAGCATCGAGATAGATCTGCGACAACTGAAACTGGCGAAGAATTAAGCAAGAGCATCGAGATAGATCTGCGACAACTGAAACTGGCGAAGAATTAAGCAAGAGCATCGAGATAGATCTGCGACAACTGAAACTGGCGAAGAATTAAGCAAGGGCATCGAGATAGATCTGCGACAACTGAAACTGGCGAAGAATTAAGTAAGAGCATCGAGATAGATCTGCGACAACTGAAACTGAATTAAGGAAGCGTAGTTTTCTTCCTTTGGACGGAATTGTAATTGGTGGTACGCGGTACGTGAGGATAACTGGACATCAAACGAAAGGGCCCCAGCGCGGGATGTTACGAACCAGCTCGAGAATCGTCAGCGACGAAA